>CM066248.1:10723929-10991429 GCA_033675135.1 Frankliniella intonsa
ACCAGTCTTGCTACTTTTCTCCTCGCACTCCCCACCGCGCAGCAGCTACATCCGCCCCCTGGAAATGAACAGCCCGTGGTGCACTTTAGGGGGCTGTGGCGTGGCGTGGCGTGGAGCTGGCGCGGTGCTCCTCCTCCCCCAGCTGTCGCCGTACGTCTTGCGCGGTCAGGAATACGCTGACTGTTGGACGCCCCCACCCACCAGGAAACAACTCGGAATTTTCGGTGCACAAGAGATATGTATTTTTAGCTCAATTATAATTTGTTTTCATCTGCTTTAATTTTTTTTTAATTTTTATAAATAATGGGGTTAAAGAAAATTTTAGAGTTGTTGACTCTCACCCTTCGTCCTGTCCCGACAACCGCAACCAGATACGCTGTGAGAAATAGTTGTATAAGGTTCACGGATAAAGTTTCCACGAAGTGCAGTTGTAAAATTACAATTAAAAATCACTTGGACAAGCACTACGTATCGACTTCAAATGCAATCGACCATTAAAGGCTTGTAGTAAATTTACACAACATAGTTTGTAAATCGTGATTTACATAATACATTGTTAATCTACACATATATTTTTCACAGTGCGCCACCACTGTGAAAAATATGTCTGTAAGTTTACGACTTTTTTCGTAATTTGTGATTTACAAATGCTGTTGTAAATTTACAATTTACAATTTGATATCGTAACTTTACGACATTTCTCATGGAAAATTTTCCCGTAACTCTTACGAATATTTCTCGCAGTGACTGGTACCACTCAAAGAAAATCCGAGAGTACTGTACGAATGTCACTCACGTGGCCGTGGCGCCCAGAACACACAAAGTCCCTCGTCACCGACCGTGAGCGCGAGCGGCCCCGGCCCCGGCCCCGGCCCCGGCCCCGGCCCCGGCCCCGCGCCAGCAACAGCCAGCAGCAGCTTATCACGAGATAAGCCCCTTCGCACGACATGATAGACGCCACCATCAAATAGTGATGAGGACCAAAAAGGGCGCAGGCGAGGCGGGGGCGCGATCCTGGGGGAGGGCAAAGGGGAGGGGAGGGGAGGGGTCACGTTCGAATCGTGCCAAGCGCAGAGCGGCGGGGGCGCGGTGGGCGCGGTGGGGCGGGCGGGGCGGGGTGGGGGCGGTGGGCAGGGCGGGGCTGCTGTTTTCCCGCGCCGTACAGTCACGCGGGGGGAATAGCGCCCCCACCCCTTACCCTGTTCCGCTCTACCCCGCCTCACCCGCGTCACGCCACCCTGCCGCACGCGCGTGATGGGTCGCCTACCTGGGGAGAAGAGGAGGGCGGGGGCGCGCGCCTAGACCCGTGCGGGTGCCCGGGGTGCGCGGTGAGGCGGGGCGGGGCGGGGCGGGGCGGGCGGGGCGGGCGGGCGGGGCGGGCAGGGCGGGCGGGCGGGCGGGGCAGGCGGGATAGGACAGGGAGTGAGATGGGGTGGGGCGGAGCGGGATTGGGTGAGGTGGGGCGCGGCACAGCGGGGTGGGGCGGGGCACAGCGGGTTGGGGCGAGGTTGGGGCGGGGTGGGGCGGGGTGGGCGCGCTGCGCCGGGTGGGGCGGGATTGAGCTGCTTGCGCCAATGACGGTTTCTTTGCTTCATTACATGACGGGCGCTCATAAGGAGGCGCCGGGACCGTCGTTTTATTAAACCCTCCACCGTCCTAACGACGCTTTGTGAAGGAGAGAGAGAGAGAGAGAGAGAGAGAGAGAGAGAGAGAGAGAGAGAGAGAGAGAGAGAGAGAGAGAGAGAGAGAGGGGGAGTCTGCGATGTAGTGGAAGGGAGACGGAGAGATAAGGCGTACACATGAGTGTGAGACTGCTATGCTAGCTCATGAGGAGCATTTCACTGCAAATACTAGAGCGAGGATCCTTGGTCTCGGTTAAGGGTTGAGATCTGGCACTGCCTTTTCTCGCAGGCAGGGCGGCTTATAGCGGTCAGGGGGCTACAGAGTACAGCGGTCGCCGGGGCTGTTAGAAATACAGTTCAGGCCTTTGTTGCCTCGGCAGTTCGGTGTGAAGGGGGGGGGAGGAGGTATAGGCAGGGGCCGCCGTCAAACGCGGGTAAAGGCCAAACAAGGCGTTAGCGAGACCGGCCGGTACAACTGGAGCAGGTCCGGGCAATACCCATTCGTGTCCGTCGAAACGTCACACACACAAACAAACAAACACACGTGGGCGCGCGCGCACACACACACACACACTCTTGCTCACTGCCACAAAGGCGCCACGCGGTGAGGGCAGCAGTATACGGACGGCGTTGCCGCCCATCCGCCACGATAAATTGCCGTTATAAACGTACGCCCCTCCGCTCCCACCTCGGCTGGGTCAGCCCTTGGTCAGCCCCACACGGCCGGCCGACACGGCCCCGACCAGCAGCCACCCCGCCGAGGGAAAACAGCTCTGAAGTTTAGTGTCCTCACTCAGAACAGTGTCTCGATCCAAGAGTAAAGGCATCTCAAAAAACAATTCAGATTTTTTTTTTGTACTTGCGTTAAGAACAATAAATTTCACTTGCTGTGATCCAAGTACCAGATGCAGTTGGATCCAAGTCTCAATGTTTTTGAAAGTATTTTACTTTGGGGCAGGGAAGTTTTTCTGCCTTTTTTAAATACATGCAGCTTTGAACTTTTTTGCTATGAATTTTCTGTATTATCATATATGAACTTTCTCTATTTTTTTGGTATTTTTTTCCCCAGAATATCGGTGGGTTTTGCTAAATGCTTTACATCATGAGGTGTACAAAAATTTCAGAGTTGCTTCGCCCTCGCCGGCCGCCTACGCCCTGTGCTGAGGAAGAGCACAGGGGGGTCGAGGGCGGCGGGGGCTGATACACCGTATCTACTGGGCAGGAGCGCACCTCATAGGCGAGCCGTGGTGTCGCGTGACCATAGAATGAGGGAGGGTATCCCGCCCCCGCCACAGGGTTCGTAGAACAACACCCCATCACCCTGACTATCCTCGTTTGCACCCCCCCTACCTGCGCCTTCCTCGTAATGTCAAGAAAGAAGCCCAGACAAGAGTAATGTATCCACAGGGGTGGAGATTCCAGCATTTATTGACTCAGACACAATCTCATTTCATTTCGATTTGGCGATATTGCGCGAGAGCAATCCTCACGAATAGTCGGCTTCCCCCTTCCAACATCACCGGCCACGTGCACGCGGAAAAGCAAACGCTGGCAGACACGCGGGAAACATTCATCCATTTGTACGATTGCCAGGTCTGCGGCTGTCAGCACCAGCATGACCGGCGGGAAGGCATTTTTCCTCGTACATTCCCACGTCTCGTCGTGTGTCGTGTCGGCGGGGGGCGAGGAGGGGGAAGGATACGTAGAGAGATTAGGACGGAAGAGGAGGAGAAAAGGAGAAAAGAGGGAGGGGGGAGATGGAGGAGGGAGGAGAGGGAAGAGTGGGAGGGGGAGGAGGGAAAAATAGGAGGGAGGAATGAGAGAGGAGGAAGAGGAGGAAAATGATGAGGAAGAGGGGAAGGAAGCATAACATCAACGACAGCGTGAGAAAGAGGCGAGAAAGGTGCAGGAAAGAGGTACTGGGAGAGCCAGGAAATAGGATGGGAGGAGGAAAGCCCGGGGTAGGGTGGTAGAAACAGAGGACAAACATGATTTTAATAACTGCAGGGAAGACAAAGACGTTGTTTGTATGAACACGTCCAGCCTGAGCGCGTGTGGGTAAAGCAGGCGAGGAACGCGGCCTGGCTCTGTCACTTCAAGCAGACCGGCCCTGCCTGCGGCGAACACAACCGCGCAACACTACGCACCAATTTGAATAATGTTTTTATACACACCTACCTTAAGTAGCCATTGTAGAAATGTCGTTATTTTTCCCCCTCCCTAGTATTGGAGCGAGCGCAAAGTATACAAGCCTTCAATCTCGGTTCGTTAGTTGCGGAGGTGCCCGAGCGTCAAATGACGAGGGAGAAAGGGGAGACCAAGAAGGAAAAGTGGACGGTTTTTTGATGGGTGTTGTCACGGAAGTGTTGCCGTGATGGCCCGGGGTGGCGGGTTACACAGTGCAAACTATGAAACTTAAAGAAACCGCCGTCGCTAGAATGGGCCATAAAAAGAACCAGTACGTCTGTGGTGAAGCATAATCACTCGATGTGTACATCTACGGAAATGAAAACTTGTAGGAACGTATGGTTAGCTTAGTGCAGGTGCAGATCCATACGGTCGGTAGGGGTGAGAAAGGCTCACGGAGGTCTCATACCCTCCCCTTACGACTCATAGCAAATCGCCTAATGGGCAGGCAAAATTCATACTAGCAAAGAGCAAGCAATAAGCCCCGCCCTCTCTCACAGATCGGCTGGATCCGCGCCTGCTTCAGCGACAACCGTAAAATCATGGTCAATACAAGAATAGTGCGGATACGAACACCCGTCATTCGTTTGTTCCAGGTAAAATATTTTGCTGCTGTCGGTTCTCCCTAACTTAGTGCGTACCTAACATTACGGTGGCTGCTAAAGCTTTTCATGGTTTGGGTTTTGTCTAATTTAGTTTATCACTCAATACGCGAGGCATCACCCCTTTGCAAACTTTTTTACTCCAAGAGACGCGAGGCTGCAGAGAGTTTAGCCAGCGAGCGTAGTAAGGTCGGAGGTCGACGTACCCTGCACCCTCAGGGTCGCACGTACGCGCCGTGCCAGCCCTTGCAAGGGCACGCGGCGTTATCCCCATTACTCCACTGTCCTCCTGTCCACGGCCCAACCAGTCACGCTGAACGAAGCGCCCGGGGCCATGCCGGGGGGCAATCACCCTTATTTACAGCGTACACATCCACATGATTCCCGGGAAAATTGATTCCCTTTCACTGCAAAAAATGTGCGTGGCGGTAAGGGATGGGTCCGGTACCTATAAGGGAAAGACCTCTACAACCGTTCGCAATGTTGATTTACCTCTATTAAAATTACCTCTAAGGTTTAAGAGGTAAATCCATATTGAACCGCGATTTTAAAAATAACCTCTCAACGAATTGACCGCTAAGACATTTGATGTAAATAAACCTCTAACGAATATACACTCAAGTATAAAATCCCGAAGGGTCCTGGCCCCCCCCTCGGTATACAGGGGGGTATTAATTGTCTCGGCGATTAATACAGGGGGTATACATCGTCCAGACAATTAATACCCCCTGTATACCGAGAAAGGTACAAGACCCTAGGCGATTAATAACGGGGGGTATACATCGTCCAGACAATTAATACCCCCCTGTATACCGAGAAAGGTACAAGACCCCTAGGCGATTAGTTCCGGGGGGGTATTTATCGCTGGTCCAGCTCGGTTATTTGAGCCTCAGCACCGCCGCCACACGCCGCTGTACGCACGAGGTCCTTCCACTTCAGCCCTCACCTGCCCTAACGACGTCACGCCCCCCTCCACCTCCCCTAACTCCTGAATCAAAATGAGGTTATTTATAAAGTTACTCCAACTCGTGGCGGAGTGTAATGTCCGCCGCATCAGCCGACGCGGCCGCGCGGGGCTGTTTCGCATTTTGCTGGGAATTGGAATGCAAATTCACGGGCGGGAGAAGATCGGCGCGGACTTGCGGCGCGGCCTCACCGCGTCGTCTGCTGCTGCGCCACGGCCTCCCCTCCGCCCCCGCGCGTGAAAAAGGTGCCTGTTTACGTCAGCTTTCGCGGGCTGTCTGAGCAAGGTACGCGGGAAGAATGGCAACCATCATTGAATCTTGACCTTGCTTTCTACAGGCAGCTACTTCCATTTTACAAGAGACAACAGTTTTTTGTTTTGAATGGGAACTTAAAGCAGGTAGTAGGAAGGGAAAACACGGCATATTTCTAGAAGCAAACTTCGTACACCGACGGTTTTCAACTACATAAAGCGACTAGGCAACTAGCGCTGACCCGTGTGTTGCGGTACAGTCTAACCTGGAAAGCGAAAGGGGTCCCGTCCTGGGCCACCCTGCCTATCGGAACTTGGGGGAGGAGGCCCTGTTGCCGGTGGAGGAAAGAACGGGAGGGGGGGGGAGGAGGGGGCCCAGCTTCCCACGTAACCCGGCACACAACTCCCACCCACCTCCCCACATACCCTGGCCAATACGTGTATAGTCAAAGGGGGAAAGAAACGCAATGTTGTAGCCCGCAAAGTAACAGTTGTGCTATTGCGCACATCTCAATCACACAAAATGTGTCCCTGAAACATCACAACGTGGACTCAGACTTACTTCCTAGTAAGACAAACAAAATCCGTTGTATATGTACACAAAATGGTTAATCTCACAGCATTGTGACTCGTGTTTGCTGATTCGACATGAATGGGATTAATAATGATAAAAGTAAAACTACATTACACAAATTATCAAAGTCAGCGTCGCGCTGTTCAAGGTTCGAGCTCAGGTGTAGCGCGCACCGGGTGCCTATTATAATGCGGAACACGTCATAAGGCACGCTCCACCACGCCCCGCCGCACCCCACCCCGCCCCACCCCGCCCCGCCGCCGCACCCTGCCACGCGCAGCGTCCCTGGGGGTTAGGCTTTAGAGGTGGGGCGGGGGTAGGGTGCGGGTGACGCAGGCACCACGCTCGCACCGCTCGGGATTCTCATTCCTGCTCGCCGAAGTCCCATAGGCAGTAGCGGCACCAACATAGAGATTTTGTGTGAAGTCCCCTCTGTCGCCGCACCACTCCATTTTCAAGTTTGAGTGCATTAGTGTTTCGCCCTTTTTGAAGGTGTACCAATTTCCCTATTCATACACTTGTAGCTACAACTATGTGAAATTGTGAAACTCCCAGGACATCTGAACACCTCCCCTCGTGCGAAATGTACAAGTGTGTGACATTCAAACACATGCATCTCCAGTGTCCGTGCACCTGCACAAGCACCAGACTACAGACGAGCAATAACGGATAGTATTGTACGTATTGTAAGTACGTATAATTTAATTTAAAATCTCAAAAAGTAGAATACAACACACCTGAAAACCTAATGAAGTTAGTCCATTAAGTCGATTAAAAAATTTTAAAATATGCCGGAACGCACTGTGAAAACCTTGCGAAGAAATTGTGTTCGTAAGCGTTCGTAAGCGTTCGTAAGCTGCGAAGCATTCGGCTGCTTCGTATTACGAAGCTTTTTCTTCGTAGTGTACGAACAAATTTCTTCATAAAGGCAGGGCTTGCGAAGAAAATGCTTTGTATTACGAAGCATTGCGAAGCAGCCAAATGCTTCGCAACGTTACGAAGAAATTTCTTCGTAAGGATTTTACAGTGCGTATAACATTATTTTTTCAGTACAGTGTGCCGGGCTTCGCGGGCGGTAGGCACGTTTCGCCTCCTTTTTTTTCTAAATACATATATATATTTTTTTTACTCCGGTAAAATGAGGTCCGTTTGGTCGGTTTGTTTGACGTTGGCCCCTCCGCCCGCCCCGCCCCGCCGCGGGGGAGCGACCTGTCGAGTGGAGCCCGTCGTCAACAGGCCGGACCGCAGGCCCCGCAGGTCGCCCCGCAGGCCCCGCAGGACCCGCAGGCAGAAGCTTTTAAGAAAGACACGGCGGGAGACGTGCGGCTCGTCCTGCAGTTGGGCGCAGGCGCTCCACGCGACACGACACCACCACACCATGGGCTCAGCGCCGAGGATCGTCGGCAGCGTGGTGAGTGCGACCCAGACCAGAGTGTGCGAATGTCGCTCAGCTGCAGCTGAGTCAAGTATGTCTCCACACACTTAGGTGGGCGAATGACCATTCGCCAAGAAATCAGCTCATCTTTTCGCTCTGGGAGATTAAGTTTCTCTTAAGCATGGTACGGCAGGCGCGGTTTTAAGGTCCTGTAGACCGGGGGGGCGATGCCCCGTGGGTTGCCTACATACAGGGGTTTTGTAGCCCAAGTTGCCTACCTTTCAGGCGGACCACTAGAGCCGCCAGGGGGTCGATCGCCCCCCCTCCCCCTTTAAATCGCGCCTGTGGTGAGGCAACGCTGTAAATACCGGAGCGGGGCTTCTAGCCCTCAGGAGAGCGAGATATTTTTTCTCTCTCTTTCAGAGCGAGGTTTGGCCTTATTCTCGCTTGATTACAGCAAAAAATTCAAAAAGCCCGCCCTATTTGAGCGAGGATTGGGAAACCTCGCCCTTTTCGAGGACTTTTATCCTTGATCTTAATTAATTTGACTGATGTTACAGATTATTTCTCACGAAGAGCGAGGTTCCTAAAGTCTCACCTAAATGTGGCAAGGGAAAAAGATCTCGTTCTTTTTAGAGCAGACACCTCACTCTTGCATTTTCAGTGCATTTGGAGGCGGTTATCACTAAGTAAACTCAACAACGCTTTTTTGAATTGCCGTGGCGCCGATCCACTGGTGCGGTAGGCTACCCTCAACACGCGCGCCGAATCACCGGCTACTGGGAACAGAGAGCGCGGCATCCTACCGCGAAATCCGTCCCCTGTCAGCGCCAGCCCGTGCTGCTAGCGCTAAGCGAGAGAAGTGGTGCTGCACGCGCTGCACTCAGGCTGTCTCTTTCGCACCAGTGGCCCTGTAACACGTGCGACAGAGACAGACTCAGCCAGTGGCCGCGCAATCCGGCCGCCACGCCAACCCTTTTTGCACTCCGAAAGTCAGGAAAATCGAGCGTGCGTCCGGGAACGTCACCGAAGGCTCAGAATCTCTTCCTTCTTCCGAAGCTTTCAGTGACATTTACCGTAGCATTCAGTGACATTTGCCGTCGTAGCTTACAGTGATATTTACTGTGAGCTGTTTAGAGTGCTAACGCGGCAGCGCCGCCCCCTTCCAGGCCGTGTTGCTACTGCTTGCGGCGCCCCTGCTCGGGGCGCACGCCCGCAGCAGGGCAGGTCGCCAGGACGGCGGCAGCAGCACCAGCACCACCTCCACCACGACCTCCACCACCAGCGCGGCAGTCACTGACGCGACGACCGCCAGCTCTGCAGTGACCGAGGCGACAACCACCTCAACGGCGGCAACCACGACTACAACGGCGGCAACCTCCACCTCAACCGCGGCAACCTCCACCTCAACCGCGGCAACCTCCACCTCAACGGCGGCAACCTCCACCTCAACGGCGGCAACCTCCACCTCAACGGCGGCAACCTCCACCTCAACCGCGGCAACCGCCACATCAACCGCGGCAACCTCCACCTCAACCGCGGCTTCCTCCACCTCAACCGCGGCCTCCGCCTCAACTGTCCCCGCCTCGACAGCCAGCACCGCATCACCGCCAGGTACAGAGCTACGTCCCCAATAAAGCGAAACGCGACAACGCCCACACAGCGCGCGAGCCAGATGGGTTGCCTATGCCCCAGGCGGCGGCGCTGCGCCAGCTGTGGCCCTATAGGGCCACGCGGCGGGGCTGGCGGCATGACAGCCCAAAGTAAGGCTATAATGGAAAAGGTATATATTGATTCCCGTTTACCGGGGATGGCGTTTTGTCGAGAGCCGCGTCTTGCCACTTTGTCGTCAGTGTGAATATGTCAGTGTAACTGGAAGACTTTGTCGTGATGCGTGTAACGCTGTGGTGCACCCCGGCCGCAGGTAGCGCCGCCCCCGACTACTGGTCGCTGCTGGGCCTGCTCAGCGCACGGCCGCACGGCCTGCACGGGGGACTGCACGGAGGGGCCGGCGGCAAGTGGGGACACGTGGCACACGTGGCACGCCCCGCCGCGCACGTGCACGCGCAGCAGCAGCACGCCCTGCCCGCGCACCACGTGCTGCTCACGCCCGTCAAGTGGACCCACGTGGTGAGTTCGTCTGCAAATACATCAGATGCAGATTTGCGGTAAAATTTTCCAAGAAGCGACAGGGTAAAAACAATGTCTGATTTTTTTCGAGGAAAGAGGGAAAACTTTGAGGAACTCCTCAGATTTTGAGGAAAACTCCTCAGATTTTGAGGATGTCTCCTCAAAAAATGTGGGAATGTGGGAGGAGACATCCTCATAATCTGCGGAGGTTCCCTCAAGTTACGGGAGTTTCTCAAAATTTTACCCTTTTCCTCAAAAAATCAGGCATTGTTTTTACCGTGTAACGCGGGTGATAGAGGTGTGCCAAAGGTCGGGGTCATCCCCCACCCGGTCGCGTTTAATTCGCACCTCTTCCGCCCCGGGCCGTATGACCTTGTGACCTTGCAAGCGATGACGTGCGCCCTTGGGGTCCCGTACGGCCTGGCCCGGCCCGGCCGGCGCGTCGATGGGTTATTGCTCGTGAGGGGAGAGTTTATTGGTGATCAGTGCTCGAGCGGCGCGGGGGCCGGTCCCGGCCGCCCCTAACCTCTCCAGATAGCTGTAAGCCCGTCTCCTAGCTCGCCTCCCACTCGCCCTCTGGAACGTCTTGTGTCTCCCACCCAGGCGTAGAGAGCCAAGGTCTCTAAGGCCGCCGACCGCCTGTTGATCCCGCCCTTGTCCTTGTGGGGCAAAGGGCGGTCCTTGACGTGGCGCACCCCCCCCCCCCCCCCCCCCAACCCGCGGGGCTGGTGAGAAGGACAAGACTAGGACGACGACTTCCAATAGAGTGTCAGTGTCATTGTCGCAATGTCAACGTCACATTTGCAGCACGTCACACGCTTGTAGGTGTGTGAATGCATATTCGCACACCAGAGCAATTCGTAAATATGTGAATGCTCTTAGGTATTTTACACCAGGCGTACGAATGGAAGTGAACGCAGCTGTAAGTTTGCAAAATTCAGAAACTGGGGGATTACAGAGCAGGCTTGTTAACGCGGCGTCTATCCACACAGGCGACTTTCCTGGCGGCGGACGCTCCCGCAGCCACCACGACGACCACGACGACGACGACCCCGGCGCCGCCGCTGCAGGAGCCCGTGAGCATCCTGTTCGTGCCGGCGGGGGCGGGGGCGGGCCAGCAGCACCACGCGCAGCACGCGCGCCCGCTGGCAGACCGCCTGCACGGCAAGCTCCGGCCGCAGCAGCAGGAGGCGCTCCTGCTGGGGCTGCAGGCGCGACCGCAACAGGCGCAACAGGCGGCCCCCAGCAGGCCCGCGGCCAAGCCCATGGCCGTGGCCCTCGTCGCCGTCAGGAAGCCCACCGTCCTCAAGGGCTCCCACCACCAGCACAAGGAGGTGATACACCGGTCCGCCGAGGACGCCGTCGAGAGTGTGGCGGAGCCCGACGTGTACGGCGCGGCGGAGGACGCGGCGGGGCACCAGTGGGCGCCATGCCAGCACCGGGCCTCCCCGCAGCAGCCCCTGCAGCAGCCGCTGAAGCAGCCCTCGCATCAGCCCCTGCACCAGCCCCTGCACCAGCCCCTGCAGAGCCCCCTGCAGTACACCCTGCACCAGCCCTCGCAGCAGCCCCTGCACCAGCCCCTGCACCAGCCCCTGCACCAGCCCCCGCAGCAGCCCCTGCACCAGCCCCTGCACCAGCCCCTGCACCAGCCCGCACCGCACTGGGCGCCGCTCAGCCCCCTGCAGCAGTGGGCGCACGACGCGCTCGCCGCCATCCTCCGCGACCAGTGGCTGCGGTACCCCGACCTCGCCGCGCTCAACAAGTAGACTGTCGCGCTCGACTCGCACTCTGAGCGTATAGGGACTGACAACCGCTCAGTTCTTGCAGGTGGCTGATTTTTTTCCCACACCTCTGTAGGTGTGCTGACAAGTTTTCACATACCTCCTGGCTGAGAAAATGTCGGCGAATGTCCGCATTCGTACACTTCTTGCAAGCCATAGCAATCGAAAGTGCGGACTAAGAATGGGCATTCGCACACCTACAAGAGCGTTACATTTTGTCGCACACCCTGCAAGTGTGTGAAATATCCTCACTCGCCTGCGAGTGCGTGACTTTCACGCACTCGGATTTCCACTGTGGACACGACGTGAGTCATGGTAACTCCCTTATCAAATCAACGTCGGATTCACGCGGCCCACCCGCCCGAGCACGCGCGCAATTTTCCGACGGAGCGTCTACCTTCCCCCCGCTCTTCGTCACGCGCGTGGCGTGCGGCTGATTGATCGTCACGGACGCGTCGTTCTCGAGGACGCCGCGCGAACGTAGCGCGTGTGTGACAGGTGGGGAGCGGGGGCGGGGCGGGGCGGGCAGGGGCGGGGCGGGGAGGCTTTCCTATAAAGTAGATCTTAATGAGAGTACGCCTGCCGGCGCGCCGCCGCCGGGCCCGAGCCGAGCCACACTAACTGTGCCATTCGGTGCGGTGAGGCTTCCGGGTTCGGGGAGGAGGAATAGGAGGGATAGGGGTGGGTGGGGACGGGGACTTCGAATTAATCTGCCGGGCGTTACACTTAAGTGCGTGGAAGCGAGATAAAGCCAAGTGGCGGGGGAGGAGAGGGGGGAGGGAGGGGACACGGGGGGTGGTTTCCTCTCATATGCGAGGGTAGGGCCGCGACGACGGCGCAGTTGTGGCGGGAGGAAGCGACACGGCGAGAGCAGCGGCGATGATTATCTCGCGGCCCCAAGCGCCGCCTGTGCCACGCGCGGGTCCCGAACCTCTTCCTCCACGCCGTCGTCGTATGGGAATAATGTAATTGTTCTGTAAACGGCGGCGACAAGGCGGGGCGAGGGCTAATGTACAACCATAACAACTGTAAGTGTAAGGTACACACTGATAAATTCTTGCGAACACCCTGTTCGCAGTGCGAAGGAGCTTTGAAAGAAATTTGTTGGCAATTGCGAAGGACTTTGTTCGCAATACAGAGCTACCACATTGGTTAGCAAGGTTTTTACACAGTCTAGGGTGTAAGATTAAATCAGTAAAATGTATGTACAATGTTCGCCTCCGTACTGTACGTGCCATACAACACTTGACTTGACTTGAATTGAGAGAACCAGGTCACAATTGACATTAATTTGTGACTCGTTTCACTTAGGGCAATTCATCAGTTTTACTGGGTGGCAACACCTTTTTTTAATAGGTCATTTAAGCAACACCAGACGGAGACAAGGTGGTCTGCAAATAAACAAGACCACATTAATTTAGTTAATTTATTATTGCAATAATAAAGTTATTGAAAAAAATCTCATATACAACTCTGGTGTACACTTTCCTCAAAACTACTCGCCAAGCGTGGTCACAAAACTTTCTTTTCTCTTCTGCCACCGCGCGCAGCCACCACAGCGGCGTGGCGCTTTATATAGTCATTTCCGCGATGCCACATAACACTTGCAGAAAAGAGTGTGGCAGGGCTGGGCCCAAACGGGCACGTTTATTCCTATGGCGGGTGGGGTGGGCACGGCGGGTGGGGTGGGCAGGGCGGGTGGAACGGAGGGGGGGGGGGGGGGGGTCGGTGGACGCGGCTAGAGGATGAAGGAGTCCCGCCCGTCCAGCCGGCAGTACCGGGGCGTCCGCGGGGAAATATGGAAAGCACCTTTCTCTTGCATCCTTTATAAAGACGACTGCTGGGAGGAAGCGGGACTGCAGAGGCGAACTACTGTGTATAGGTGGGCCAAGAGTCACCGTGCACAGTCGCGGTTTTAAGTCCGACTGACGGGAGGGGCGATGTGCTGTGGGTTGCCTACATACAGGGGTTTTTTAATTCATTTTGCCTACCTTTCAGGCGGTTTTCAGACCTGACGGGGGGGGAGAGTGGGCGATCGCCCCATCGCCCCCCATAAAACCGCGCCTGACCGCGCACAACCAGTACCGCTGGCACCACCTGCCGCTCAGGCCACGGCGTGCGGGCGCAGATGCAGCCCGCCTTACTCCACTGTGTTCGGGCTGCTTATTGCCTACCCTTCTAAACACACTGAGGCGGTGGGCGCGCCCGCCACGCCGCGCCACGCCCGAGGCGGCTGGGCCAGCTGCTGACCTGACCTGATAAGCGGTCATAGGCAGGACGCCGGCGGTGACCAAGCGGAGCTGAAAACGGACCGCACCGGCAGAGGGACTCCGAAGAGCGTTCCGTCAGTGTGTCTATCCTTTTCGCACTCGTGGGCCGCAGCCACCAGACGAGAGAGAGAGAGAGAGAGAGAGAGAGAGAGAGAGAGAGAGAGAGAGAGAGAGAGAGAGAGAGAGAGAGAGAGGAGGGAGACATCGGGAGAAAACAATACTAAACGAACTGCGGGATCAGTTCACTGTCACCCCGACGACGTCTCGGACGCCGATCTGGCCCATTCACAGCTTTCTTTCTCCCCCCCCCACCCCTTCTCTCCCTCCCTCCCTCCCTCCCTCCCGTGCGGGCGGGGCCGGCCGGCCGGTAGCAGGTCGACTCGCCGCTACTTAGCGGGCGGAGCGACGCGCCGGCAGAGGCGTCCGTTACCCCAAATCATTTTCTCATCTCGAACGAGCAAATCATCAGCAGGGCCTTACTAACTGCCGGCCGTGAGGGAAGTAAAAGCAACATCCTTCTCTCCGCGGGTCAGCGCGGAGCACTGTGAGGATCCTCGCCCTCAGGAGAGCGAGATATTTTCCCCCTCTCTTTGAGAGCGAGGTGTGGTTTTCTCGCTTGTTTCGAGCAAGAATCTCGCCCTATTTGAGCAAGCACTGGGAAACCTCGCCCTTTTCGAGTGAGGATTTTTATCCTTAATGTCACTCAATTTGAGTCATGTTATCGTTATCGACGGTGATCGCACATTTACATCATCGTTTGTAAATCGTAAAGTACGAAAAAAAAAATGGTAAATTTACGAAGATATTTTCCACAGTAAATTAGTGTGACTAGTTTTAGTCACCACACGTAATGCGACCTCCATTTACATCACGCCACGCGATGCGACGCCAGCTGCAGGGTGTCCGGCACTGCAGGCCGCGTCACAAACGTGACCAACACTAACACTGCGGTCACGCCATAGAGGCGACCTGCCCTGCTGGACGTCACTCATGCATGTGTGTCACATGTCACGTTAGTTTTTCCAGTGTGGGCAACGTCCTCCGTGCTGCAGCAAGCAGGACGAGCAGCAGCTGCCCTGGACCCCTCCTGGAAGGCGGAATTGGTTATTTGGATGATAGACAGGAGAGCTCCGCCATCCTATGCCTGGAGCATCAGCGGGGAAGTAAACAAAGCAGAAGCGGAAGCGGAGTGGAGCAGGGTGGGGTGGGGTGGGGTGGGGTGGGGTGGGGCGGGTTGGGAAGGGCGGGGTGGAGCCGGGCGCGGACCGGCAGACTGGAGGTACACAGTGTCGCGCTAGTGATGATGTGCCTGTGCAGTGGCGCGCGAGCGGCGGGGTGGGGTGGGGCGGGGTGGGGCGAGGTGGGGCGGGGCGGGACGGGGTGGGGCGAGGTGGGGTGGGGCGGGACGGGTGATCCCCACTGCCAGGATCCTGGTTAGCATGCTCCAGGGGGGACCGTATGCGGGCGTGCCTCGTCTCGTAAAGACGTCGTCTCGCTTGCAATTACAAGACGACCCGCCCCACCCCGCCCCGCCCCGCCCCGCCCCACCCCGCCTCCGCCAGCGCCACCCTCGCCCCGCCGCTTTGCGCTTCGGCATCCAGCAGCAGTGCAGTATCCCGAGGCTAATGCGACCTGCAAGCACGCCGGCAGGGAAGGGCCGGCCGGGGCGAGGCGGGGCGGGGCGGGGTGGGGCCGGGTGGGGCGGGGTGGGGTGGGGCAGGGCGCCGGTCTAAATCGTTTGACCCAGTCTGTTTGTCGCGCGAACGCCGTCGCTGGTGCCGCTCAACGCTATGAGAGCGAGAGAGGACGAGCGGTGCACGGAGAGAAGTGTATCCGTCTCCCCCTCCCTCTCTCCCTCTCCCTCTCTCCCTCTCTCTCTCTCTCTCTCTGTTGGTTTTCCAGTGCCGACTACTTGCGCGCTGCGAGGATTAGTCGCCGTGCTGTTCCTCCGGGGCGGGGCGGGGCGGGGCGGGTCCTCCGCGCCGGGTCCTTCCGGCCGCCCCGCCCGGAGCCAGGCCGCGGCCCTGTGCAGCCTCCGGTCCGCCTGATTAAAGATCCCGGAGGAGAAGGTGCCGGAGCATGCTGAGAGGCAGAGCCAATTGGACGGACGGATAGCGCTGGCCCCACAGAAAAGGAACAAGAGCTTCACTTCACTCCCACAAAAATCACAATGAGGAAGGCCAAGGCCGTGGGGTCCGTGAATAAGAGAGCAAATTCCGCCAAGAGAGCCAATTCATACACGGTAGAGAGAAAACCTTGAAATTCAAGGTCTTTTCCTGAGAGTGAAGGGTAACCGCTTTTGTTTTAATGCACCTCCTCGCTACCACCCGGCATCATACCGTACGAGGAATCTGGCAGGGGCGCACGTGGCATCCCGCTGTGTGTGTGTGCGTGTGTGTGTGTGCTGCACGAGACATGCGGAGCGAGCTGCAGGCAGCAGCACAGTGCGGGACGGCGGGGCGGGGCGGGGCGGGGTGGGGTTGCCGTGCACTGGCGCACACCTTCCCGTTCCGCCCTCCGTCGACGACAGTTTTGGCAGTGTACACTCGGCATACGTGAGCATACCTGTGCGCGGGCGGGTCGTGGCGGCGGCCGCTGCGCTATGGGGGCTTTCTCCCTGGGGCAGCGCGGAGCAGGCGAGAGAGGGCGAGAGAGAGAGAGAGAGAGAGAGAGAGAGAGAGAGAGAGAGAGAGAGAGAGAGAGAGAGAGAGAGGGAGCGAGAGCGAGAGAGAGAGAGAGAGAGAGAGGGGGGGGGGGAGAGGCACCGAGTAAAAGGTGGACGAGGAGACTCGAGGTGTCGGTGTCGCATGTGACGAGAGCTGCTGAGGCGGAACTGGCCGGCTTTGGGGCAGAGCCCTGGAGGAGGAGGAGGAGGAGGAGGAGGAGGAGGAGGAGGAGGAGGAGGAGGAGGAGGGGAAGAGAGGCACCCAACGGTACTCCACGGCGGGCTGCCGGGCCCCCCGCCGCCGGGCCGCGCCGGGCCCCACCGCGTCCCAGCGGGCCCCCCATTCACTTAGGCCCTGACGCTGCACAGTGCGGCACGACCACCGGTCAAACAGCGGCGCGCAGTCGCAGTCGAAGACACCGCGTGGTGGCGCTCGCGAGTACTACGCGCCCGTGCGTGCGTGTGTGTGCGTGTGTGCGTGTGTTTGTGAATTTGTCGAGTGTTCTTAAGCGCCGGCCGGGCGCGTGAGTGTGTTTGCCGTCACTGACGTCCGACTCATCGGGCGGTGGTGTCCTCCGTTAGAGACAGCTGGCCCTTCTCCGAAGAAGGGGCTCACAGCAGTAGCGTCACAAGCAGCCCAGTCAGCAGGTGAGTGTGATCCGGGAGGCCCCCTAAGTGCACTGCTAGAATTTCTCCCTAGATTGAAGCTACACGATGTAACCTCAGAATAGAGCGTAACATTCTAATTTTGTATTTAAATATGGAGTAAAGCCGTGGTTAGAAGAGAGGGTGTGGGGCACTGTTTGATTTACAAAGCTAGGACGCCAGGCTCGGCGCCAGGTGAACGGTCACCACCGAAGGAAACTGGCTACAGTTGACAATTACTCCAAATGAAATTCCATTAATGATCCATGCAGGCACTGCACCTGTCGAAGACCATGTTGCCAAAAAAGTAGGCAATAAGTAGCCCAAACCCAGTGGAGAAAAGCGGGTTGCATCGGCGCCTGCGCCTGCCTACTAGGCAACATTCACGCCCCTGTGCTGGGGTGCTGCCTAGTAGGCAGGCGCAGATGCAGCCCGCTTTACTCCAGTGTGTTTGGGCTGCTCATTTCATTGCCTACTTTTCTGCCAACACTGCTGCAGGCTTACTGATTGCCTACTTTTCCGGCAACATAAGACTGGTCGAAGACACGGGACGGTATAGCCCGGCCTCGACAGGGGACCGCTTCCCAGCCCCAGGCCAGCACCCCAGTGCCACGGGCCGGGCCGGGCGGGGCGTAAGCCCCACGGGTGAATACGGTGGGGCGGGGCGGGGCGCGCGTGGGGGACACCGTCCTCCTGGAGCCGCGCGTGGCCAGGGCGCCGCTGGTCAAACCCACGCCAGTCCAGCAGGGCGGGGCGCGGCCGCCCCACTCGGCACCCTCTACCAATTCAAGGGGCGGCTAGGAAGCAGCAGGGGTTGTGCATTGCATGCCCCGCCCCGCCCCGCCCCGCCCACTCGCCCCGCTAAACTGGTATGTACGGAGTGGCGCGGTACTTGAATGGGTTAACCCGGTCCAGCATAATGGAGCAGCCTGCTATTATACCTCGGGCCGGGGCCGGGGCCGGGGCCGGGGCCGGGGCCGGGGCCGGGGCCGGGGCCTGGCGGGCGGCGCTAGGCTAGGGGCTCTCCTGCATGGAGAAGGACTGATGGAGAGGCAACTGGCGCTCGAGCGGGCCACGTGGGTGACCGAGACTCCGTCGCCTTCTAGGAACGCCGCGCAGCGCGCAGAACGTTCCTGACCCCTGTTCTACGTGCTCTAGCGCTTGTGATTGGCCCGGAGCCGCCGAGAGCCGACCGGGAGGCGGGTCACTGCAGGGTTTTTCCGGGAAATCCGAGGGTCCGTCAGCTCCAGCAGGGGTGGAGGGGGTAAGGAGAGAGACAGCAGTAGTGCGCTCTCTCTCTCTAGATTTGGCCACAGAGTGCGGTACACTCGATTTCTTTGTATTTTAACGTTCTTCCGTGCCATTTAGTTATTTTTTTTTATTGTACACCGTACATCTTTGAACCTTCGAGATTAGAACTGTGATGACTGGGGGTTCATAGGTCAAAGGACAAGCCTTCTGCGCCATCAAGAAGAGGACCGTATCGCGCCAGATGCCTCTCCATCAGAAGTAGTCATTCTCCATGGCTCTCCATGTTCAGGAGAGGTGCACAGGCTGCTGACTGGCCAACGAGCAAGAGGGTGGCCCGGCGTGGCGGCGCGGGGCGTGCCGGGGCGGGGTGCGGCGGGGTGCGGCGGGGTGCGGCGGGGTGCGGCGGGGCGTGCCGGGCGGGGCACCCCTGATATGTGGCAACTGAAAGCAAACTTGGAACTAGTGCGACTAGGGGGCACACCGCCTGTGCGCTCCCACGAGCCGCACGGGACGGGCAGCAGTTGGAGAGAAGTAGTCTGCTAGGAGCGCTGGGAGGGATAAGTTATTGTTTCCATCGGGCGCCGACTGCTCGGCTAGGCTACTAGAAAAGTAGGCAAACGTTTTGCCTAAATACAGTGGAGTGAGGCGGGCTGCAGGTGCGCCTGACAATCAGAGGCATGCCCAACCTTAACAGCCCTTGGGAAGAATATGCTTAAAAGTTGCCCAGCAGATAGGCGCACATGCTGTCGCCGCTTCAACTCCTGTGTTTTCACTGTGAAAAATAGTTGTAGGTTTACGGGAAAATTTTCCACGTGGTGCAATACGTATCGGCTTGAAATTCATTCACGAACAAAAAAAGGCCCGTCGTAAATTTACAATATATTTCGTAAATCGTAATCAACAAAATATATCGTGAATCTGCAAAGAAATTTTTCGCAGTTTTGGGCTACATGGCACTTTTTTTTCCTCTTGAAAAGGCGACCCCGCAATATGGTAACGTGTTTTCTGATACAAACAGGGCATCCGCAAGCCTGCTAGCATTCTCCCGCGCTCAACCCCCATATCTCAGGGGAGGAGTAGAGAAGACGCCCAGGCATGTGATGCAGCGGCGGGGCACTCCGACCTGAGCGCTGGCGCGCCGCCAGCCCAGGAGCTAGGCGGCGGTGCAGCCAGGCGAGCGGCGAGCACTGCCCGCACTGCGGCCGCCCCGCCCCGCCCCGCCCCGCCCCGCCCCGCCCCGCCCCGCCCAGGACCACCTCCGCCGCAGCGAACCGTGGCAGAGAGGACAGACTTTTCTAGCCGATTGCTTCCTCCCCCCGTTTTTGGTATGGAAATGTTTGGTGCACTCAATGAGCTGATACCGGCGGCTCCTTATACGCGGTCCGCGCGGTCTAACGACGCCACCCTGCTCACCATTGACATTACGACCCCTGGAAATTACACGAACGGGTCTCGGGACTCGGAGTAACCCAAGCAAAGTAGAGGGTGAGCTAGTTTAGGAAACGCGTTTGCTACTACGGTAACTGCAAAATAATTTTGCTACCACTGATAATTTTTATGCCATTGTTGCAAAATTTTTGCTGCATTAGCAAAATTTTTTGCTGGAACTCATACGGTTTCCAGAGTATGTCAGCCAAATTTTCATTTTCCCTGGTGCACATTATAATCGGGCAAAACCTGGATCCGAGCAGCAGGGGGAATACGCATGGTTTTATAACATAAACGGCAGCGAGGGCAATTCACGCCATGGTCCGTCACTAGGGGCTAACGGACACTAGTAAGCGTAACAGGGCGAAGGAGCGAGGGGGAGGGAGGGAGGGGGGGAGGGAGGGAGGGAGGGAGAGGGAGAGAGAGAGAGAGAGAGAGAGAGAGAGAGAGAGAGAGAGAGAGAGAGAGAGAGAGAGAGAGAGAGAGAGAGAGAGAGAGAGAGAGGGGGGGGGGAGACACACGTGGCCGGGCCGGGCCGGCGCGGTCGAGCCGGAAGGATCGCTTGTCCATTCTGATGAGATGCAGCTGGGGTCGCTTCGTGATTGGTCCGTGCGTGGCAGGGGCTGAACCCAATCCCGGCCGGACGCGTCCAGTTGTGGTCGCGCCGCGCCCCTCTGCCCGCTGCTGCAGGACCCGCACCGGGCGGGGCGAGCGAGCACTGCTGCCAGAGAAGTAGGCAATAAGTGGCCCAAAACATAGTGGAGCGGAGCGGGCTGCATCTGCCACTGCCTACTACACAGTAATAAAAACAATGTGACTGATTTTTTTTTTTTTTCAGGAGAAAGGGAAAACTTTGAGGAACTCCTACAATTGAGGGAACCTCCTCAGATTTTGAGGTTGTCTCCTCCAAACTTGGGGGAAATTCCCGCACAGGTGCAGCGAGCATGTTGCCTCCTTCAGCAGGCAGGCGCAAATGCAATCCCACTTTACGGCAGTGCTCTTAGGCTTCTTATTGCCTACTATTCTCGTAACTCGTAACACACCTGGGCGGCGGGGCGAGCGAACTACACCCAGAAAATGTGATCCTTGAAACAAGGCTAAACGCGTTGATTCAAGGAAAAAAAATTACAAGGAAAAATTTAACCCAATTTCTAGGAATTTTCTTTGAGTCAAGGATTTTTTATTCCTCAGTTTAAAAGATTATTCCTTATTTTAACGTATTTAACATCATGTTAAGGAAAAAAAGTTCCTTGTATTTTATTAAGGAAAATATCCTTGATTCAATGATCAGATTTTCTGGGTGTAACAGGGCCGTGCTTGATATTTACCTCGGCGTCTAGCTGGCCGCTCTCGTGCGGCGGGGCGGGCCAGGCGGCACGGGGAGTGGGCCTGGCGGTGCCGAGAGGTCAATGCCAAACCGGGCGGGGCGGGGCGGGGCGGGGCGGGGCGGGGCGGTGGGCGGGGCGGGGCGGGTGGGGGGGGGGTAAACAAGAGCATATATCCTTGTTGTTTGGCCCCACTGTAGCACGCCAAATAATACCCGTCGCGCGATAGCGCACTACTCACACGGCTGCGGGATGGGTCGCGGCGCGGTGGGGTGGGGTGGGGTAGGGTGGGGTGGGGTAGGGTGGGGTGGGGTTGGCTCAGGCGGGGTCCCATACGCTTCCCCTGTCTCTAGGACTCTGTACGGCGGGGTAGGGTAGGCTGGATCCTTGTTCAAAGTGTGCGAACTGGAATTCACACACCCACGAGACTTGGGTGTCCACCGTGTCTTTACTTGGGCCGTTTGAATGGTTAAAAAATATTTTTCTTCAAACCGATTGCCGATAAAAGAATGCCGAACAACAAGATTCTCGCGGAGTGCATCCGAAATTAATGGCCAAGGTGACTGTCACAAGGCACAAAAATGCTTTCGCGCGTCGCCTTCGGCTGCTATAACTTTGCCGATATTGCTTGCTGCAGGAAACAAAAAGTATGGTGCTGCAGGCCCTGCACAGGCACGGTGCCGCGGCGCCGCGCCAAGCCCGTGGAGTTCCTCTAAGGATTCCTTCCCGACCCCTACTGGACCCGCCTGGAACCGCCTGGAACAATGAAATCTCCAGCGCGTGGGCGGCTCCTGCAGCCCCCCCCCCCCCTCCCCTCCCCCCGGAGGGCGCTGGCCTCGCGCTAGACCGCACTGCCGGGTGAAATCCTCGCAGAATGGGGCGATGTTCGCTTTTATCAACAACAACAAAAAAAAACGCGCGGAGAGTGGAAGGCGGAATGAAAAAACACACAAACCGAGAGTGAAAGGGGCACCAGGTGAAGAAAGAGAGAGAGAGAGAGAGAGAGAGAGAGAGAGAGAGAGAGAGAGAGAGAGAGAGAGAGAGAACGAGAGAAAGAAAGAAATGAAGGAGTAAGTAGGACGAAGCAGAGCGTGCGAGAGAGACGGAGAGAGACGACAAAAGGCTTTGCAAATCCGCTTCGTCATTGAAATGTGACGTCCCGGCGGCTCCTCGCGGCGTGGCGTGGCGTGGCGCGGCGTGGCGCGGCGTGGCGCGGCGTGGCGCGGCGTGGCGCGGCGTGGCGCTGCGGTCCGTCCCTGTCGAAGTGTTTTGGCAGCGGGAGCCCGCTAGGCGTACATCTGCGTTCTGATGTTGTTCACAACCCGCCGCGCCGCGCCACGCCCCCGGGCACTCCGGTGCGAGTCCCCGGAACTAGAGGGCCCGCCAAAACAGTCATCGATACGGTACGGGACGGTTCTGCGTACTCGTGGAGCTCACCGCTGTAGTGTAATACGCCACGCGCCGCTCCAACAATGCAGTCGAATGGTCACTGTTAAAAATCCCGTAGCGTATTGCGGATAATAGTACGGAATGCACCGTAATTTTTTTTACGGAGCCGTCCGTACCTCTAAAATACGGGAGAAACCGTAGTATGTAGAAAATTACGGGCGTTTCCGTACCTGCTTAGATACAAAGTGTCCAAAAACCAGTTTTCATCAAAAGAACTCTGGGAGTCATAAAACACAAAATACGGGATTTTGGTGTACGGGACGGTCCGTAATTTGAATGTACGGGATGGTCCGTATTTTTCAGGTACGGTCGTCCCGTAAATTTAAAAACGGTTCAGACCGGCTAAAAAATTACCGGGCCATCCCGTCAAAATTCCCGTTGTAATTTTTAACAGTGCGGCCGGGGCTACATCACAAGTATGTGCAGCACGCACGGGCCAGTGCGGCGCGGGCGAGCAATAAAGAGAGCAAATCTGTGGTAACAGGGTAAACTGTCGTAAGTCCACTTTTCCTCGCTTCCACACCCCTCACCTATGCATGCAAGGTGAGAGGTGAGGAGGAAAAGTGGACTTACGACACTTATTACCCCGATACCACAGAAATACGCTGGGAAATACAAAGGTGTCTCCTCACACCTTTCTTTACAGTGTGATTATTGTGACTGTGAAGAGCGAACACTTCTACACTTAACGAGGTCATTTCTCCCCCCAAAAACGAAATCCCGAGAAAGATGCGATGTATACTTGAGCCAACAGTAGGTACAAAAAGACTTACTCAATAAAGTCGAACACATAATAGTCTATATTAGAAACCAGGTTATTTTGTGTGCGCGGCAGCCGAATATTGCGCATACCAGGTTCCGGCTACCAAGAAGGACGCGCTGAAAGGGGATGAGCGTGGGTGTGCCTGGGGGGAGGGCGCGGGGGAGGGCGCGGGGGAGGGCGCGGGGTGGGCGCGGGGAGGGCGCGGGGAGGGCGCGGGGGAGGGCGCGGGGGAGGGCGCGGGGAGCAGCCTGAGCGGAGGTGTACGGAATACAACCCATATCACTCAACGTCTCCTGCGTGGAGGTACAGTACATATGGAGCTGCTCCCTGCGGTGTGGGGGAGAAGGGGAGGGGGTGAAGTGGAGAAAGGGGAAGGGAGAGGGTGAGGTGGTGGGGGAAATGAGGGGGTGAGGTGGAGGGGAAAGGAATAAGGGTGCTCGGAGTTAGCAGCGCCGGGGCGGGGCGGGACCGTACCAATACGAGTGTGGTCTGCTCAGGATGACCGCGCCCAGCTTTACAGCCCTTAGCAGCAGCCCGGCGTGGCGTGGCGTGGCGGCGCGACGCCCCCGGACACGTCGGTATCGCACCCCTGCTGCTGGGCACCCCGCGGTGGTGGCGGGGGTCCCGCCAGCCCTCCTGGCCGCCAGCGGCATCACAGGGGCGTAAACGCTTTTACTGCCAAATGACGCTCATGTTGACCAAAGCAGTAAAACTAGACCAGCGCGTTTCGGTCTGGTCCGGTCCCAGCAGCCCCGCCTGGCCCCGCCCGTACGGGAGGGACTGTGGCGGTAAAGGGATATTCGCAAAAGAGCTTGTCGAGGAATGTCGGAGAAGGCGGGCGCGGCGCGGCGGGGCGGGGCGGGGCGGGGCGGGGCAAACGACCCCTGTGTGTCTGCGTCGTTCTCCTACAACCTCACCCCCTCTCCTCCTGATCCGCTTTATTCCAAAGAGCTGCATTTGTTTCTTCAACATGTTACCCACCCAGTCGAAAGAATTGCTCTCTTTCACTACGCTAAAAGTCTAGGCTACGAAGCATCGCTTTCTATGTACTATAAAGGACTGTGCAACTGCCCTTATTTAAAGTTTTTGAAGAAAAGGCGCCTTATTCGGTCTCAAGTCCAATGGGGCCTTTTTTTTTTTTTTTTTTTTTTTTTTTTTTTTTGGCGAAATGTCATTTTACAACTGGAGCTGATTATTGACGGTTGCTCGCTGCGCCATGAGCAAAGATTACAAGCACGGATTAAACCGTGATTACAAGATATGTCAGCTCGAAAATTAGCAAACTCTAAATTGTAAAAGTACACTAAATGTTTTTAACACTGTAGTGAAATGGCGGGACGCGTTCAGAGCTGAGAGTGCGAGCAGCACAGGTCCGCGCTCACCGTGCGCACCACACATTCGCTGTGCAGACCCGCGGAGCGTAGCCGCTGGGCGCAGCTTTGGCGCCTCTTGGATGTGCATGCACCACCTCTGCGCACAGAGACCTTCAAAACCGACAAAAATTTTAGCTTCAAAACTGGAGGAAAAAAACTACCTGACAACCGCTTTACGCCACGCCACGCCGCCTTCCTGCGGAGGTACAAAGACCCAGACTCACGAGAGAGGGAGAGAGAGAGAGCGAGAGCGAGCGCGAGACAGAGAGAGAGAGAGAGAGAGAGAGAGAGAGAGAGAGCGAGAGCGAGAGAGAGAGAGAGAGAGAGAGAGAGAGAGAGAGAGAGAGAGAGAGAGAGAGAGAGAGGCAGCTCTGGGGATAAACTCTCCAGAGGGGCGCGGCGCAGCGGCGCAGCGGGGTGAAAGGGGTGGGATTTGTTCACCGCGCCGCGCCGCACTGTAGTGTACGGGCGGGGCCTACCCGCCCCGCCCCGCCACGCCACACCGCGTGCAGAAGCCCGACAGCCACAATCCGGCCCGCCCCGGCCCGCCACGCCCCGTCAAAGGCTTTGGCGCACCGAGCGGCGGCGCCGGTGTGGCGGGGCGTGGCGGGGCGGGGCGGGGCGGGGTGTGGCGGGGCGAGGTGCGGTCGGGTCTACTTGATGACGATGACGTTTGATGACGGAGACGCGGTGTGGTCGCGCTCCTCAGCCCCCCACCCACCCCCCCCCACCCCCCCGCCGGTGCAGTAACCACAAGCCGCGCGGCGGCAGGCTGGTGGGCGGGGCGGGTGACAGCGGCGCGCGGGTGACAGGCCAGGCCCAGTACCTGGAAGACGACGACGACGTCACTGGAAATAGAGGAGGAGAAAGATACCACCCTCTCCAAAGGGAATTTAAATATTTTGACACGAAAAATATTTCTCTCCAGAGTGCGCGATTTGGTTTTCTCGTTCCTCATTTACCAACAACAAATTTTGTAGTATACTAGCTGTTTACAAATAATGTGGTAAACTTTCGAAAGCCCGTCACTCGTCAATGAAGTCCAAGTCGGCCAAGTCGATACGTAATCTTGAAATTTTACAATTTTGAATCGTAATTTATCCCGTGAAACCAACAGCTGCTGGGGGCTGGTTCATGGGCTGGTACGGCGCGCTAGTCCCCAGCTGGACTGGACCCCGACACCGCGCCGCGCCCCGCCCCCCGCCCCACCCCCCGCCCCACCCCGCCCCGCCCGGCCCCGCCCCGCCCCCCACCCCGCCGGCCCCGCCCGACCCCTTCAGCAACTCCCCTCCAAGACGGACACATACTTTAAGTTGGACAGTTCCGCGGGCTTTGCTGGCGGGCGGACTGTCCAATTCGGAAAGCTGTTGCTGTTGAACGCCCAGCCACTGTGCAAAATAGTTGTAGGTTTACAGTAGAATTTTCTATGATGCATGTTGCTGCGAAATCACAATTCAAAATTGTAAAATTAGTAGCATTAATAACGTATCAACTTTGCATTCATTGACGAGCAAAAATTGTCTGGCGTGTCGTAATTTCACAATACGCATTGTAAATAGTAAATTACAAGATACATTGGTAATCCACGTAGATTCGTTTCACAGTGGTCTGGCCCGGCCCGCGGCTATTCGGCATCGTCACCGAGGAACCTTTCGCGGCGCGCAGTAAAGTTTTGCATTCCCCCAACCCCAACCCTCACGAACCCCTCTGTTCCAGAATGCGCACCACGGTGCTGTTGGCCTGCCTGGCCCTGATGGCCGCAGCCACGGTCGCCGACGACACGACGGCGACGGCGACGGCGACCTCCTCGGCGACGGCCGGCAGCGAGGCGGGCAGCCCGGGCGCGGCGGTGGAGGCGGAGGTGGCCCGGGCGGACCAGCCCCGCAGCCGGCCGCAGCGCTGGGTCGTGTTCAGGCCCATGTTCGCGACGCGCGGCCGGCAGCGCCAGCTCAACAGGGCCTGGAGGAGCCACGAGCTGCGGCGCCAGTCCAAGCAGCGGCAGCGCGGCCAGCGCCACCGCCGCGCGCTGCACTTCCCGGTCAGTGAGCACCCATAGGAACAACTCTGAACTTTGCAAAATTTTCCTAATTTCCAGATATTTTTATTTTTAGTTTTGGCGTTGAAATTTCTTGAATATTTCTCTTAACATTTGTAATTCTTCCTAAATGTTTTTTCTTTGTTAATTTTTGTAAATTTTCTGATTTACAATAGGTGTACAGAAAATTTTGAGTTGTTTCCCCCCTTGATCCCATACCTAGATGTAATAGATAAATGTTTACACCGTGACCCACGCGAGTCCTTGCTCGAAAATGACATAATTTACACACTGAGGGTGTCATGACCACTATGTGGTCTCGTGTTAAATCATAGGTTGAATCATAAGGCGACCGTCCTTGAATGTGTCAAGGCGACCGGCATTGAATGTTTCGAAGTTTCAATTCAACCGCGACAACTCATTTTTTTTTTCTCTGTCGTCAGCCCGGCGGTGCCAGCGGCGGCGAGGAGTCCGGCCTCGCCCTCCGGGTGGCCGTCAACGACCTCCTGTTCCAGTCCGCGCCCGCCAACGACCTGCCGGAGCCCGCGTCGGCGCGCGTGGTGGGGCCGAGCCGCGGGTCCGCGGGGCTGCGGCCCCTGCTGCTGGCGCGCCTGCGGGGGCCAGCGGCCGGGCCCGCGGCCCAGGAGGAGGAGGCCTTCCTCCTCATGTCCGCCGCGGGCGGCCGGCCCGCCATCGTCCCCGCGCCCACCACCCGCCCGCGCCCCGCGGCCCCGCCCGCGCACCCGCCCGCGCACCACAAGAAGCAGCACGCCAAGCACCACCACAAGCTGCGCAAGGGCGACAAGCGCCGCGTCACCCGCGACACGAGTAGCGTCGCGGCGGCGCTCGGCCAGCGCCTCGACGCCATGGCGGGCAGCGTCCGCGACCGCGGCGCCATCGCGGAGCGCGTCAAGAAGTACGACGCCCAGGGCGCCTACCCGGCCTACACCTACAACAACGGCCGCTTCACCCGCGCCGCCGCCGCCCCAGCCGCCGCCCCCGCCGCCCCCGGCGTCAAGGTCATGAAGATCAAGCTGCAGGGCGAGGTGGACGAGGACGAGGAGGAGGAGGCCATGGAGGCGGCGGAGACCATCGTGTTCCGCCCGCTGTTCGCGCACCGCGACCGCCAGGCCGTCAAGCAGGACGCCAAGCGCCGGCGCCTCGGCTTCGCCAAGAAGTCCACCAAGCCGGTGGCCAAGCCGCTGAGGAGACGGCCCACCAGCCCGGCGGCCGCCCCCGCCGCCCCCGCCACGGTGCCCGTCAAGAGGCCGCCCGCAGCCGCTGCGTACTTCCACCGCAGGACGTACCTGAAGCGCCCGACGCGCTACCAGTACTCCCCCTACAGGAGGGTCGTGTACTACCACTGAGAGAGAGAGAGAGAGAGAGAGAGAGAGAGAGAGAGAGAGAGAGAGAGAGAGAGAGAGAGAGAGAGAGAGAGAGAGAGAGAGAGAGAGAGAGAGAGAGAGAGAGAGAGAGAGAGAGAGGACGTCGGCCGCCGCCGCCGCGCTGTCCGAGATGGAGGGCGGCCCCAGGAGATGAGCTCCGCTTCAGGCGGTGGGGCTTTTCCCCATTCGGACGGCCACGCCACGCCACGCCACTGGTCGGTGCACGGGCGCAGGGGGCCGCCAGCACCAGAGGAGGAAGTGCTGACGAAAGCAGGGGGCGTGTGTCTCTAGGGGAGAAAGGTGCAGGTGCGGTTGGGCGAATTAGAGAGGGCGGCGGCGAAACAGAAGAGCGAGAGAGAATGAGAGAGAATGAGAGAGAGAATGAGAGAGAGAATGAGAGAGAGAATGAGAGAGAGAGAGAGAGAGAGAGAGAGAGAGAGAGAGAGAGAGAGAGAGAGAGAGAGAGAGAGAGAGAGAGAGAGAGAGAGAGCGCAGGGAAGTAAGGCACCAGGAGAAGCTGAGAGAGGAGGAAGGGAGAGGGGGAGGGTGACAGAAGCAGCAAGTCGTGCGCGCGGGAGACCGCAGCTCCGCAGCGCTGCGCAGCGCCTGCAGGCGGTCCGCTCCGCGGCGGGCGGGCAGAAGTCCGCGCGCAAACAGTTTACAGTTCCTAGTCAAGCCACACGAATCTGCGACTTAGCTCGTAGGAATAATGCGGCTCTACAGAGTCGCGCTCTGGGAGGGGAGGGGGGAGGCCTGTTGGTGTAAAAGGGTTTTAAAAAATTGAACTGGTTTACGTATGTTATTGTGATATTCTCTAGTGTTTTGTGATGGAACGTTACTGTTATATTTTTGATTCTGAATTCCAGACGACTGATGAATTGAGTAAGAAGAATGAAATTTTATAAAGATTTCTAAATCGTTCACCGATACGGTTTGACCAATAATAATTGTAAAACGAGACCATTGTCGAAAGTTGTTTCAATTTATCGCAATCACTAGAAATGTAAAGCTAGATTGTATGTATTTATTACTTCCTATTTATTTGTTATTTATTTATTTTCTATTTTACTGACGGCTAAATAAAGATAAGAAAATAACCGAGAAAATTGCCTTGTTTAGTGACCGCCCCTCACCACACTTTTGCATGGCAGAGGCGAGGAGCGGTGCCCAAAAGGGCACGGCGACAAGAGCACACGAACAAAGTTGCGGAAAGGGGCGAAATTATCTCATCAATATTAATAACCTAACGCCTCAGTCGACCAGGACACCCGCCAGTAGGGCTGGCCCTGGCCCTGCTGCCCGCACCCGCCGGGCCGGGCCACGCCTAGCCTCGCTCGAGGCCTGGCCCACCCCGCCCCGCCAACCCGGATGCCCAGAGAACTGGGTCCCGCCCCGCCCCGCCCCGCCCCGCCCCACCCCGCCCCGCCCCGCCCCGCCCCGCCCCGCCCCGCCAAGAATGTTCACACAACGCCGCAGCAGCGCCCCACTACGCCCACCACGCCCAGCCCGCCATTCACAGGTCCGTCTGTTGTAGAGGTCGTCGGCGTGGTCGCCCCGTCATCCAGAATCATCTGGAGTTCGAACCTGGTCACGCACACACACACACACACACACACACACACACACACACACAC
Organism: Frankliniella intonsa; assembly: GCA_033675135.1. NCBI lineage: Eukaryota > Metazoa > Arthropoda > Insecta > Thysanoptera > Thripidae > Frankliniella > Frankliniella intonsa. The sequence goes on from CM066248.1 coordinate 10,753,640, forward strand.
ACACACACACACACACACACACACACACACACACACACACACAGCAGAAGTTCCGGGTTCAAGCGAGCTCCACGACGCTCGCGCAAACCGATTCGGATTAGCCCCTTTCCGTGTGAGTGGGTCACGACCCGGTCAGCGCGCCGCGCCAGTCGCACGCTCCCAATTATCACATCTCCGGCACACCGCTCGTCCCCCCCCCTCCTCCTCCTCCTCCTCCTCCCTCCTCCTCCTCCTCCTCCTCCTCCTCCTCCTCCTCCCCTTTCTCCGGTATCCTGCATAGCGAACCCGTTGGACGGCACATGCGCTGCCGTGCGGGGAGAGGCGGGGCGGGGCGGGGCGGGGCGGGGCGGGGCGGGGCGGGGCGGGGCGGGGTGGGGTGGGGCGGGGTGGGGCGGGGCGGGGCGGGGCGAGGTGGGGCGAGATGGGCGCCCCAGGGCTCCTTGACCTTCTGCCTGCACGGCATGCAGCACGCCGTATGGCCGCTGCGGCCCGGCCCGGAGCTCCACTCCACATCCGCATACCTCGCGCGAGCGCGCCTGATGCGCTTCAACGCCCAGCCACTCCAGCGCCCTGGAGGACCAGGAGAGGCAGGAGAGGCCGAGAGAGAGCCTCCGCCAGTCACGATACAGCAAAGGCGAGTCACCTGTTCGGAACACATCCGATAAGGACGTCGCGTTTGGCGAAAAGAGGGGCTTCTAGCACACTCAAAAAACGTTTCCGCTCTGACAGCTAACGGATTAGCTGATTCCGTTAAAAAAAAAAATTGCGTGCATGACTACTTTTGTCTGGGTGCGGGTCCGACTGTACACTTGCGACACACCACACAACGGACCTATGGGTCCGTCTCGCTCGTAAAAAAAAAAGCAGGTGGCTTATAGTAAGGCACCGCGCTCCCCCCGCCACATAGAGGGAGGCCTATTCCGTCGAAGGCGTGGGGCGCGCGAAGAAGCACATGTTTAAAGGAGCTTCACAGCACGGCTTCAGAGCAGAGCTTTGGAGCAGAGCTTTGGAGCAGAGCTTTGGAGCAGAGCTTTGGAGCAGAGCTTTGGAGCCGACCTTCGGAGCCGATCTTCGAACAAAGGTTGAGAGCGGGGCTTCTGAGCACCTCCTCAGAGTAGAACTTGAACGGACTCCGCGCCTTTCAGTCGGGGTCATCGTCCTCCGCCCCGCCCCGCCCCGCCCCCGCCTCGCCCCGCCCGCCGCTCGGCCGCCGCGACCCGACGACAAGCAGCAGCGCTCCTGTGGCCCCCGCAACACACGTGACGCGGGTGCCCGTTGTGCTGCCTACCCTCCAGGCGCACCGCCAGCCGCAACAGTCAGGGGATCGCCCTTGTCCTCGTCGCACTCTTGGCGGTGCCCCAAGCGTGCGACAAGGACGGAGAGCAGTCCTCTGACTCAGTCGGCTGGTCCACGGCGACGGCAGATGGGGGAGCCCCACAGACATTTGCAGGTTTCTGTTTTCATCGCGGACGACTTTACATCAGAGCCCTCCCCAGTGAGACCGATATCGGTACGATATCAGATACCTGAAATGTGTCAGTTAAGGACCATATTTTTTTTTATCGATCTGACGCGAAAACCGACAAATTTCTAATGTCTGATATCGTTCCGATGTCGGTCTGATAGTTTACCTCTCACTGGGTCATCGGGCCGCCCTCAAGTTTTAGTATTTATGCTCTAACTACTAGACCAACTCCTTGCACCGCGGCCCCGGCGGTCCGGCCAACAATAATACAAAGATCGGCAGCATTCCCTGCGTTCCAGAGAGGCAAGTCAGTTTGTTTACGCCGATCATGGATGACTGGAGGTGTAGTAGGGCCGAGTCAGGGGTCATCGAACTTCGCAAGGAAGGCTGTAAGAAGCGGGGGCGAAGGAGAAGGGCGAAGGGCTGACGTAAACTGACCGGCGGGCTGTCGCGGCGGGCGGGGTCAAGCCCTCGGCTGACCAGAGTCAACAGACTACAACGTCAATAACACATGTGGGGAGCGAAAGAAATTAGAAATGCGCGGACATATTCGGAACGATGTACGGGGTGAGATTATCCTCAATGGGAAAGCATTTGCAGGGGGTCCTAGATGTGCTGCCTGCGTGAGCCTGGTGCGAGAGAGAGAGAGAGAGAGAGAGAGAGAGAGAGAGAGAGAGAGAGAGAGAGAGAGAGAGAACGCACGCTAATGCGATGCGAGCGAAAGGTCTCACTCGTACGGCCCTCGCGTAGAGTCGTCTGCTCTGCTCTCTGAGACACCTGCTCAAGAGCGCGCCTGAGCTGACTAGAAATACATGCAGCGCGAACATTTACATAATAATCGCACGAATTCGCTCACCTTGGCGTGTCCTGGTCGTGAGGCTGATCCTGCCGCTGCAGGGCTGGTGGGGTCCAGGATAGGGAGGTCTGGAGGACTCCGCAGCAGGCACCGCGCCGCAGCCGCACCCTGACAGACGCGACAAGGAAAACAACACTTGAAAGTTTGGTTGAGGGCAAACAGATTTTAGCCGGGCCCAGCCAGGCGCCTGCAGACCAACTAGTTTCCCTCGTACCCTCTCCGAACCACAGCCCCCCCAACGTCCGGCCCAAGGCCTCCCTATGGCTACACGATTGCAACAGGATGCCCTATGAGAAATGCCTTGCGCTAGGACTGGCTCTGCATTACGTAAATGCGTCAATGCAAAGCTTCCTCTTTGACCAGCTTTCCTGCCGCTGTATATACAAAAACACGCAAAAGCTATGGTTGAAATAAAATGTCATATGTATACTCAACCACCAGCCAATTATTATTATTATTGGTGTGTTGCGTTTTATTAAATAAGTCACCATTTGTAGTACATAGCAAGCAAGAAACACGTGGGTATGCCTCGTAACACCAGTCATAAAATGAGAAGTCTATAGACACACAGGTCACTGTAAGGTAAACCTGTACAGGAAAATGCTGCAGTACGTCCTCTTAATTTGTCATACAGTATCGCCCGTAATTTTAGATCACGGTCCAATCCATACAGGATGTTCTGTAACTTAAGAATTTGTTGCTAAGTTCAAATTAAGATCAATCCTGCATAGTAAAATACAGTCCGAACCTTTACGGTTTAGACTGTACGGAAAAGTTACCGTCCAGACCATAGGAAAACCGTAAATAGGTACGGTAATATTTTTTTACAGTGGATTTCAATTTTACCTACGACCGAGCCTGCCCGAGTCTTTCTTGTTCCACCTCCCCTTTAAACTCTCTCCCTCTGGGCTTCCTCGCTTTTTTCTCCCAATCGTGGCGCGTCTCGCCCTCGCCGCACGCTCGTTCGCCCGCATTCCGCTCCTGGAAGTGGACCAGGGAGGTCGGATGTGACCACGGGGATCACCAACAGCAGCAGTCTGGGTGGTGGCGCCCGGGCCGGGCCGGGCCGGGCAGAGTCGTCGTCCTCAGACCCACCCGCCCCGGCGCGGCGCCTACGGGGACCGAGAAAAGAATCTTGTAAAGGAATAACATTTTCGCTTGATTTCCCGTACCAGCACGACGGGGCTCCCGGGGGGGGGGCCTCCCCCACCCCCACCCTCAGCCGCACAAGGGTCGTGCACGCGCCCTCGCCGAGTCCATTGTTTGGGGCTGGAAGTCGAGGGTCGACGACCTGAATAGCTGGACCAATTTCACTCCATTTTCGTGAGGGGGAACACGATCGACATGTTGTCGTTGCTTCCTCGTTTCCTTCTCGTGTCGAGGCCGAGGCCACGGCCCGCCCCGCCCTCAGTGGCGTGTCCGAGGCCGTGTCACCGGCGCGGCCAGCGGCCCTGCCGACGTGCCCCGCGCTGACCAGGTCGACGAACTCACTGTTGTTCGAGTCGTGTGACGTCACATTCTTTTCACTGTAAAAACTGTCCACTGTGAAAAATATCTCTGTAAGTTTACGACTTTTTTCGTAATTTGTGATTTACAAACGGTGTTGTAACTTTACGATCGAAATCGTAAACTTACGAAAGCCTGTTTGTGCTCGTTTAAGAATCACAAGTCAATACCAAGTGTCCTTAAAATTTTGTAAATTTACAATTTGATATCGTAACTTTACGACATTTCTCATGGAAAATTTTCCCGTAACTCTTACGAATATTTCTCACAGTGGTCACATTCGTTAGGATGTAAGTGTCACATTCCTTTGAATGTGACCAAAAATGACCATATCTCAAAACAATGAGATACGAAAAAAACCGACAAAGATTTTGCCCTGAGGGTCACAAAAAATACGCGTTTACACTTTTCCCATATTAAAAAGTTGTATACAGGCTTTAGGAGACGTTGGGAGGAGGACCTGGGAACACACCGACTTTTGGGCACGTAGTGAGGTTTGGTTCGGTGAGGTAGGTGAAGAGTGTTCGAGTTGAGCCCCCCGTCCCCCCAATACTACTACTTTTCTCCTATTATTCCAGATAACTGCAACAAGACTTGTGGGAAATGCGCTTGCCTGCCCAGCTCCGCCTGGCCAGGAAATAGAAAACGAAGCTGGCTTGACGTCGGGTCTATCGCCCGGCGACGTCGAAGCGAGAACTATCCGCGACTTTGACTCGCCTGCTCTGCGAATAGGAGGAGTTGAGGCCGCTCCGCTCCGGACCTGTCCAACTATTCGCAGCTCAAGTTTATTCACCCGGAAGCGGCGCGGCGCTACGCCCGGCAGCAGGAAAGGGCGAACAGCCACGCTGCGCCAGAGCGGAGGTACGCCAGCGCACGCACCCAGAAAACCGTTTAGTCCAGGGAACTAAATTTAAAACCGACCAAATTTTAGCTTTGTGAACTAAATTTTGTTCGTACTGATAAAATAATTAAGTCGGTTTAACAAAGTTTTGGTTGATTCGACCATATTTAGTCAAAAATATGGGTACTAAAATTTAGTCGGTTTCAAGAACTAGATTTTGTGTCCTACGGCCCTGATTTGGTTGGATCAAGTAAATGGTTTTCTGGGTGCGGATGGACTGCGAGGGAACAAAACATGCGGAACCTGTGGAAGCAGCAGGGCGCTCCCCGCCGGAGCGGTACGGGATAATGCAAATAATGAGAGAAGGACCCTTTGTCATATGGAGCGGGCAGGCGGGGCGGGGGCGGGAGCTGTGCGCGCTGTCTCTTGACCGCCGCGCTGTATTATACGCTTCTTGACCCGCCAGTTCGAACACACCAACAACTGCCGGCCCTTAGACGAGAGAGAGAGAGAGAGAGGGAGAGGGAGAGGGAGAGGGAGAGGGAGAGGGAGAGTGAGAGGGAGAGGGAGAGGGAGAGGGAGAGGGAGAGAGGGAGAGAGCGAGAGAGGGAGAGAGCGAGAGAGGGAGAGAGCGAGAGAGGGAGAGAGGGAGAGAGGGAGAGAGCGAGAGGGAGAGGGAGAGGGAGAGGGAGAGGGAGAGGGAGGGAGAGGGAGAGAGAGCGGGGGCGGTAGCAGCACGTGTCATCCACGACGCACACATGCCGGGGCGGGGCGGGGGGCTACAGACCGGCCCACCGCCCCTTGTACTTCCGAGAGGCGCGCGCGATCCAGCTCTGTCCGCCCCGCCGTCGCGAATATAATATTTTTCGCCTTCAGCTTCACATGATCTGCGGTTAAGAACCTGCGGGTCCTGGCAAGTAAAACGCCTGGTGCGTATACGCAAGAGGAAAACAGGCGATACTTTTCTTCCTGTTAGCAGACAAAAAGGAAAACTTCCCTCTCCCGCTTTACTCAGAACCGGCCTGTATCATCCCCGCCCCTGCTGCGTGCTCAGAGGCCTAGCGGGACAGCCCGCGAGCAAAGGACGGACGGCCCGGGAGCGCCCCGCGCACCCCGCCCCGCCCCGCCCCGCCCCGCCCCGCCCGACCCCGCCCCGCCCGACCCTCACCCGCTACGCCCTCGCACTGCTCTCCTTAATTTCCCTAGAATGTGACTCTGAATGTAAAGCAAGGGCCGCGCTGAGCCCGCCCGGGTCGCCGCGCGGGGTGAAGACTTGCAGCAGTGGCGGGCCCGGCCCGGTCCAGCCCGGCGGCGCGCGGGGGAGAAGAACAAGACCCTCTTTCCCTAATCCCTTTCGTCTCGTTCGCCGGCTAGAGAAGGGACTCAGCTTTAATTTGGGAGCTGGGGGGCTGCCGGCCTCAGCCTGGACGCGTAGGGCCCGGGGCAGCCGGGGTGGGGCGGGGCGGGGCGGGGCGGGGCGGGGCGGGGCGGGGCGGGGCGGGGCGGGGCGGGGCGGGGCAGTCCCCCAACGGTCGGATCGTTTTGGCTCATCGGCTCCCGGGTGGCGAGGGTCCTGGTGCTTGAGCTGATACCCGCTGGTACCCGCTGGTACCCGCTGGTACCCGCTGGTAACCGCCCCTGGGACGAGCCGGGCGAGGCGGCACCTGCGCGCTAACACCCGGGCCGGGGTCGGGGCCGCGCAGGGCTGGTGGGCCGGGCGGGGAGAGCGTGCGTGCTACCCACCCATTCTCCCTGACCAAGTGAGCAGCTGACCCAGAGGGACACTATAAAAAATATAACCGTTGTCAGTAACGGTGTGCCCACGGCCCGTGCCGTGTTATTCATGTATGGTTACAGTAACCGTACAAACTTTATTGCGTAGGATTTTTTTGCTGTATTGACGCTCCCGATCATGTTTGCAAAATTACGGTGTATCCTGTAAGGTAAACAGACAGCGGACCGCAGGCGTTTACCGTAGGTTTTTCTAGCAGTCTTGTAACTTACGTCAACGGGGAACCTTCTTTTGCCTCTCTCTGGCACCAATGGGCCGAGGGGGTATTTACTCGCGTATTTCGTTGTACACCCTGGTGCGTAATAAAACGTAATAACGCGAAATAACAGCTAAAAATACGCGTAATTGACGCGTAATACGAGCGTAATAACGCGTAATGAGGCGTGATTACCCCGTAATAACACGTACTATGCGCGTATTAATAACGTAATAACCCGACTACGCGTATTTCGTTGTACACGAAAATCCGGAGTAAATACCCCCTCGCAATGGGCTTCTTAAGGGAAAGAATTCCTGGCGAGTAAAACGCGTGAGAGAGAGAGAGAGAGAGAGAGAGAGAGAGAGAGAGAGAGAGAGAGAGAGAGAGAGAGAGAGAGAGAGAGAGAGAGGCGTGTGTGTCCCAACCTGAGCCGTGCTCGCTGGGACGGGCCGCGATCGCCCGGCAACCGGGCGCACAACGCAGCTCGTCATTAATGACACGAAACCTAACCCCGCCGCACCCCGCCGCACCCCGCCGCACCCCGCCGCACCCCGCCACACCCCGCCGCACCCCACCACCACGCTGAACTACGCACAGCCCGGCGAGGCGAGGCGGCCGGTCGGAGCCCCTGGTGCGCCTCGCCTCGCGCGGCCCGCGTAAACACTTGATTGCAGTCAGGTGGCTCGTTTCGCTAACCTCCACCCCACCGCGCCCCGCTCCCGCCCCGCCCCGCCCCGCCCCACGCCACGCCACCAGGTGTTTGCTTGCGCTTGCCTCGGCTTGTTATGAGCGCCCGTTTGGGCCAAAGCGGCAGAGAAGGGGGGCGGGTCGTCTGTATAGACACGGGGAGGCATATAGCTTGTCAGCTGCCCCTCCCCGCCCCGCCCCGCACCGCCCCACCCCGCACCGCCTCGCCCCGCCTCACCCCGCCTCGCCTAGCCTCGCCTCGTCCCGCCCCGCCCCGCCCCGCTCCGCCTAGCCCGACCGGGCCTTTCGGGGCAGCCCTGCAGACGCGCGGAGTGCGGTGTGCGACCTGTCAACCAGGGGGGCGGCGGGTGGCCTCGTCAGGAACCTTGCACCCTTGCCCCGCCCCACCCCGCCCCGCCCTACCCCACCCCACCCCACCCCGCCCCTAATCATTAGACCTCCCGCGGCAGTAATGAGCCCACGCGGCGCACGCAGCTAGGGCGGCGGCGCTAATGGAAAAGAAACAGTTCGTTTGGGGCGAACGGAATCGGGTCTGCGCCTGAATGACGCCATTTACACATCGATTCATTCAAGCAGCGATTCTATAAATCTGTGCTCAAAACGATTCATGTCTTACTGAAGCTCACTCTTCCCTCCCGTACCCCACGATGACGGTGCTGTCAGGCGGCACACTCGATTGCCTACCATCCAGGCGCATATAAAAAAGGGCCTGTAAATCATTCAGGAAACGTAGTTTGCGGCCCCAAGTGACCTATCTCAAACGGATTCCCATAGGAGCCACCTACCTACCCTCAAAGTTTGTCCCAAAGCTCGAGACGCACCCCATATCTGGCACTACTATATCCTGCGGCCGTACTCCACGAGTGCGACAAGGATAGGAACACCGCAAAACGCTCTTCGCCGCGGCGAATATCACTGTCTGCTGCGTGACTTATCGCAGCGGCCGCTAAAGGGCGGCTGCATTGCGACAAGGAGAGGCGGTCCGTGAGGGAGTGGGGGGGGGGGGGGGGGGCAAAGAGAAAATTGCGAAGTGGCGGGGCGGAGTTGTGGGGGTGGTGGGTGATGAAGGTGATGAGTTCCATCCCCGCCCCCGCGGCCCCCGCCGCCCCCGCAGCCCTTTCTCTGCTTTTGCCTGCGCCCTGCCTAAGGAAAGGAGCGACCGAAGACGTGCTGTTGTTCTTGTTGTTGAGGGCGGAGGGCGTGCCCTCGGGTCGCGTCTGCGGCCGCGCCAGCCCGACGGGGAGGACTCGGTTTGCCCCCCCCCCAACCCCCGCTCCCTCCCCACTACGCCGCACCCCGCCTATCCTCTTAATCCGCGCGGGACACTGCGGGGCGATTATCGCAGCGCCACCAAAAGCCTCCTGATTGCTCCCTCCCGCACTGCCAGCACCGCAAGGCTTCCTGCTTCTCCTCCTCCTCCGCCATCCTCCATTCTCCCCTCACTGTGGAAAATATCTTCGTAAATTTACAACATATTTTGTAATCGCGATTTACAAAATATGTTGTAAATTTACGACCGCCCATTCTTGCTCGTCGATAAATTCTAAGTCGATACAAAGTACTTGTAATATTACAATTTCAAGTTGTAATTTTACAACATTTATCATGGAAAATTTTCTTGCAACCTTTAGAAGTATTTTTCACAGTGCTCCTTCTTCTGTTTAGAAAAATAAATCACTTTCAGTAGTTATACGAGTCAGTCAAAATAGCAGTAATGGCAAGGAATTGTCGCTTATAATAATTTGAGAATTTCAATTCCTGCCGCCCATGAAAAATATATTAATTTATCGGAAATTTGTGGGTAATAAACAGTTAATGTAGCCTTAATAAATTTAAATTAAGCCAATTTAAATGATTTAAATAAACTCATATAAAATTTAACTAACTTGTTAATTTAATTTTATTAAATTTAAAGTCATAAAGAAAAATGTGATCGGTCCGTGGTTTGAACCAACGACCTTCTAGTTACTGGCCTGGTCCCTTACCCATTACACCACCGCACCTCTTGGGGAAAGGAAGGCCGCATAAGGAAGACTATCTACGGTATATAGCTTTAACAATACGTAGGCTGTACTGGCGTATGTTCAATCCGTGCGAGATATTTTGTTTAAAGGTACCCATGATTGACTCTTACGACGACCTTCAGGTAGCAGCACACTACTTAAAGTACCGAGTTTTATTTGAACGTTTAACGGGGAAGTACCCTTAAAGCTGTTAATAAACAGTTAATTTATTGAAATTAACTTAGAGAAGCTCCACACAAAAAAAACCACTTGAAAAATGACATTTTTTTGGGGGGCAACTATGATATTTTATCGGTTCCTTGTATGCATACGGACTGCCGAAAAGACACTTTGTTGAAATCCGACCCCCCCTGTGGGTTTAGGCAGAGTTCCAAACACCCCAAAAATGGCTGTTTTGAGGGTTTGAGACTAGTTGGGATCTCGAAACCAAAAGCCAAAAAGTACCCATTGGGATACTCGTGACTCAAAAGTGCCATCTTTCAGAATCCGGGCCGAAAAATTTTTAGGTGACCCCTTCAAAAGTTATGGGGTCCAAAGTTGGCAAACTTCACTTTTTTGACAAAAATTCTTTTTTTGTAAAAATGCACTTTGATGGGCCCAAAGCGCCTAAATTGTTATCTTCACCTCGTTTCGTCGGGAATCACATGGAACTGGCCCCATACCTGCGGGCTTAAGCTGATTTTTACCGCACGACTCAGCCACTGGCGTGGCTGCCTAACTACAAGGGGGTTCGCGTTGCTGACAAGGGAACGTTTTCCGGTGATACACGTAGAATTGGTTGGCATAAAAGTATTTTGTAGGTGACCCCTCTGGACAGGGTTTGGCACTAGTGGTAGCTGCCCGTAGGGGGTTTGGGGGTAGATAAAGGCCTTTGAAAATCCAAAAAAATGGTCAAAAAATTTTTTTTTCGTAAAAAATCCAAATAATACCTTTAGGCCATGATTCGTCCAGAAATGAAGTCGGTTTGGTGATTTGGAGACTTTCAACTTTTCCCCTTGTATTTTTGAAAGGGAAATAGTGGAAAAAAAATATTTTCGGTAAAAAAACCAAAAATGACCTTGAGGCCATGATTCGTCCAGAAATGAAGTCGGTTGGGTGATTTGGGACTTTCAACTTTTACCCTTGAATTTCTGAAAGAAAATAGTGAGTGGTATGGTGAAAAAACAAAAAATGACCTTGAGGCCATGATCTGTCCAGAAATGAAGTAGGTTTTGTGATTTGGAGACTTTCAACTTTTCCCCTTGTATTTGTTTTTCCACTATTTCCCTTTCAGAAATTCAAGGGGTAAAAGTTGAAAGTCTCCAAATCACCAAACCGACTTCATTTCTGGACGAATCATGGCCTCAAGGTCATTTTTGGTTTTTTCACCGAAAATATTTTTAGGCACGAAGTAGCCTTATAGTTTTGTCTCGGATCTGACTGGTTTTTTTTTTTTATTTTTTATTTTTTTAATCAGCTCTAACAGAATTCTTTCAAACTCAGTTTCAAGGTGGAAACCGACGCTCTGAAACCAAAACCGGAATCGGCATGTCGGCAAAATGCACCAGATCTGAGATATTTGGCCCGAAAGTTTAGTGTGAAACGTATCTTAGTGGGGAATCTGATGAGTTGAGGGGTTTTAGTTTCGGGCGCCAACAATACTCGACAAGTACTCGCCAGCACTGGCCGGGCCGGCGGGCAGCTCCCCTAGGGGAGAGGGCCCGCGTGGCTGGGCCTGGCTGGGAAACTGTTGATTCAAGTCATGCACAGTATTTCATAAACTAAAAATTGAAACAAAATCCTAGGATAAAAATGTCAATTCAGTGTTCGAATGATGATTGCACAACGAACCCACAGTTTAAAAATCAAGTCGATCTGACGACTCAATCCAAACATTCAGACGCATTTAATGTGCATTTCACGTTCTTTAACGGTTTTTGGTAGTACATTTTGATTTTCAGTGAACAAACTGATTCTTAGTGATACGACGACTGAAACCTAACTTAAACTTTTCTTGATCCTGAGTGTAACTTAAACCTTAACTTCATGCTACTTCGTGACTCCCAGGATTTCACTTGGTGAAATCGTATTTTTTTCCCCTATTTTCCTTTCAAAACTACAAGGGGAAAAGTTGAAAGTCTCCAAATCACCAAACCGACTTCATTTCTGGACGAATCATGGCCTCAAGGTCATTTTTGTTTTTTCACCGAAAATATTTTTTTCCCTATTTCCCTTTCAAAACTACAAGGGGAAAAGTTGAAAGTCTCCAACTCACCAAACCGACTTCATTTCTGGACGAATCATGGCCTCAAGGTCATTTTTTGTTTTTTCACCGAAAATATTTTTTTTCCACTATTTTTCTTTCAGAAATTCAAGGGGTAAAAGTTGAAAGTCTCCAAATCACCAAACCGACTTCATTTCTGGACGAATCATGGCCTAAAGGTATTTTTTTGGATTTTTTACGAAAAAAAAAATTTTGACCATTTTTTTGGATTTTCAAAGGCATTTATCTACCCCCAAACCCCTACGGGCAGCTACCACTTAGTGCCAAACCCTGTCCAGAGGGGTCACTCACAAAATACTTTTATGCCAACCAATTCTACGTGTATCACCGAAAACGTTCCCTTGTCAGCAACGCGAACCCCTTGTAGTTAGGCAGCCACGCCAGTGCAGCTGAGTCGTGCGGTGTAAAAATCAGCTTAAGCCCGCAGGTATGGAGCCAGTTCCATGTGATTCACGACGAAACGAGGTGAAGATAACAATTTAGGCGCTTTGGGCCCATCAAAATTGCATTTTTACAAAAAAAAAAGAATTTTTGTCAAAAAAAGTGAAATTTGCCAGCTTTGGACCCCCATAACTTTTGAAGGGGGTCACCTAAAAATTTTTCGGCCCGGATTCTGAAAGATGGCACTTTTTTGAGTCCCGAGTACCCCAATGGTACTTTTTGGCTTTGGTTTCTGAGATCCCAACTAGTCTCCAAACCCTCAAAAACAGCCGTTTTTGGGGTGTTTGAACCCTGCCAAACCACAGGGGGGGTCGGATTTCAACAAAGTGTCTTTTCGGCAGTCCGTATGCATACAAGGAACCGATAAAATATCATAGTTGCCCCCCAAAAAAATGTCATTTTTCAAGTGGTTTTTTTTGTGTGGAGCTTCTCTTAGGATGAAACAGAAATTAATAATTAACTAGGCCAGAAAAATTTATTAACGATAAATTACCTTTTAACATGATTAAATATAATCCTTTATTTACCATGTTTCTATATCAACACTTAATAAAGAGAAATTTAAAGTAATTTGCGTTGTTTATAAACTTAAATTTGTTTATATTAAAGTCTTCCTGTAAATTTAAGACTTATTTAAGAGTAATTTGTTTAAATAAAGTCTTATTTGTTTAAATTTATTCATTTTACGTGGGCGGTTATGTTAAATACAACAATTAACAGGCTACGTCAGTCACCAATTCAATTAAGAAGTCTATTATTTCGTTTAGAGACTTCATCCACTTTCTGGACTGTGGACGCACCCGTTCTCTTCGTATTTATTCAGGGGGAGCTCAACGCCTGCGAGACTGTGGGTAGGCCATCCCGCGGTTCACACATGCACTACAGGCTAAACGTTGCCTACCCGCCAGGCGCTCTGAGAACATGAACGGGCACAACTTTGCCTGTAGTTGCCCACTGTAAAAAAGTGTGTCTCCCCGGCCGGACCGTAATTTTCTCGCAGGCGCGTAGACGGGGAGCCCGGGGGGAGGGGGGGGGCACGGGGATTAACCTCCCGGAAACTCCACCGCACCAAGAAAAAAGACAAGGTTAGAGAAAAGGAAAATAACTAAAAGGGAGGAAAGGGAAAAGGGGGAGAAGAGAGAAAAAGGAGAGGTACAGAGAGAGAGAGAGAGAGAGAGAGAGAGAGAGAGAGAGAGAGAGAGAGAGAGAGAGAGAGAGAGAGAGAGAGAGAGAGAGAGATGATTTTATAATTTTAAAATTGATTTAACCAGCAGGTTCCGCGAATATTGCTTCAAGTGAAAACATCTCTGGAATGCGACGGGGATTGTTTCCGCCTAGCGCGACGGTATGCGGGCCCGTCGGCCTTCCAGGCGCCCCCCCCCCCCTCTCAAGCTAACCACAGTCTGCCCCCCCCCCTCCCCCCCCCACCCTTTTTCCCACCGCCCTTCGTCATGCGGCCCTGGCTTGCGGCGTTGCCCCACGTGGCTAGTCCAAAGTTTCCCGACTTTTTTTGGATCGTGTTTTACCGTCGAAGGTCACATCTGAATGCCTAAGCCACGTACATGTCGGCCAAGGTGCGTTTACACAGTAAACTTACGGATCCGGGCGGCGTGAGACGACACGAAATAATGTCGCGGGTAACTTTAGGACCACCCTAGGGTTGCGGGTGGCTCTGGCGCGCGAGCGGATCGAACCCTCATCATTAAAATGTTCGTTATTTTGTCCCGGCGCTCGCGGCGTAGCTCCATAACGTGGCAGTCGTCAAAGTCAGGTCCATGGGAGACTCAAGGCCCTCCCGCCCGCCCCGCCCCGCCCCGCCCCGCCCCGCCCCGCCCCGCCACTATCAACGGGTAGAGTGCTCCCGCTCCTGCTCCTTCGCACATTTACGGCCACTGGCTGCCAGTCCAGCACGCCCGGGCCCGCCCCGCCGCGCCCCGCCCCGCCCCACCCCATCCCGAACACCCCGCCTCGCTCTGGCGCGCTGCTGCTCGTTCCAAGGGCGTTCGTGAAAGGATTAGGAAAGGATCCCGAGCCGGGCCGGTAGGAGACAATTTTGTAGCCGTGGCGGGGCGGGAAGCGAGCGAGGCAAGCTTCCGAGTTCCTTCCACTGATGGAGGGTGCTCGATATCCTGCCGGGCCGGGCAGGACTAGACTGCGGGCGGACTCGGCCAACGGGTCATGGCCGCCGCACAGTAGGCGCAGACACTGTAACACGGTAAATCTGTTTCCTAGGATTCCCAGGAAAGCTATGGTAATTTTCCAAGAGGTATCCTGGAAATTCCCAGGAACTTTCCTGGGAATGCGCAAGACTTCCTGGGAACCCCAGGAAACAGATTTACCGCGGAAGTCAACCACTTGGGTTTCGCGTGCACGCGCAAGTATGGTTGTACTGTAGTTCCTCCTCGCATCGTAAGCTCAAGGCGGCCAGAGTTAAGGCACCGCTATATACTGCTCCCTGGCTGCTGACTGCCCCTAACCAATCGACCAGGTTCTCTCGTCTTTTGCGTGACTGCACACTGGCTCCACCTCAATATGGTAGTGTCCCGTCAGCCCGGCCCGGGCGGGAGTGTGGCGGAGCGGAGCTCCCCTCTTCCAGGCGGCTGGATATAGCGGTGCAGTCGGCTGGCTGGCCTCCTGCAGTGTCAGAAAAAACTACACTGAATCCGGTTAATTCTTAGACAGTCCATTCTGCAGTTTTAGGTACAGGATCCTCCGTACTTTTTTGACAGTCCATCTCGTATCCCCCAAAATAAAATTGTTAAAATGGGAAACCAATTATGAAAAATAGTTTGTCTCGACGAGAAGGAACATGTGTCATATGTCGTGGGCTAGGACTCGAAATAAATAAGTTATTGGTATTCATCACTTATAGTTTTGGGGGTACGGGTACCTGAAACTACAAAAAATACTGTTCTAAAATTAGCCGGATTAACTGTAGTTTTTTTCTCGCAGTGTGGCAGTACAAGAAGGGTACGGCAGGACGAGGCAGGGCGCAGCAGGGCGCGTCAGGACATGGCAGCAGGACACGACAGGGCGGAGCAGGGCAAGGAAGGGCGCCTGTGCTGGGCCGCCGCCGCGCTGGGCCGCCCTGTCCTGCCCCACCACGCCGCGACACGGGGGCCACTTGTTGCGCGGGCGCCGGTGGCGCCGGTAGCGCCGGCTAGGCCGTGGTGGGGTGGGGCGGGGTGGGGCGGGGCGGGCGCGGTGCCTCGCCAAGCCCCTCCAGCGCGGGCTCGGCCGAGCCTGCCAGAACACCGCCCCGCCCGGGCGCGCCCCGCTCAGTCGCCTTCCGGACTCGGCCCGCCACGCCTCGCCCTCGAGCCCCCGGCCCGCCGCCCCGCGCCCCCGCGCCCCTGACGGTCGAGAGGGAGGACGGCCGAACACGCGCGCGACGAGGCCGCCGATATATATCGCCGCCGGAGCGGAGCCTGTATCGCCGTGGGGGCGGCGCGCCCCGGCCCGGCCCGGCCCGCACGCCGGGCATGACGCCGCCGCGATTCTAGGCGGGGCGAAAAAAAAAAACACATTTAATCTTCCGCGGAGATGTAGCTGCGGTGACGGTGAAGTGAGTGCAGCAGTGCAGTGGGAGTACACCCCGGCCCCGGCCGGGCCCCGGGACTTAGCGGAGTAACCCCCGGCCGACCCAGGTGGGTGGTTGTTGTCGTCGTCGTCATCGAGTCCCTTACCCTCTAAAAGAGGGACCACGTCGGCATCCCCTCTCCCCGAGGGGGAATTCACATCGGAAAATCTTGGACAGACTACTCGGTATTACACGGTATTACACCTGTATTACACACAAGATTTTATCACTTTATAGCACATTCTCGTGTTTTTCGGTATTACATTACGTGTATTAGGGCGTAATACATGGATCAGGTGTACAGTGTATTACGGAAGTGAATTCCCCCTCGGCTCTCCCGCACCCAGAAAACGCCACCGTTAAATCCGCCGATTTTCTACTGAAAAGCATAAATGTGTACATTTTAAAGAATGTAAACATACCATATGCCATGTACACGTCAATATATGAATACATCACCATGTACACCTCAATTTATGTATACATGAACATGTACACTTGTTAATAAATGTCCCTGGCAAGCTGACAGCAGTATGTATATTCGTAGCAAGTATGGAATGTACACACTGACAGAACTTTGTTGAAGTAAGTTTGTGCTGCATTTGCGCCAGCCTACTAGGCAACACTGTAAATATGGGTTCATGTTCTCTAGTGGACAGGCGCAGATGCAGCTAGCTTTACTCCACTGTGTTTGAGACTTACTTGCTTTACTTATTGACAAAACACTGAAAATAGGAAATATCATATGAGAGTAAAATTTTCTCTAGAATTATCGGGAATCTCGTCAAGTGAAGGAAAATTTTCTATGGCGTGATAAAAGAAAAATTGATGCAGGATATGAACAATTTTCTTCAAAGTATAGAAAATCGTCGGGTTGAACGGAAGCGTTTTCTGTTCTACCCAGTGACGGGACTCAAGGCCGCCGTTGGTGTGCGACCATCACAGCACGTTAAATCTGTTTCCTGGGATTCCCTGGAATTTTTGCGCATCTTGCGTTCCTGGAAACGCAAACACAAAAGCTCCAAAGTTCCCGGGAATTTCCAAGATAGGTTCTGAAAATTTTTTCAACTTTTCTGGAAATGCGCAAAACTTCCTAGGAATCCTGGGACACAGATTAACCGGGGGAGTTTCAGTGACACACAGTACAAACGCGCACGCGAGCGCCGCCCTGCTCGTGCTTTTTGATGCCTCTACACTGTAAACAAAAGTCGGAAATTTTCAAAAAATATCCATCCAAACAGTTTGGAAAAAATATTTTCTAAAAAGTTTTTGGAAGTGACATTTTCTGACTTTTTTGGGAAATTTCAGAACTGTACCGGATATGCGAAGGTGGACAAGTGTGACTTAAAAGACTCACCAACCGTTTTAAGAACGCCTATATTTAAAAAGTTGTAGGAATTTCTTTACGAGAGTCTGGAAGGGTTATGGAAATTTCCAAACAATTCGGAAAATAAGTTTTCCAAACAATTTGGATTTCAAATTTTCCCAACTATTTGTGGTACAAATTTTCCAGTCAATTGTTTGGAAATTTCCGAACAAATTTTTTACAGTGTAACGACTCTCCCTCCAGGTTATCGAACTGTCAGTCAGCGGAACGCGTCGTACGGATGTGGCGCGACTCACAGGGAGCGCAGCGGCAGGGCGGGCTGCTGTCCGCGCCATGACAACACTTAAGTTAACAAAAAAGATCCGAAAAAAAACTCGCCGTAGTATTTGAGTGAAGAGTATCGTTACAATTTCACATAGAAAGGACAAAATTAAAATAAAAATGTTTCTTTCTCACGAGGACTTTAAATCAAAGATTGCAATTTTCTTCAAGCGAAGCATTATTGCCTACCAAGCACTGATTTGCTGGTCAAAGTGAGTGGTCAAAGACCCGTGCACGTGCACTGACTGCTGGTCGAAGGGGTGCACCTCTCGCTTAGCACCATTGGTTGCGGAACGACCACTATGAGGGATGAGGTCAGCTTCCCATACTAAATCACAGGTTACAAAAACGCCCCGCACCGCGAATGTGTTGAGCAATATAATTCCTCCGCCTGTAAAGGTACTGGACAATACAGCGACTGCAGCGGCCATGACCATGGGCCACCTCTGAAAGGACCTGCTGACCAGTTGTTGTTATCAATGCACAGACAATGGCACAAGGTCCACCGCAGGGCGCAGCCACCCACAAGCACCTCACCCCGCCGCGCCCCGCCGCACCCCGCCGCGCCCCGCCGCACCCCCATCAAGGCTCGATGACTTAATTTCGCATTATGGCTTTTGCCTTGAAGAGGACGAGCCAGGCGGGGTGGGGCGGGGGCAGAGCGCGTGCGGCCGCTGCCGGGCCAGCCTAGCGGGGCGTGGCGGGGCGGGGCGGGGCGAGGCGGGGCGTGGCGGGGCGGGGCCGGCCAGCACCACGCAGCCTAATCCCGTGCGACCTTCGGTCTTATCGAGGGTGAGGTCATAAAGGGCGTGAGATTTCCCGCTGCCCGGCGCGGGCCGGGTCGGACCGGGCCGCGCCCCTGGGGAGGATGTGAGCTAGCGGGGGGCGCTGGGGGGCGCTGGGTGGCGCTGGGGTGCGGCGGGGGGCGGTCAAATCCCACCCCGATCGCATAGATGGGAGCGTCAGCTGAGAGTGGAGAGCCTCGCGTCATCCATCAAAGCCTAACAGCTGCTGGGGGGGGGGGGGGGGAATTAGGTGGCGCGGCAAAAGTCCTTCCGGAGGAAAATTAACAGAGTGGTTGGGCGCGAGTGGTTCGAGTCGGACCACCGAGTCAGAGTTAGGACTTTTGCGGCTCTTCCGGCTGGCCGTAGGCGGCTGCGGGTCCAGCCAGCGAGCGGCTGTGAGCGGGCGAGAGAGAAAGCGCTATGCTGCGCTTTCAGACTGGTGGGAGTGAGAGGGCACTACACACAGCTGGACCGGCAGCCGCTACCGCCAGGCGGAATTCCGGCACTGTAAAAAATATCTCCTAAAAATTGTCAATTTACGACCGATTTTCGTAATTTGTGATTTACAAACGGTGTTGTAATTTTACGATCGAGATCGTAAATTTACGAGAGCCTATATATTTGTGCTATCGTTTAAGAATGACAAGTCGATACCAAGTGTTCTTATAATATTGTAAATTTACAATGTGGCATCGTAACTTTACGACATTTCTCATGGGAAATTTTCCCGTAACTCTTACAAAACATTTTGCACAGTGAAGAGCCAAAAGTCCGATCTGTGCACTGAGCGCTGCAGACCAGTGCGGCGTGTGCGGCGGGCCGCAGGCTGTGCGCTCGAGCCCCGCAGCCCGCGCCGCTCAGCTGCAGCACCAACAGCTGTGCACACGCATTTGTTCCCACGTGATTCTCGTCACGTATTCGTCATCGTCGCTCATACAACTTTCGTATAGTTTATTGAAGTTTTTATGCATATTATTATGTTTTTGCACGGCGTAGTGTGAAAAATTTCTACAGAAAAGAATTGTTTCGCTCTGTTGCGAGTTTACGTTGTTTTAACCGATATGTTACTGTTTCAAATTACGAATGACAGGAACTGGCGTTTGTACATTTTTCGACTGCGGTCGACGATACAGGGTTTAAGGCCGAACCGCGGCAAATTGCGCAATATTTGCAGTAAGACAACACCTGGAGGCGCTGCAGTGCGTTATAACGCGAGTAGTTGCCCGGGAGCTGTGTGGCAGCTAGTCAGCTCAGCCTGGAATGACTCTTGACTTAAGTTGTAGTTGTTTGGAACACAATCCGTGAAACTGGTGCGGCAGGGGGCGCGGCAGGGCGGGGCGGGACGGGGCGGGGCGGGGCGGCCGTGGAGTTGGAGGAGGCTGGAAGTGAAGTGATTCTGTGAATGTTCGGCGGCGGGAAGGGGGTATTGAGCTGTCGTAGAAGGGCAGGCGCTGATTGCGGTCAGAACTAAACTAGCAAAGAAACTATCGATGAAAAGTCAAACTCTGCTTTTGTCGCTCAAGAACAAGCGTTCGGATGGAGCTTTACTCTCCTACAAGTGTACAACATTCATACACTTGGGTCTTGCAGTGTGGGGGCACTACGCAGCACACTAGAGACCCAAAATGCGCAGGTGTTATAGGTGTGTGAATTACCTCGTCTACCTGTCACTGGTGTGTGAAATCTCTAGGGCGATCCAGACAGTGACTAATATTTGAAAGAGCAAGTAAAGGGAAAAGACACACTTACACGTGTGCAACATTCGACACCTGGGTTTTCAACTTCACGACACACGGCGCGGTGCCTCGCCGGTGTGCGTCACCGTACAGTGTGGTGACTGACAGGGCAGAGCAAGGCGCGCCCGAAATAGCACGCCGCCGGGGCGGGGCGGGGCGGGGCGGGGCGGGGCGGCCGGGCGCCAAACTAAACATGGTTACACGCGGCCTCGCGCCCTGCAGCGCCCCGCGCCCCGCCCCGCGTCACCAGTGGTTACCGCTGCCCCGCCGACGCGACGTGTTTGTTGAAGCGCAAGGGGGTCAAACACGGCCCGGCACGCCCCACCGCGCCCCGCCCTGACCCCGCCGCACCCCACCCCGCTCCACCCCACCCCGTTGCGGCCCGCGCCGCTAGAATAAGGTGCACTCTTAAAACCTTGCGGTGATTTTCACTGCGGTGAACCCTGCAGCACTGTAACTTACGGTGAATTTTCACCGTAAGCTACGGTGAATGTCAGTGTAAGCTAGGGTGAATCAGGGTGCATCACCGTAGCTTACAGTGACATTCACCGTTGCTTACGGTGAAAATTCACCGTAGCTTGCAGTGAAAATCACTGTAAGGTTTTATTTGTGTGTAAAAGGGGCAAAACGGTCACTATGCGCGCCGAACCTCCTCATAGATACGTGCGGCTCGCGGGGATAGAGAATGGAACGTGGGGGGTGGGGTAAGGGATAGGGCTGAAGCCGCAAGGCCCTTCTCTGAAGGACCTTTGTACTGCTTTCAAAATCCGTCCTATTTTTTTTTTTTCTTTTTTTTTTCTGTCAGCCTCTCCATCTTTCTCGCCCGCCCTGTCCCGCGGGATGATGGGGCCGAGTACCACAGTGGGACGGGGACCCGCGCTCTGTGGGCACTTCAAGGTCAGCCGATATGTGGGGAAGGAGAGCGGGGATATGGGAGGGGAGGGGCCAGGGGAGGGGGAGGGGAGGGGCCGCAGCAGGACAAACTCTAGCTCACATTTTTTCTTTCGACCCTTTCCGAGGATCTTGATGCTGCCGGTGCTGTTTCCAGACGAAGAGGTCCGATTTCGCGGAGGAGAAAGCAAGAAGGCCGGTGGTCGTGAAGGATCGAGAATATCCTCACCCGTTTATATTCTTTTTCTTACAACCTTCCCCCTTATACGCGATGAAAAAAGAGATATATATAAATATAAATATGAATTTGTCCCTCTAGTTTTTGTTATATTGCTTTTTTAGTCCAGCCTGGCAGGGATGGCACATATCCTGCTCCACATTCCTCAAGCGCGCGCGCGCGCGCGCGCAGTGGCGAGGAAGGGGGTCGCGGTTCTCCCTCCCCCGAAGCCCCTTCTGACGGATGAGGGATGTCTCCGGACCGAATCAGTTCCTCGTTCCGGCCCATTTCCCACGCTGCTCGCCACGTGACCCCGTTCCCCTCATGTCGCGCAGGTATGGGTCAGGGTGCGCGCATATGGAGTAGCGCGAGAAAACTTTGAGTACAGCCCGACACCCCCTCCTTACAAACATCTAACTAACTGCGCTGCAACCAAGCAGCCACTGTGAAAAATATGTCTGTAAGTTTACGACTTTTTTCGTAAGTTGTGATTTACAAATGGTGTTGTAAATTTACAATCGAAATCGTAAATTTACGAACGCTTATTTGTGCTCGTATAAGAATTACAAGTCGATACCAAGTGTCCTTAAAATTTTGTAATTTTACAATTTAATATCGTAACTTTACGACATTTCTCATGGAAAATTTTCCCGTAACCCTTACGAATATTTCTCACAGTGGCTCCCTTCCTAAGGCTGGTGTACATATCAGCTAACTCCTTTTCCCAGCTCGCGACTTTGAGTGCTTATAATTCTGCTCACAATTGGTACGACCAGAACTTGATTGATAGGTTAACTAATTCATTTACAGTTGGTCAATACATGCGAAATTTAACTGCCCATCAATTATTTATACGTCATTTATACGCATTTACAGAAGATATTAAACGATAAATAGGTCAACCCAAACCTCCTCATAAAACAGATAGTAGCTGATTGTCCGCCACCCTCAAGGAGATAGCTGCTTGTACGTGGGAGGTGTCGAGTCCATTCATGAGTAGTTAACTATGTCACTGCGCAGTTAAGTAGTATGCGCGTGCGTATGCGCCGCCGCGCCTTGCGTTGCAAGAAGTTGACTGTACCTGTTAGGGCCGCGCAGCTCGTAGAGGAGGGACGGCAGATGTGCGGGGAAGCGAGGAAAACCGGGGAGGGATGAGAGATGGAGGGCCCAGCCCGCTCCAACCCGTCCCGGCCTGACCGACACTGTTAAAAACAAAGAAGAAAACACACACATAGTAGAGAAAACCGTAAACCGTAAAAACCGTCACTGTACTCGGAAAAACGGTAAAAAGCTGTATATTTAGCGTCACCATCCCTACAATTTACAATAAGATTTTACGGTTTTTATTTATTGTGTTTAGGAATAACGGTGCTAACCGTTATTAAAACTGTGTGTTTGTTTTTACAGTGCAGGGTCGGTGGAAGTGGAGGATGTCGTCATACAGGTCGGCTGGCCCGGGCCAGGGTCGAGGCCGGGGCGGGGACTGAGCTCAGCTCAGCTGACGAGCTTAGCCTTGCTAATGTCAGCGTCGTCTCTTGATGAATCGCGAAGAGAGGGAAAGAGAGGCTCCTTCTATAAGGGGCACACCGGCACACCTTGTACACGGTGGGAGAGAGACCGGGGTGAGTGGGGGAGGGTGATATGAGAATGAAGGGGACAGGGAGTAGCGATCGAAAGAGTGAGCCAGACAGGGAGAGGGACATGGGAAGATTGGGGAGACAAATGAGAGAGAGAGAGAGAGAGAGAGAGAGAGAGAGAGAGAGAGAGAGAGAGAGGGGGAAGGCGGGAGGGGTGGTATAGCGGTTCAGCGGCATCGCGTGAGCGACTGACGAGTGGTCGGTGGCGATGGCCGGCCGGGCCGGTTCGAGCCGACACTTGTGGTGCTCCGGTGTAACTTTGCGGTTTTCTAGGCTGCTGGTCGGCGGGTCGTTTATTAACAAGTGTCGCGCTCGCACATGACAGGGGGAGGGGAGGGCGGCCCAGGGTCCTGTTACGCGTGGGATACCTTTGGTCGCCGTCTTAATTGAGTTGGGAGCAGGAAAACTGGCAGGAAACGGGTTGGTTTCCGATGGCAGGGACAATGCCGTCCTCTGCGTGACATTGCTGCATTGGTTCCTATTTCACTTTTCGAGCAACATCAGAGAGAGAGAGAGAGAGAGAGAGAGAGAGAGAGAGAGAGAGAGAGAGAGAGAGAGAGAGAGAGAGAGAGAGAGAGAGAGAGAGAGAGAGAGCTGGAGAGAAGTGAGTGAGCGGTTCAGTGGCATCGCGTGAGCTACTGGTAATCGTCACCCTTATTGGTAGCGGCGGGTCCTGTGCAGGACAGAAGGGCTATAGTAGACGCCCTTGTCGACAAGGTCGAGAGTGTTCAACATAGACTGACAAGTGAGTCGCAAATGGAGTCTGGCCGCCCTCAATTTGGCAGCTACCACCCTTTCCCTACGACTCTCTCTCTCTCGCTGTCACTCTCTCTCCACCGTGGTCTAGTTCGGCGAAGTTTGGCTTCAATATCTTAAGTGGGCCAGGGGTGTTCACACGACCTCCTCCTCCCCCCCCCCCCCTCTCCAGCCCGTGACCGATCAGCACCGGACAGGGCAGGTAGAGCGGCGGGTATGGGCGTGGGCCTGCTCTGGAATTGCTAAATGTCCACTTTACTTATTTTCTTTTTTCTCGCTTTCCATATTTTTTTACGGCTTTCGTTTCGGCGATCTGGCGCAGCGGGGGCTGGAGGGCCAGGCTTTAGGTAGGTATAAATCAGCGACAGCTAAAGTCCTCGTCCGTGCCCGCCGAGTGGCGTTTGGGCTTAGAGTGAGCGAGCGAGCGAGATTTTTAAATTTAATTTTATTCAGGTTCAAATAAAGGGACTAGTGGTCCCGCTACAATATAGGCCTGCTCTCAGGTGATGGCTTAGATGGCACTAAGTATCATCAATGACTGTGATATTAATGAATATTATACGGTGTAGTACGCAAAGGCCTTGCACGTGTCTAATAGTGCCACGAGCGCTGTCTTTTATTCAGAGAGAGTGAGCGAGAGAGAGAGTGAGAGAGAGAGAGAGAGAGAGCGAGAGAGAGAGAGAGAGAGAGAGAGAGAGAGAGAGTGAGCGAGAGAGAGTGAGAGAGAGAGAGAGAGAGAGAGAGAGAGAGAGAGAGAGAGAGAGAGAGAGAGAGAGAGAGCGAGAGAGAAAGAGAGAGAGAGAGAGAGAGAGAGAGAGAGAGAGAGAGAGAGAGAGAGAGAGCGAGAGAGAGAGAGAGAGAGAGAGAGAGAGAGAGAGAGAGAGAGAGACACTCTTCGGCCTGCTGGATGGGGGACCAGTCCGGGGTGACTTTGGGCTCGCAGTGCGTTCGCGTACACTTGACTGGCGCCGGGCGGGGCTGCTGCTTCAGGCGCAGATGCCCGGAGCCAGCGGAATCAATTCTATGGGATAATTATCCGGCCGACGGCGACGAAAATAGCCGAGTCCCGCGTCGCCACCCCGCCGCGTCAGGCTACGCAGCCAGAGCCAGAGCAAACAAAGTGCTCGGCGCGACTGCTGTGAATCACCGTGGGACAAATTAATTTGATGCGATGATGGTATCGTACGTTTGCTCGCACAAATGTGTGGAATCTCTATAGGTAAAGTGGTCACACCTAGAAGCGTATGACATTCACGGACTTTGACGTAGGTGGATGCATTTCCTCGAAGTTTCTGAATTTTTGAAGTCCATAAAAGTTTTGCGTACGGTTCGATGTAAAACATTCCTAAGTGAGTGGCTTTCACGGCTGATTCTCCCCCTCACTGTTAAAAATTTCGTAGCATATTACGGAAATGGTTACGGAGAGCACCGTAGTATTTTTTTTACGGAGTGGTCCGTACCTCCAAATACGGCAAAAACCGAGGCAAAAACCGTAGTTGTTAAATTACGGCCGCTTCCGTACCTGTTTAAGTACGGAGAGTCCCGTGAAAAGTTTTCATAAAAAGTGCCGTAGTAGCAAAGATATGCAGAATTCAGGATTTTGGGGTACGGGTTGCACCGTATTTTAGAAGTACGGTAAGGCCCGTAAATCGATTGGTACGGTCGAACCGTATACTTACTTAAAAAAATGGTTCACACCGGCTAAAAAGTTTCCGGACAAAACCGTCAGAATTTCCGTGGAAGTGCTGCGTCCTGCCTCTGCTATTGACCCTGCACTGACCCCACCCTCTCCTTGTCCCGAGATGTTTACGGCCTGTCGGCGAAGGGCGGCAGGAGGAGAGACTCAGGCAGGTGACCAGGCAGGGCCGCGCAGGGCCGGCACGGTGACGCACACGGGCCCTGTAACCTAACCGCGCCCGCATGTTTGGCACAGTGTTCAACACCTGCTTGTAATACTAACACGAGGGGGGAACAACTCTGAATTTTAATGTACAAATGTCGTGAATTTTTGTGAATTATTGTGAATTTTTGTGAGTTTTTATTGAATATTTGTGAATTTTTGCTCGAATTTTTCCTAAAATTTTGAGAGTTTCTGTGAATTTTTGAATTTATCTGAATTTTTGTGTATTTTTCTGATTTTTTATGAATTTTTCAGAATTTCTCTGAATTTTTTGAATTAATCTGAATTTTTTCTGAATTACTAGGTGTACAAAAATTTCAGAGTTGTTTACCCCTCGTACTAACACATCTCTTATTGTAATTTTACAAACTGCACCTTGTGGCAAATTTTCCCGTGCACCTACAACTATATTTTTGTCACAGGTTGAAAAGACCGAGTCTTTCTCAAGCGACGCCGGCGGCATTGTATTGTGGTCGCATTGGTACGGCGGCCTGGCCACCTCCAGCGTGCGCACCAACAAGTCGAGGAGCGAGCAGCGAAAACAAACTCCACCTTCACCTCACGCCCTTCACCCCCACGCTCCCCTCCTCTCTTCGTCGCACACATGGGGCACGCGTTCTGTTCTGATTGGATGATAACCGAATATTTTGCCACCCCGCCCCCCCCCCCCACAAAAACAGAAACTAAAGGCGGTACGGCAAAGGCGGTGGGCGGGTTTCTGGGGGGGGGGCAGGTGGGGGGGGGGGGGGGCGGGGCGACCGCGTGGAACAAAGGGCCGGTGCGTACCGTATATTCTGCGTGACCTGAATACCGCACACGCAAGGAAAAACAACAAACAGGCAGGGCGGGACGAAGCCCGGGCCAGCCCAGCGCGCGGGCAGACCGACCGCCCCGCCCTCTTCTACTTGTAAACGCGTTGACGTCGCCTGTCACGTCAACTGACGCCTGGCAGGTAGGCCGGCCCGCCAGGCCGCGCTGCGCGACGGGTCTGCCTACGCCGCGAACCACAGGCGCTCTCCCCCCGGCGGCCGGGCCGGGACATATGGCTTGACTTGACTTGACTTGGGCAAAAGCACTGTTAAAACCTTGCAAACACTGCGAAAAATATCTTTGTAGATTTACGATAAATTTTGTAAATTATGATTTACGAAATATGTTGTAAATATACGACGGACCTTTTTTGCTAGTGAATGAATTTCAAGCCGGTATGTACTGCTTGTAACTTTACGATTAGCAATTGTAATTTTACAACAGCACTTCGTGGAAATTTTTCCTGTAAACCTAAGACTATTTTTCACAGTGAAAGAATTTGTTTGTATCACGTAAAAAATGTTGCTGGTCCGCGAGGTATTTGAATGCTTTGTGATACAAAGTTTTTTCTTCGCAATCACACTACTGTGCGCTGTGCGAAAGGAAAAGACCACTCCGTCTAGCAAGATGGATTTGAACGGGAAGATATCGTTTTTCCTGCTCCTCCAATATCCGTTTGTTCCAAGGAATGGCCTGGCCTGGCCTGGCCCCCCCGCGAGAGTCCCCAGCCATTCAACGCGCCGCGCGCCGGTCGTCAGCAAAATCTGACAAAGCGCGTCTCCTCCCTGTGGATCCAATAGCAGGGCAACAAACTGCTGCAGCACAATGCTAGGATGGATCCGGCTGTGTCCCGACCGCCTCTGGCCCCGGCGTCGCCCCACCCCGCCACAGAGCGCTGCGGCCGGGGCTCTCAACATTTCCGTATGGCATAAATAGCAGACTCATAGATTTCAAAGTTTCTTCAAAAAAAAAATTACTGAAATCTGGAGGTAATTCGTTGGTAATCGGTAATCGTCGTGCGTACGCTCGTCATCCGAGTGATGGACCCCTCGACGTTGTAGTCCACGGCAAAACCCCCATTCTGTTGTCACAACTAACAGATTGGTCCCCCAACAAACATTTTGTTGCAGTAGCAGAAACTTGGTTCCCCCAACAAAAATCTTTGGTTCCCGGGACATTTTTTTTGTTATGTCTATCTATATTAACAAACTCGTTTGCCAATTTTTGTTATGTCTATCTATATTAACAAACTCGTTTGTTGTGAGAACAAAATACTTTTTTCCGTGTCACCGCGAACAATTCGCGTAACCACGCCTCGCCCCGCCCCGCCCCGCCCCGCCCCTCCCCGCCGCCACGCCATGACGGCAAGGCATCGCAAAGCACGCCAGTGCCGCCGTCCCCAAACACGAAACTGCTCAGAGATAACCGGCCGCCGGTGTCCTGGCTGCTGGCGGTTCTCCTTGATAAGGATAGGGCTGAGGGGAGAGGCAGAGAGGAGGGGGGGGGAGGGGGGGAGGGGAGACCACCGCTCGTCACGATGTGCGGTCGAGCCTCTCTAACCTTAAAATAGCGCGCGTTTAATTAAAAAACGAGACCAATTAACATTTGTGTTGTATTATTTTGCGCCCCGCGCCCGGCCCCCCTGCGGCGGCGCGGCGCTGCCAGCACAGCAGCCCTCTCGTCTACCTCGTGACGAAAGGCTATTTGTGCTCGTTTAACAATCAAAAATCGATACCATCAAAAATTTCCGGTAACTCTTACAAACATTTCTCAGTCACAGTGAGGCAGGTATCAGGAAACAGTTTAAATATTATTACAGAGAGAGAGAGAGAGAGAGAGAGAGAGAGAGAGAGAGAGAGAGAGAGAGAGAGAGAGAGAGAGAGAGAGAGAGAGAGAGAGAGAGAGAGAGACTCGAATCGAATTAATACTTTTCATTGCTTTTCGCAAATTTCCAGGAAATGACAAGCTAAACTGGGCAACTTTACAACATTTTAAGCCACTCCTGCTTGTACTTTGTTCTACTCATTATCTGTCCGGCGGCCCTCCTCCGGCGCGCAGTGTTTTGCATTGCAAACGCGTCGGAGCCGAGCGGGACGTGGTGGTGGTGGTGGGGGGGAGGGGGGGGGGGCTCTGCGTCTCCATGATGAGCCGCCCATGATAAATTTCCAATGGCGTCTTAATTGCTAATGAGCGAGAGCGGGTGGCTCCCTGGACAGACGTCTCCAGCCCCACGCCCCAGCCCCGCGGCCCCGGCTCCGGTCCTCCAGTGCACTCTGCACGCATATGGACCCAAACCCGAAAAAAGCGATCAAAACTTACAGACACTGTTCCACCGGCATTTAAATGATAAAATTTCCGTTTTCGCCACTAATTTGTGATTTACAAATGATGTTGTAAACGAACGATCGGTAACTTTACAAGCCAATTTGTGTTCGTTGAGGAGAAAGGAGAGGTCAGTAGCATATGTCATAACAATGTTGTGAATTTGCATTTTGGTGTCGCAAATTTACGACATTTCTCATGGGAAAATTTCCCGTAATCCCTACAAACAAGAGTTGTCACAGTGGCCTTCAACTAGCTGAGTAGGCACGTGTATGCACACATGTGCGCATATGCACGCGTGCGCGAGCGTGCAAACGCATCTAATAGGCGATTTGTATGCGTATGTCGTGTTCTCGTGTTGTCGGAATTACACTCCCAGACAGATATAGACATTTTCCTTACTAACCCCCACCCATATGTACCCATAAGTTATGGACTATTATTTTCTGTATGTATGGATTTTCTCACTGATACCTTTTAAAGCTAGCTGACACCTTTCATTTAGACATTTTATTATTGAAAGGTGCCATCTGCTAATAATGTTGGCATTCTATCAGATGTGGACAGATATTGTGTCAGTCACTGCAAAGCAAGCCACAACTGGGCATTCAACAACTGCGAAACATTTTGCAAGGAAAGCGACCAGGGCGTTACGAGCGTTGCTCGACGAATGAAAGCTATATCGCGCAGACGTAACTCTATAATAGTGTCACGCTCAAGGCTTGGGGCGTGGGACGCTACGCTCGCCCTGTGACTGCGGTCATAAAGGACGTACGGAATGAGCGCAGAGCTGAGCGGCTCTGCCGCCCTCAATCAATTGTCCACATTCCATAAAGCTCTGGTAGCGAGGCGGGGCGGGGCGGGGCGGGGCGAGGCGGGGCGAGGCGGGGCGAGGCGGGGCGAGGCGGGGCACTGTCCGAGGAGCAATGATCCGTTCAGCAATCACTTCAGGGCCGCGCGTCTCCCAAACGCCCCCCCCCCCCCCCTCGTACCCCTGGCATGATTTGAAGGAAATATAATCCGAGATGATGGCTTTGATGAGAAACGTATTTAAGAAGCTTAACTTATCGTGGATGAAGAGGGGATTGCATTGATTTTATACGCGAGCACGGTAAAATAATACAGCTTCAGGTGAGGCGGAGCCAGCTGATACGGAGACCGTACCCCTAAAAAGACTGGTTTTCTGGATAAAGGTACGGGATTCTCTAATCGAAAAGTCTTCCAGTTTAAACTGCAAGACTAGAGTTTGGTCGTTTAAACTGTCATGTAGTACAACAGTTTGCAGAGTATGAGGACTGGTCCTTTGCAAGAATTTTGCAACAGTGCGTTGGGACATTGTCATTGCAAAACCAAACAAGGTGAACGCACACTGAATTTGTATGTACCGGGTGTTTCTTTCGATGCGTAACAGTGTTGCGGGATTGCACACTCGCAAGCGCTGCAGGGGTCATGGCGCCTTACTGTGGAATGGGGTAGGCAAACCCGCAACACTGTTACGCATTCAAAGAAACGCCCCGTACTATACATAGCTATGTAGGTCTAAGTGCATGCATAACTTTACGAAAAAATATTCTTACGTATTTATCCCCAATTTTTGCATAGTTATGTACGAATTTATACATAAGTCCGTAAGAAATTTTACGTAAGCTTTACATGCGCATAGACCTACGTAAGCTATGTAGTACATAGTATTTCTATGTGCGCGCACTGATTTCCGCGGGTTTTCATTGATGTTGAGGTGGCTAAGCGTGGACGTGGGCCGCGCGGGCCGCGCCTGCAGGCGCCCGCATCACTCACGCCCCGCCCCGCTCGACCTTGTTTTCATTCCACGCAAATTGCTGGGGCGGGGCGGGGCGGGGCGGGGCGGGGCTGCGAAGCGGTTGGCCTACACACACACGCCGTGCACTGGTGCGGTGGTTCGGGCCGTCAGGCATCGCCACCAGCTGCGGCCCAATTGGTTTGGGCGGCGCTGCGGCTTCGATCTAAACATTAGCGAGTCCCAATCCCTAACTTGCCTCCGGTACGGTCCGGGCCCGAAGGTGGTGGGGGGAAGCAGGTTCAGTAATATTTACCCACACATTTACATTTACATTGTAAATGACTGATCCGCGGCGGATCCGCTCCACCACACGCCCCGGCAGGGAGAGGGAACAAAGGGACTCGGTGGGGCGGGGCGGGGAGCGGGGCGGGGAGCGGGGCTGTGGGACCGAGTGCCGGCGGTGGGTCAGGGCTTATCCTGTTTAAGCACGGCCGCGATAGCGGCGGCGTAGCCAAACAGCCGCGCGAGCTATCGAGGGGGACGGAGCGCCATCTGGCGGCTTAATACGCAAACGTTCCGCCCCTCCTCGCGCCGCTCATCCCATCGCCACACATCTCCAGCCGTCGTCAACGTCCCGGCACTTTATGGGGAAGTCCCCTGCTTCGCGCGGGAGCGGCGCGAAATATCCGCGAGGGGATCATCGAGTCTGACCGCGATCCCAAACCAATCCCATTCTCGTCGCCAGCGTGTCGACGCGGCGGCGTGCCTGGATGTGGGACCCAAAGTGTGGGGTGGAGGGGGGGGGGGGGGTGAGGTCGGGCTGACAGTCGGGCTAGCCTGTTTGGCCGCGGGACAGAATTTGGTACAGTGCGAGACTCTAGACGCTGGCAATCCCATGCGAAGCAAAGTGTTTGCTTAACTTTGTTTAAACGTTTCCGATTACTTTTAATGTGTAGAGGTGAGATCGGCGCGCACATATCAGCGCTCTCTGCTAAAACGCCATTATCCCGCTGAATTTGCTCATGGAGAAGAATGTTAGGTTGTCCGATATTTTCGCAGCTCTGGGAGAATGTCATGAGAGGTATTGCGAGAGGATGTAATGAAGGGTGAGGGAAAAGAAATGAAACCCAGATAAACCACTTTTTCTGTTAGGGTATACAACCATATACTGTATATGTACTGTATATATATATATATGACTCTATTGTTCTTGGAAACGGAAAAGGGGCGTGCTACGCGGAGGGGAGTGATATCAGCAAGACAGGGGAGGGGGGGGAGTCTGCAGCGAATTGCATATAATTATGATAACTCGTTATGGACATAACTGATCATTCACAAAGAGTGCTATTGTTCCTGTATTCAAGAGGATATTTCCCATTCATTCAACAGATTGTTAATTGTGTGTTTCGACTAACAAAGGAAGAGGAATAGCGGATAGAACAAAAGCGTCCTGATTGGCTGAGCGCATCATATCATTCTGATACTCATACCCCCCTCCAGCTCCCACCACCAGCACCGCGCTCACGCGGTGCGACGCGCTCAGCCAATCAGGACGCTCTTGTTCTCTCCGCTAATCTTCTTCCTCTGTTAGTCGAAACACACTATGGGATCTAATACAACGTAACATGATGTGTGCACATCGTAAACATACTGAAAACATTACATTTTACAGCTGATTAGCATAATTACCGAACCAGTAGTAAATATGTTTTGTGCCACCTTCAAATATAGAGTCAACTTTGAACTATATTCGAAACTGTGCTAGCTTTACTGGAAGAGTTATTGCGACGTTCAGAAAGACAAAATTCCCCTCTGTATTCAATAAAGAAGGAATGCGGAAATCACTTGTGGTCGCAGGCAGGAAGCGGATATAGGGGTCGGGACGAGGAGGGGGTTAGCCACAGCCACCGCTGATGAGCCGGGCCCGGATCCAGCTTGATGCACGCCAGACATGGCATCTCCAGTGACGGAATGAGATTCGACTGCAACTGCTTGGATTCATTACACCCCAGCTCAACAGCAGGGGTCGCCTCACTTTGAGTTGGAGTTGCAGCTACAGGGGAGTGAGGCGGGGCGGTCCGGGGCGGGGCGGTGCCGGATATCATTTCCACTCTGCAGCGGGTGAGCACTGGGAGGAGGGCGAGTGCAGCAGAGCGCTATGTTTATATTTTGTACCATTAAAACATTTTACCAATTAAAAAAAAAGTAACCGGTGAAATGTACGGTGCTTTGCCGTTTCTCTTTACAAAAGAACATACATTTTTAGAATTTCCAGGAAAGGTGGTGTAATATGTCTTTGTTTTTCCGGTTTTCCGGTGGGCTGTAGGATATTGATACGGAATTCGGTTTAACCCTTACGCATCCGTTTCCCTACCAAAGTTACTGTAAGTTACTGGAGGCCTGTTTGTTCCTTTAGGTTATGATCTCTATCTTTACAACTTGATGGTGTAACAGCTTGTTTAACATTCGCGAGCAGTGTGAGGAGGGCTGTGCAGCAGCGGGGGCCTGCGCGCGCCCAGGCGATGCGAGGCGGAGACCCAGCTGGAGGAAATACGAAAAGTTTAGAGAGAGAGAGAGAGAGAGAGAGAGAGAGAGAGAGAGAGAGAGAGAGAGAGAGAGAGGGAGAGGGAGAGGGAGAGAGATGGCGGGGCGGGGCGGGGCCTACCTCTACTATCTGACTGGAAGCAGGTGGTGTGTTCACTACTCCCCCGCGCATGAATTGGGCGCAAGGAGGCCGGATCTCGCCATTGTTGTGAACACGCCGGACGACTTCGCCGCCGTCATTACTACCTCCTTTCAACTCGGCGTGCACCTGAGATCCAACCAAAACTCTATTTCGCAGAGCAAAGAGTGATTTTGGTGCAAAAAGAAAAGTGAAGAAAAGAAAAATTAGCGATTCACGAAAGTTCTGCTTGCGCGCGCAAAAGCCGAGTAAAGGAAATGACTCTCAGACTCCTTGTTCGGTCTGCGAAGCGAAGGCCAAAAGCAAGCCCGGGCAAACCTGATCAAATACTTTCTTTGTAGGTCGAGGCGCCATATTATCGCCTGGAAGAGAGAAAAGGAATAAGAGAGGGAGAGGGGGAGAGAGAGAGAGAGAGAGAGAGAGAGAGAGAGAGAGAGAGAGAGAGAGAGAGAGAGAAATCGAGAGAGGGAAATAGTGAGAAAAAGAGAGAGAAGAGGGGGGGGGGGAAGGCCCGGTGCGGTGCTACAATTGATGACTTCCCACCAGAAAGGAGAAGAAGTCTCGTCCGCGTACAATGCCTCAAGGGTTATTAAGCTGTCTAAATGCAAATCTCACTGATATAAAACAACACGGCGGCACGTCCTCCCTCCAGAGGGCCCCGCCCCGCCCCGCCCCGGCCAGACCGCCGTGGCTGCTTTACACACTATCCTGATGGCTGCCTTTGATGTCCCCCCCCCTGCTCCCCTGTCCCATCCTCCACTGCTGCTCAGATCCATCCGCAGGGCAACAGCAAATCCAGTTTCCTGTCGGGGTCACCTCCACCGGTCCTGCCCCCAGTGCATTTCTCCCTAACACACACCTGGTGCCAGTCTGAGAGTGAAGGCCCCCCCCCCCCGCCCGCCCCGTGGCGCCGCTTCGCAGACGTCCTCAACTATTATTCCAAGAAGAGCGTTATTATGCCCTTGATCTCGCACCCCTATCTCCGCCACCACCTCCTCCTCTCTAGGACTCTCAGACTCTCACAGGGATGCGGCCTAGCCGAGCGGTGAGCGTCCGCCCCGCCCCGCCCGCCCCGCCCCGCCCCGCCCCGCCCCGCCCCACCCCGCCCGCATGGCGACAAATCCCGTCCCCCTGAGGCCCGGCCGCCGGCGGGATCATCGGAGAGCAGTTTACTACGGGTTGGATGATTACCTCTGAGGCGAGAGGGGCGCGGCATCGGTTGGAGACACTACACCGAAAATCCAAGTGTATGAATGTCGCACATTTGTACGCGTGTGCGAGGATTCATTCGTACACGTGGACACTCAAACATGTGAATTTCTTATAAAAATTCATCACCAGACCCAACACATGGTAGCTCATTTGAAGGCTCTTCGACAAAGAATATAGAAAAGGAAAAATGGAAAAGAAAAAAAAATGTAATTCACCACAAAAATCGAGCTTTATGGTGTGAGACATTTTAGCCTCGCACCAAAACGTGTGAGACTGTCTCACACTTTGATTTCCAGACTATGAGTGCATTTCTCTTCTTTCAGCTGATACAAACTTTTTCCTCCTGCTGCGCCGAGGCCCGCCCTACATTAGCAGCGCGGCGGCAAGCATCAGCTGCGCCTCCACTCCACGACCCAACTCCCGACCCCGGGGGAGAGGGTGGGAGGGGGGGGGGGAGGTGCAGCTCCGCGCCGGCCTCGACGGGGGGCGGAAATAAGATACACTCTGACTTTTACTGCTGCCCCATCTCTCTTACCCCCCTCCCCTCCCCTCTCTCCCTCTTTCTCCCCGTCGTTCTTCTCCTACCCTGCACCCGCCGATATTCAATATACCTCGCCGGCTAATACTCATCAAAAGTCTTCATCAAAATTTTCCAAACACGATTAACGAAACAATCCCTTTCATTTTCTGCCCTGGCATTACCGTTCGTTTCTTTTACCACCGCGCTGCGGATAGCGAACACGCGCTTTATTACTGTGAGTCCCGTACGCCATGGTGTCCATCGGCAGCCCGTTCATCTGCCGCTTACACTGTACCATCATCACAGCGCTCGCCGGAACACACACACACACACACACACACACACGTAGTGGACGTAGCCACACGCTAAGATCTGTAACGGACTTAATTCACTGTAATGTGTAAGGAGAATGAAATTTGTCCACAGCTCATACATTTTTGTTAACCGACTAATTGCGGCTAGAGACTAAAACGTCAATAAGATCTAGAAATTTTAATGACTAAATGTATGGACAAAAAGTCTATTTTAGGGCAGTACAGTTTTCTTTATGAAATTTAAAGAAAACTGCACTACCACAGAGTAAACATTTCTGTCTATTCAAATGACATTTTCCTATATAGCTGTGACTTTTTTCTCACTAGCTAATTAGCCCTATCAACAAAAAAAGTAAACTTTGCATACATATTTAATTACACACGTATGGACATGCCATTTTATAGTGAAAATAGTCCATTACAAGTCTGAGAGTGCACGTCGCGAGAGAGCAGAGACATATAAAGGAATGTTTCGTTTGTTGTGCTCGAGTCGTCCTGCGCTTATGACGACGCCATCATGATGCGTAATGGGACGAAATCCGTCGAAAGAGCCTCTGAGCCCCTACCCTACCCCTTGAGCAAACTGGGCAGGACGTACGCGCACTCGTGCGGTCGCAGCCCTGGCGGCACGGCGTCTGCTCCCCCACCGGAGATCCCTTGCCCCTTGTAGGTAGGCAGTGCACTTTGCACCCTTCAGTGCGCACTCTGTGGGCTTTGTAACGTGTAGGACAAAACGCTGTCGGACAAAACGCTGTCGGACAAAACGCTGTCGGACAAAACGCTGTCGGACAAAACGCTGTCGGACAAAACGCTGTCGGACAAAACGCTGTCCGACAAAACGATGTCGGACAAAAAAAATCACGACTTGCGGGCTAGAGCGTGTCGGACAAAATTTCGCGTGAAATGAAATTTGGTCGTGTCGGACAAAATCGTGTCGGACAAACGATATACACCCTCCCCCACCCTCTAGCCCTGCAGAGCAGCAGGTCCTGGGCGTGGAGCAACAGCTCGCAGGCCTATGTGCGGCCCCGCAGGCCGGCCGGCCATCTGGCTGCGTGTCTTTGTGAGTGCCCCACGGTTTTATTGTGACCACCTGTTTGCATTTTGTTTCGTTTGGCCCTGCTGTTTCATTAGCACGCTGTTTCACAGCGGGCGCGCGCAGCTGTGCGCGACTGTCCCTGTGTGCTGGCTACCCCTGCTGCTGCTGCTGGTTTCAATTCGCTACTGGCTCCCACAAATCGTATATATACGAATAATAAACTTAAGTTGTGGACAAGTTTTATTAGCGCCGACCATTGGCGAAACGCAGGCCGGGCGGTGGGACCGCCGGGTCAGGGCTGGGCTGGGAGGGAGGGAGGGAGGGAGGGAGGGAGGGAGGGGGGGAGGGAAGGGAGGGAAGGGAGGGAGGGGAGAGGGGAAGGAAGGGCCCGGGACGGAGATGTGGCTGCCAGAAGCTGCCGCCGCGCGCTGCTACATATATTTTAGTAATGATATCGTTTCATGAGCCGGACCATAATAATAGGCTTCCCGACCTCGAAAAGCATTCGCCGACGAAAGTTTGTCTGCTGCTGGCGCGGGGCGCGGGGCGCGGGGCGCGGGGCGCGGGGCGCGGGGCGCGGGGCGCGGGGCGCGGGGCGCGGGGCGCGGGGCGCGCCCACTGGAAGTTGAGCGAAACAATGGACTAAGCTGGCCGAGTTATGGGCGAAAGTAATGCGAGGCCGTGTGAGTCTACGGAGCGGCTACCAAGTAGCCGAAATATAAGTGCTCCCCAAAGGATACGGGGAGCAAATAATGTGAGCAGGTTTTGTCTTTCGTACTCTTCTCTCTCTTTACTGCGTAAAATAGTAGTGCGAGTTGGGAGAAAATTTTAAATATAAATCGAAGTTATTGTTAAATAACACAATGACAGCAGAATGGGTGTTCTGTTGTACCAACTTACAGATTGTCTCCCCAACAAATTTCCTATTGTAGATACAGGTAACTATGTTTGTTGTGTAGCAGGAACCAAAAACTCACTGTTTTGAGACGAAAATAAGTTTCAGAAATTTTCAGGAATATTGATGGATTGCAACATGGTTGTTGGAGAACAACACGAGTTTGCTAACAGACGTAACTACCAATGTGTTGTAAATTTACAAATTTAACAGTGTGAAAATACCGCGGTCTTACGCTATATAAGCACTAGGGGTGCGCGACGTTAGGCGGCTGTGGAGGCGAGGCGAGGCAGGGCTGGCCAAAATGGAACAAAGAGTCACCGGGAGGCGCAGGCGGAGGGCGGCCGGGCCCTCCCCGCTGCCTCACCGATAGAGTCAAGTGGTGCTCGAACCCGCTACGCCCCCGTGAGCTGGCTCACCAAAAGGGGCACACAGAGATGGGGCTAAGGAGGAGGAGTGGCCTCTGGGAGAAGTCGCCTCCTCCAGTATAGGCCGCTTACAGTCAATGCGATAGGGGTGAGTGGATACAAAGTGCTGCTTATAAACAACGGTAAGCCCACACAATGCACTGGCCTGGGTGTTCAAATTGACGACACACTGGAAAAACTAGTGTGACATGCGTCACACTTGCAAGTATGACCCCTATGGAGCACTAATAAAAGCTTACAGTGATTTTCACTACGGTGAACCCTGCAGCACTGTAGCTTACGGTGAATTTTCACCGCAAGCTACGGTGAATGTCACTGTAAGCTACGGTGATGCACCCTGATTCACCGTAGCTTACAGTGACATTCACCGTATCTTACGGTGAAAATTCACCGTAAGCTACAGTGCTGCAGGGTTCACCGTAGCTTACAGTGAAAATCACCGTAAGGTTTTAAGAGTGAGATGTCGCATCACGTGCTGTGACCGAAGTTTTGGTCACGTTTGTGATGGCGACCTCCTATGTGTTATGCCGTAAACCCTGGCATCGAGCTCTACATCAGCTAATAGACAGCAGTCACACACTTGAGTGCACAGTGAAAGAACGCCCGTTTGTTTTCATCCCGGGGCTGGTAGCCCCCCCCCCCTCTCTCTCTCTCTCTGTGGACCTCTCAGCCCGCGGGCCAAAGTATGAACTAATCTCCCAACACTGGGACCAGCCCGATGGCGGAGGCACACATCTGCCTCCCCCTCTGTTTCGGACCGGCACACTCCACCCCTCCCGCAGTGTCGTGGGGCTCACGCTGTAGATCCCGTTCCATTTATATTCATCTGGAATGGGACAGGGCGGGGTTACATCGGCTGGGGGGACGACTGCTGGTGAATTAGCTCGCCCCCCCCCCCCCCCCCTGATGTGCGCTGTCGCCCCTGGCGACGTGCCTTCGTGTCTCGCGAACGTGCAGTGCCGTGGAGGCCGGCTTACACTAGGCGAACACCGGGCAGAGGCGAGGCAAGGAAAACAGAAAAATATTGGATTTCAAAGAGCGGCGCGGGTTTTACAATACATGCTAGGCGAATTTGTAACGCTTAAATAATTTAACATAAAAAAGAACGGGACATCATATACGTAAGTATAGGATTCACGTACACTGAGTAGATTCACATTCCCGGCACGCTATTCGAGCGTGGCGTGACATCCCGGCATCCAGAATGGTTTTCCTTTTTCACAGAAAGTGATGCTCGCGATTCATATTCGGCAGCAGTAGCGGGTGTTTTAATTAGCTGCAATTCTCTCGCTATATCCGGCCTACGAGTGGAACGCTGTGTGGCATTCTGTGTAGAGGGGCAGGGGAGGGCGGCGGGAGCTAAATAGTCAGATCGCTGGACGTGAGCTTTAAGCCCGCGCATTCCCACAGCCTGGTAATGCATTTGCGCTACCCTCCTGCCCCCATCCCCAGCCCCCAACCCCTCGCAGCGTCATCCCCTTGACGGTGGGAGCTGCACGCTGAAGAGGAATGTCGATATCACGAAATGTATTGAGGAGGCGGGGGGGGGGGGGGGGGAGGTTCCAGCCAGAGGGAGGGAATAGTATTAATGAGCTGGCGCGCTCACTGGGCCGCCGCGCCGCCACCACGGTATACGTGCGCCTGGCCTGCTGGAGAGTCATATTTCTCCCCCCCCCTCTCTCTCTCTCACTCTCTCACTCTCTCACTCTCTCTCTCTCTCTCTCTCTCTCTCTCTCTCTCTCTCTCTCAGAAAAATTCGTAGAAAAAGAACCCTGCTGTTAATGGGCAGAACGCATTATGTTCACCCTGTGGGTCGAATAATCGTTATGCATATAGTCCACCCTCAAAACCCCAAAGGCGGATCAAAATCGGAGGGTAACACTAAGGTATGTTCCCTTAGGAGTCATAAGTCCTTCTATGAAAAGGTGACTTAAAATAAGTTCCATTTTTTAAAAGAGCGAGAGAGGTAGTGTACAAAACTACAAATTAAAAAAAAAAAAACACGGGAAGGGGTGGGCGAAGGAATGGGCAGTAGTGCCTGCAAGAAAGGAGAGTTGACAGACATGAGTGAAGCAACGGCGAAGGAAGGGCTGACGGGAGAATGACGGGGGAGGGTGACCGGGGGGAGGTTGTCCTTGAGACGTGAGCTCGCGAGCAGGTGGCACCCTGCCGTCTCCAGCCGCCCCGCCCCGCCCCGCCCCGCCCCGCCCCGCCCCGCCCCGCCCCGCCCCGCCCCGCCCCGCCCGCCTCGACCCGGCATGTCTCGCGAAGCTGGGCGGGCTGCGTCCCAGTCGTCACACCTCTCATTTGAAAGTGTAATGACTGGAAAAATAAAAGGGGGCAAACAAATGCATTATTTAAGTGCTGCAATCGTACTGAAAGAGGGAGGGAGGGAGAGAGAGAGAGAGAGAGAGAGAGAGAGAGAGAGAGAGAGAGAGAGAGAGAGAGAGAGAGAGAGAGAGAGAGAGAGAGAGAGAGGGAGAGAGAGGACGGAGAGAGAGAGAGAGAGGACGGAGCGTGAGAACGGGGCGGCTGGGCTGGCTGGCTGACGCACAACAAGGTTTCGTTTGATGCGTCCAGCATATTGGGGCTTTGTTCGTGGCGGTCGGTAACAGCGCACGTCTAAAATTTCTAAGAAAAAAAAAATCCTGTACGGTATCGGCAGGGCCAGGGCCTGGGCCAGTACACACGCCGCTTCGGCTGGGTGTTCTGGGAAGCTGGCTGCTAGTCTCCTCCAGCTCCAGCGCCGGAGCAGCTCCGGGCCAGCCCCCCCGGGCTCCGGGCGGTGCCGTGTTTGCCTTCCAGACGGCAGTGCAAATACATGACAACCCCCTCCCCTCCACCCCCCCTTCCTCCGGAGCCTATCCGCCTATCATCAAGGCCTTCCACCTCCGTGCGGGTTTTCGGGCGACCCCGCCGACCTGAAGCTTATTTACGCCCTGCAGCCTGAGGCTCCAGACTCCACGCTCGGCCCGGCCCGGCCCGGCCCGACCCCGCACTTTGTGGAAAATTTTCCTGTAAATCTACGACTATTTTTCACAGTGAGCAATGTCCCGCATCAGAGCTTGGGACCGGACTGCATTCCAAGTGCAGGGAACAAGGGGCGGTCCGACACGGAAGCGGAAGGAAGGCGTCAGCGACGACATCAACAAGCCCGCCAAATTTAATTTAGAACAAGCCTTTGACATGTCGTCCTTTCTTCTCCTCCCCCCCACTGCTCTCCCCTCTTGTTCGCCTGTACGTCGAGCAGCCCCTCCTTCCCCCTTCCCCTCCCCCCACTTTTACCCTCCCCACATTTCCCCGCCAATAATTTCCATCGGCGTCTCAAACACAAGTCCTTCACCTCAGCCCCACCCCCAACCCCCTCTCCTCTCCCATCGTTAATTCCGCGGCGGCAATCAAAGTTAGCGGCTAATCTCCAGCTTCTTCCCCCTTTCTACCGGCGGGCCCACACTGTGAGAAATATTTGTAAGAGTTACTAGAAAATTTTCCATGAGAAATGTCGTAAAGTTACGATATCAAATTGTAAAACTACAAAATTTTAAGGACACTTGGTATCGACTAATTCTTAAACGAGCACAAATAGGCGCTCGTAAATTTACGATTTCGATCGTAAAGTTACAACACCATTTGTAATTCACAAATTACGAAAAAAGTCGAAAACTTACAGATATATTTTTCACAGTGCACCTTTCGGTGGCGACCCGCCGAAGGGGTTGGGCACGGGGAACAGCACATCGACGCGCCGGCGACCGGCAGCTAAATAGGAGCCGACTGTTGTCGCTGTCCGCCTATTATAGCTTTTTTTAAATTTTCAATCAGTGTCGCCTTTCAGCAGAGACGCGCGGGACAGCGTTTCCTGATCTGTGAGGCGTGAGGCAATCTTCACCTCGTGACTTTTTAATAAAACAACATCATAGTCGCTCCGCTAAAGAAACGCTGCTTCCATAGTTTAAAGAGGACAAGAAATTGACAATCACAAGAGAGGGGCGAAAATTTGGTGGAATTAGCATTTAAAAGAAAAAGCCACTGAAAGATTTAATATGCGAAGCAGCCATGCTGCCATGGCCTTCCGCAAAGGGTGTGTTGTTAATTTTCAAAAAGGCTCCTTGTCATCGGCACATGTTTCGACTAGTCCCGCGGTACTGTTGACGCTGTTGTGTTTCGTGTGTTGTGTTTCGTGTGTTGTGTTTCGTGTGTTGTGTTTGTCGTGTTTAATCCTCGCTTCTGTTTGTTGACTTCTGTCAGGCATGGTGGCGCAGCTGGGCCTGGCCGGTGAGCCGCTGCCCCCGCTGGCCTGTGGGCCCCTCGTCGCCCCCGCGGGCTAACAGCGGGCCGCCCCCGCCGCCCCCACCGCCCCCGCCGCCCCCGCCCACCATGCTGCACACGGGGTCGACCTCCACCGCGGCGCCGCTGGACGCCGACGCCCTGGCCGTCCAGCGCCGCTTCACCGAGTACACCCTCAGCTCGCGCTACCACCAGTTCATCGGCGTGCTCAAGGGGCTCAACCTCACCGACGCCGACCTGGAGCTGCTCAACCTGAGCACGCCGTTCAACGGCACCGTGCTGGCCGCCAACTGCCGCCCGGACACGTGCTACTGCGCTGGGGAGGTGAGTCGGGTCAAACAAAACCACGTCTTTGTGAAATCGTTTCGTCCCCGTAATCAACGAAACTTTAGTAGTTGCAAATAAAAATTTTCGTTAGCTTAACGAAATTATTCCATTTTAAAGAAAGTAGAAAATTGATTTTTTTTAAATTTTATTTTTATGAGTGGATCAATCACGTGCAGGACATTGAACGAGTCGTCGACCCCTCGCCTCGCACAAAATAGTCAGAGGATGGTGGAGATTTAGTTTTAAACTGCCACATACCGCACCCAAAGCGTTTGGATTAGGGCGGAGCGGAGTACCTAATCCCCTGTGCGTTGTTGTTCGGGAGGCGAGTTGGGCCGCCTGTCATGCGGAGGGTAGGCCACCCGGCGGGCACCACTGCCATAGCTTGCCCACCTCACAGGCTGAATGCGCCTCAGTGCGGGGTGCGGGGTACGAGGGCGAGAGAGAGAGAGAGAGAGAGAGAGAGAGAGAGAGAGAGAGAGAGAGAGAGAGAGAGAGAGAGAGAGAGAGATGCGTCGAACCTGCGCGAACAAGCGAGCGCCACGGGATAATGCGCTGAGAGGCGCCCGCTATGTCGTTGACCCTCCCTTTTCTGCCCAATCTATGTTTGGCGCTGCAGAAAAAAGAGCATCTCTCTCTCTCTCTCTCTCTCTCTCTCTCTCTCTCTCTCTCTCTCTCTCTCTCTCCCTCCTTCGCTTTCCCATCTCTCTGTCTGTCATGATGGACCGCGCGCCATTAGCGAGGACTTGCAATAACAAAGGACTTATCGCCGAGTCGAACCTGGCGCTGCCACGCCGCGCCACGCCACGCCGAGGCGACAGTTCCGCGGGGCGGCAGTAACTTTCGACATCAGCGACGGACGCACCGGAATCACGAGAGGCGATATTGTCTCCGAGCCTTTAACGGGTCCTTTACACGAGTTTCGATGCAGTTCCAAAACTTTTAAATGACCAGGTCGAAATTCCCTGCAGCTTCGGCGAGCTCTGGAGTTTGTTAATTTGCATTATTTATTGTATTTTTCCGGCGCTGTTCAAAGCCACATGATAACTCCCTTGGTTAAAAAAAAACATCTTAAAACAATAACTAAGTCTGTCGCGATAAGTACAACTTTTACCCGTATGACACTAGTATGAACACACCATTAAAACAAGTGTAAAACTGATACCGCTGGTGCCTATACTTGTTGTAACATTAGAACCATAAAGCAAGGTGTAAAGATGTCTCACATTTAAGTTTTCACTGTATGATGTACTGGACCAGACTATAGCGCAGGGCGGAGCTCTTACGGTTTGCTAAATGAAAGTCCGTTGTTGCGCCAGAGCCAGCCGAGGTTTCAGCTAGAGTGGAGGAGGAGAGGGTGCTTGACCCAACGCCTTCTCAAGGTTTGTTTTCGTCGCACCGACCAACTCACACCTCACCCCACCCCCGCCCCCGCGTGCCCTCCCCGCTGCTGGGCAGAATGCAGGCAGGGGAGGGGGCGCAGAGGTGCGCCCTGTGGAGTGGAGTAGGAACGCGGGGGGCGTCAGGGACGGTGTGGGGAGGGGGCCCGGGTAGGGGGCCCGGGTAGGGGGCCCGGGTAGGGGGCCCGGGTAGGGGGCCCGGGTAGGGGGCCAGCCCCCTGGGGGGGCCAGTGCAGTGCGGGCTGCATACCTCCAAGCGGCAATGGAGGCGGCCGGTACAGAATTAAATACGCTGCCTAGCTAGAAAAATAATTAGAGTGAAATATTTATTCTAGAATCAGTGGTGACTTCTATATAAACGACACTGTACAACCC
The DNA here is from genome assembly GCA_033675135.1 of Frankliniella intonsa. NCBI lineage: Eukaryota > Metazoa > Arthropoda > Insecta > Thysanoptera > Thripidae > Frankliniella > Frankliniella intonsa. The sequence goes on from CM066248.1 coordinate 10,797,256, forward strand.
AAATCACACCATTGCTTTTCCATAGTGAGCAGTACACAGAAATATACGAGTCCATGCCCGCCTCCCCTCTCGACTGTTTCATAGTATAGTAAGCGACTTTCAGATGTGTAAAGAGTGTCATGATTCCCGCTGTCTGCAATCTCCACCAAACTTCAGCCTCAGTTCAGCAGCAGTGAGACCGCACCGCGTCATAGGCACCGCCCGGCCCGCACTGGCGGCTTTGAGAGACTTCATCAAGGCCGCATTCCCCTCACATCTCCCTACCCTGCTGTAAGCTCACTGAAAACGGGGGAGTGATGCATATTATCACGAGAGAATAACGCGCGGTATCGTGCATTTTTTGTAATATGTCATTAAAGCAAACTTCTGAAACCTATTTTCGATGAGACCAATGGATTCCTTGTGAAATTTCCGTTCGATCGAGCATACATGTCATGGGGTTCCAACCAATAATTTCCTGGGACGCGAAAACTATAATCATTCTTGTGTCTTTTTTCGAGCTTACAACCCCATAACATGTTTGCTCATTCGAACGGAAATTTTACGAGAAATCCAATGGTGTCATCAAAAATAGATTTCAGAAGTTTGCTTCAATGATATTTAACAAAAACTGCAAGATACCGCGCGTTATCCTCTCGTGATAACATGCATCACTCTCCCGTTTCCAGTGAGCGCAGCAGGGAGCAGGGGTTGACGGGGTGGATTAGCACCGCCGCTGCAGCGCGCCCGGCCGGGTCCTTACATCACTGATAAGTCCGCAATGACTTTTGGGGGGAGATGCCATAATGCCTGCGAGTGGCGCGTTATTTGCCTTTGAGAATGTCACAGGCTGATACAAAAACAACTGGTTCCAAAGGGACTAACACGCAGAGAACATGGCATGACCTTTCTAATTCTCTCTCTCTCTCTCTCCCTCTCCCTCTCTCTCACTTAGTCACCCACACCCAATCACCCCAGCCCGGCAGCGAGATTTGGTTTTATTGGGTTGTCGTCACAGAGCGCGTTCAGCTCTGAGCCACTCTACCTCGCGTTGTGCCAACACCGACAGGGACCTGCCCCCCGGGCCTGCGCGCTCATTCCTCTCTGCGAATGAGAGAGAGAGAGAGAGAGAGAGAGAGAGAGAGAGAGAGAGAGAGAGAGAGAGAGAGAGCGACTGAGTGCGTGTGTGCTGCTTGTGTCCTTGCAATAAAATATGGAAATATTTATTTTGTAGACCCTTCTACTGGAGGTCATTAGAGAAAAAATAATCCCTTCCTCCCCGGGCTACCCCATGTCTCTCATTCCCCTTCTTAACAGCAGGCACCCAACCGGACTTCGCTGCAATGTGTGCACAGTAGTTCTTATTACATTTAAACCTGTTGGTGTTTTCGCATGATAATGAGCTAGATTACAGTAAGAAAAATACCTGCGTATGAAAGCCCCCCTGGTGGCTTCAACAGGGTCGCCACTTATTCTTTTTGTTTCGTGAAACACGGTTAGTACATGTGCAGCGTTGGTCAGGCGATACTCGGCAGGCCCGGGGTGGGGTGGGGGTAGTGCCGGGTGACTGCGAGTGATAAACACAATTAAATAAAGTTGCGCCGCACAGCGAGCGCCGCGGGCGGGGCGGGGCGGGGTGGGGTGAGGCGGGACGGGTAGGGCGGGGTGGGCCTTGCAGTTCAGGGGCGCGGCCGACTTACGCCCTATTCACCCCTCTGCGGCCGGGCCGGCTTCATAGAACAGGCCTAGCAGGCAGCCGAGCTGCTGAACGCCCGGCGGAACGCCCTGCGGAACGCCCTGCGGAACGCCCTGCGGAACGCCCTGCGGAACGCCCTGCGGAACGCCCTGCGGAACGCCCCTCTGGAATGTCATAGTCAGGCCGGTGGGGAAGTGGGCTGGCTGTCGGTTGATTGGGGTCCAGTGGTCCCTCCGTGTCCCACTGCACACTGCAGCAGCGAGAGCGGAAATTGCTTGGACTACACCGCAGAACTGAACCAACTCAAAACAAAGTCGACCGTGGGAATGGAGGGAGTTTTGACGCAGAAGGCGAAATGCCGAGGTAGGTCAATGGGAGAGGTCAATAACCCTTCGACGCCCTCCTTCCTTCCTTTGAGTAAACTTTATAAAGTTTCTAGCGGTGCATGGCAAAGCCTGTTTGTCAGATCTTGGTCCCCTCTAGGAAAACATGGACTCAGCAAAAAAGCAAAGTCGCCCAGCAGGCAGGTCCACCGACAGAATGCGGTGGTGGCGCGTGAAGATGTGTATGCAAACACCACACTAAACCTTTCCGACCTACATTCGGCAGCGGGCGGGGGAGCGGTGCTCTCTCTCTCTCTCTCTCCCTGCTGAAGGGATAGCGAGTGCGAGAGAGAGCGGTAGAGTAGATGGCCACTTCAGCCGCGTCGCTCGGCCTCCATCGCAAACCTCCCCATCTCTCTCGCAGCATCCTTCAGCCAGCCGGCGCGGTGGCGTATTTATAAACCCTCGCTGAGTCCGGCACCTCCATCCACCCGCTTCCCCAAGTTCGGCCCCTTCCTTTCCCGACTTCACTGTTTAGGTTGGTCTTGGTTGGGTTTGTCACGTACAGTCTCAGAAAAAACGACAGTGAATCCCGTTAATTTCTACACAGCCTTTACTGTAGTTTCAGGTACCGGTCTCACTGTACTATTTTTGACAGTCCATTCCTTACCCCCAAAACTAAAACTGTTGAAATGGAAAGCCAATTATAGAAATAGATTCGTCCCGACGAGATGAAAAAAAATGTCAACATATTATGTCATGGGTTTGGACTCAAGTGAGGTTTTGGCCTAATGGCCTTCAACAATTTTGTCTGAACTTAGTGAAGCGGAGCGGATGGAGGTACCGAGCTCAGTTAGGGTCTCGAAATACGCCACCTGGCCGACCCCTCTTGAGGATAAGGACATCTGTCAAAGGCATATCGGCCGAAAATGTACCATCAGTTCCGGGCGCCCCGCCGCCGCCTCGCCCCCGCCGCCCCGTCCCGACCAGGAGTAAAAACAAGGAAAACGAAAAGTTATTGCCGTCGAAATCGAATAGAATTCGACCTTGCGACTTGCACGGCTTCCTGCCCCGCCCTCCGCTGCGCCCTTTCCCGTGAGATGGAGCAGAGATAGAGCTCTGGGGCGCCACTGCCACCGCGCAGCCGATTCGGGAAATGAGGAAGAATGCTCGGCCTGAAAAAGGCGTTTGAAGAGTTCCATGCCAACCCACCCACCGAGGGTCTGTGCACTTTAATCGGGTTGTCCGGAGAAAATTTCATTCTTAATCAAAATCAAGATCCACTCTTAGGGGTGTGAATTTTGTCCTGAGCTCGAGTACTTCAAATTTCTGACTTTCACTTAATGCTAACTCGGTCAAAAAACATGTAGACATTACTTTCCCATACAGAGAAAGGCATTTTAAATTTAGATTAAGAAAGAAATATCCTCGCAGCCGGGTGGCTTACCTACAAGGCGTTCTATAGCGCCTGTGAGGTAGGCAGCGCGAGAGCACCCGTGCTCTACTCACATACGGGTGGCCTACCTACACGGCGGTCTCAAGCACACCACAAATCACTTCACTGTGTAAAATATAATTAAGCCTTCATAAACATGTCTTTAATTGACAATTTATATTTGAAATATACAATCATCGAAAATTTGTTTATAATCACAAGCTGTGGGTGCTTGTAAACTTACAAACGCAGTCAATTTAACAATTTAACACTTTGGTTTCATAACGATATGAGGTTGTAACTTTACAATGGCAGTTTTAAACACAGTAAAATGACTTTGTAACCTGACGAAATTTGGCATGGAAGTCTTTCCCGAAACCTTTGCGACTGTTTCTCAGTGTCCCGAGCAGGTTTTGCTAAAACCAGGTACACTGTGAAAAATATCTTCGTAAATTTACAACATATTTTATAATCACGGTTTACTAAATACGTTGTAAATTTACGACCGCCCATTCTTGCTCGTCAATGAATTCTAAGTCGATACAAAGTAATTGTAATTTTAAAATTTCAAGTTGTAATTTTACAACATATATCAAGGAAAATTTTCCTGTAACCTTTACAAGTATTTTTCACAGTGTATCGCTTGGTCCTGTTGCAGATGCGCGACGTGCTCTCCACGTACCGGCGGTTCCACGGCTACCTCGCGCTGGCCGTGTGCCTGTTCGGCACGGTGGCCAACCTGCTCAACGTGGTGGTGCTGACCCGCAAGGAGCTGGCCGGCGCGCCCATCAACCGCATCCTCACGTGGCTCGCCGTCGCCGACATGCTCGTCATGATCGAGTACGTGCCGTTCGCGTGCTACATGTACCTGGTGCTGCCCGAGCGCAAGGACTTCCCCCGCCTCGGCGCCATCTTCATCCTGTTCCACAGCCACTTCGCGCAGGTGCTGCACACCATCTCCATCCTGCTGACGCTGGCCCTCGCCGTGTGGCGGTACATCTCCATCAGGTCAGTGACACGAGTCGTACTTGACCGCGAATTGTCATGTGACGATAAATATTGCTTCGAATATTTCGTCACAAGAGCTGTGATGTAACAGTCGTCACATGACATACACTTCGTCACATGACATACACTTCGTCATGAATCTTTCGTCACGTGACATGAATCTTTCGTCACGTGACATGAATCTTTCGTCACGTGACATGAATCTTTCGTCACGTGACATGAATCTTTCGTCACGTGACATGAATCTTTCGTCACGTGACATGAATCTTTCGTCACGTGACATGAATCTTTCGTCACACTGTGATGAACCATTTGTCATGTGACGAACTTTTCAAAAGTAAAATTTAGCACTGACTTTGTCGTAATGTGACGACTTAAAATGCTCTGTCCTGACTTGCAGGTTCCCGCAGCACACGCACTCGCTGTGCTCGCAGCGCCGCTGCACCATGGCCATCATCTCCTCGTACCTGCTGGCCGTCGTGGTCTGCGTCCCGTCCTACCTCACCATCAGCATCCGGGAGGTGACGCTGCTCGAGAACAACCAGCTCGTCACGCTCTACCACCTCGGCCTCAGCGACCTGGCCAAGGAGAACGGCGAGTTCCTCTACATCCTCAACTTCTGGGTCTACTCGGTGCTCATCAAGCTGCTGCCCTGCACCATCCTCACCGTCATCAGGTAGGGCAGCGGTTGTTCCATCTGAATGTCACACACTTCTAGATGCGTGAATGACACTTGACTGCCTAATCGTTGGTGGAATTCCTACTAACACCATAACTTATTCGATCGGTAATTCACACTCCTAGAACTGTGCGACATAAACATACTTGGATATCTAGTTTGTTGGCTTCTAGTCACAGCAACAAGTGTACTTATAACTGTTCGCCCAGGCAAGCTCCCAAATATTTTTGTATTCAACTCAGACAATAATATTAGCTTCGGTCTCCCCCCCCCCCCCCCCCAATTTCGTCAATAAAAGTTGCTAAGTGGGGCCTAAGTCCACTTATGAGAAGTCATCCGGAAACTCTAGCCCGGTCGTCCGTCTTTAGGAAGCTTTGGGGGGGGGGGGGGGGGGGGGAGAGAGGGGCTGTGGCTCTCGAACATTCCAGGAGTCTGCCCCCGCTCCCCCGCCCGCTTCCCACCCTCTGCGGTGGGATTGAGATAAGGAGAGGGGGACGGGGGAGGGGTGGAGGTGGGGGGTGGGGGTCAAGTGGCCCCTCACAGACTGGGAGACTCGCCGGGCCGGGCCGGCCGGCCTCCGAGGGACAACATGACCGTGTAGCAGCGAGCGGACGGAGGGGCTGTTGACATGAGTCGCCCAGGGATTACGAGCGGTTAGGCCTCGAGAACATCGGCAACAACACTCTGGAGTGGGATAGTTTCAGTGTTACCAAGCATGCACCACTGTTTTAATAGGGGTACCACACTGTTAAACCAAAGTGTTCGACTGTTCAACACTTGAATGTGTGCATTGCTCAAAATCTGTTGCATGTGATCGCGTTAATCCATGTAGCCTTGTCATCCTGTCTGTGTGCGGACGTAAACCGACTTGTGGCTCTCTCGGCCGATTGCGGTGGGGGTAAGGGTGCATGACGCGTGCACGGTCCGCTCTCCTCTTGTGACACAAGACACGTGTCGGCCACGTGTCGGCCACGTGTCGGCCACGTGTCGGCCACGTGTCAGCCACGTGTCGCGTGTGAGCGGGGACGCGCCATCGCGATGCGATGCAGCTATGCCATTATTCATCACATCCGCCCCGCCCCACCTCGGCCCGCGGCGCCGCACCGGTTGTGGGCGCGAGCGACGTGCCCGCCCGCCCGCCCGCGCAGCGCCTCGCCTCCGATCTGCATTGGATTCACCACACACATCACATATGATGGCCCACACATGCGCGCCACGGTATAAATCCGAACCGCCGCCGCTGCCGCTGTTACCGCTGACTTTAAACACATTTTGATTATTCATATTAGTCCTCTTATATCCCCCCTTTTTTTTTTGGACCCTCTCACTTTGGCTGTTGTTTTTTTTAAAAATATTTTTTTTTCATATTCGCCGCGGCCTACTCAAATAATGCACACGACGATGCAGAATTTTAAATGCCACCTCACTAATCCTCCGGTCTGTTTTCCTCTCTCTCTCTCTCTCTCTCTCTCTCTCTCTCTCTCTCTCTCTCGCTCTCTCTCTCTCTCACACACACACACACACACACACACACACACCCACACACACACACACACACACACACACACACACACTGGCTGGAACGGCAGCAGGAAAAAGCGGCAAAGCCGCCGGAAAAACAGTAAATCTTAATGCAAAACGGAAGCAACGCATGTGCGTGCCAAGCATCCCGAGCAGCAGGATAGGGTTCCAGGGGCTGTAAACGCGTCCGCGCGAACGCGCTGTGCTCTCGCAGTAAAGCAGCAACAAGGGCGCACGTTCAGGTATTCGGGCCAATGAATGGAACAAGCAAAGTGTGTCACGGTAAGCAGGCCCTCGGGAGGGTGAGAGACAGCGCGGCGTAACTCGGGCGAACGCGGCTCACGCGCAGCGTTTCCTCCTACATGCGCAGCGCAGGGACGCACTCGAGTGGTTGTCGCCCACTCACCTCCTCCGCAACAAGTTAGCAGCCGTGCGTCTCGGCCCTAACCTATCTACCCTGAGTACACTCTTAATTCGGGCATTGTTGCCAGATGCGGGTAGCCCCCAAAAAAATCCCACAAATACAACTGTGTGAGGCAGACTGGTATCTCCGCCTCACTGTGAGAAATATTCGTAAGAGTTACGGGAAAATTTTCCATGAGAAATGTCGTAAAGTTACGATTTCAAATTGTAAAATTACAAATTTTTCAGGACACTTGGTATTGACTTGTAGTTCTTGAACGAGGACAAATAAGCGTTCGTAAATTTACAATTTCGATTGTAAATTTACAACACCATTTGTAAATCACAAATTACGAAAAAAGTCGGAAACTTACAGACATATTTTTCACAGTGCTAGGCATAAGGTAGTCTCATGTCTGGAGATACCGGTCTGCCCTGCCACGCAAAGAATTTTTGCCTCTTTATCTGGCAACACTGCGATTTGGAGTGCTCAGCAATCGCATGCCATGCCGTACCGTGATCGTACGCCAGAGAAGTGCACCACGCAAAACTGCACGCCTGGCGTGGCCTAGAGTACGGTGGCGTGCAATGCCCCAAGCGTACGGTCACTGTACGTCTTGGCGTACAACTACTTAGCTTCCCACATTGACACTGTGAGAAATGTTTGTAAGAGTTACGGGAAAATTTTCCATAAGAAATTCGTAAAGTTACGATGTCATATTGTAAAACTACACCCAGAAAACTATGTTCTTAATTTTCCAGTGTTCTTAAAGTTTTAGGAACATTCTGCTTGAGTGAAGCGCATTTCGTCATTAAACTAAGTTAAATTTCTGAAATCAAGAACACTGTTCTAAAAACTTTAAGGCAATGTTCTTGAACTAAGAACACTATTTTTTGGGTGTACAAAATTATAAGGACACCTGGTATCGACTTGTGATTCTTAAACGAGCACAAATAGGCTTTTGTAAATTTACGATTTCGATTGTTAAGTTACAACACCGTTTGTAAATCGCAAATTACGATAAAAGTCGTAAAGTTACAAAGATATTTTTCTCAGTGAACCTCCCTTCCATTCCCTCTCAAGCCTCAGGCAGTCTCCACTATACTTGAACAATCATCACGTTGGTTCCCCGCTGCCCCGCCCCACGGAGCACCATCGCATTTCCTTATTGTTCTTTCCAAGAGGAAATAATGTTGGTAATGTTTGCGGGAACCCGCGTCCCCGTCGCCTCGCAAAGGGCGGCTATCATCAGGGCATGCCAGAGAGAGGCTCTGGGGGGCCGGGGTCGGAGGGGGAGGGGGCAAAAAAGCAGGGCAACCCCGCACCACCCGGACTTTTAAAGATTCTAACGCGGAAATATCTACGGTAACGACCAGCTTTTGCTGCGACCGGCGTCTGCTTCCGAAAGTACGGAACGTCTACCCGCATAGGTAAAAAGGGTGTCTGTAAACATTTTTAAAAAAACGATCAAGAATTACTAGGGAAATATTCTCCGTGCACAAGTTTTAACAGTGTGCGGAGCGGCGTGTGACTCCCACACCAGCTCCGGCGGCGACCCCAGGAGCCTCGGCGCGTTGGACCATAGGCGTAGGCCGCCAAATGTGCGCGAGGCCCGGACCAGCCCGTTTGAATTTCAATCCAATTGTGTCTACAAGCGCGGCTGGCGAGTGCACCCCGCCCCTTCCCTCCCGTCCCCCCAATCCCTCCTGTCCTGTCCCTCCCTCCCCTCCTCCCCACCCCTCCCCCCTCCCGTCCTCGGCCTCGGCACGCGACCTCGTCTCTAAGCCCGGGGGCTTTATCATCACACTCGCGTCACGCAGTGCCTGTTCTCTCGCTCCTTAGTTTGCGCTCCCCATCTCCCTCTCAATTCAAGCAAAGAATTAAAAGAAAATCGCAATCAACTTCGGAATTGGAAGCAGATGACACTATACTGCAAACTGCAAGAGACATCGTGATCCCTGGAGGGCGTTTTGTGAGGCAATGTTGGTTCATGAAGATATTAAGGAATCGTCTGCCGAAAGTTGAGCCCCAAAGCTAATGTCATTTGGAGCGCCGATCAGTAGTAGTTTCAGCCTGCGGGCGGGGCGGGGCGGAGAGGGGGGGCACGGCTCATTGACACGTGAAGCGACAATGTCGCGGCGCGCGGTCTCCGGCCACTCAACCCCTAGAGATCCGCGTCCGCTATTTTATAATTTATTTATTCATTCATTCCTTATTGAGAGTGAAAGCCAGAACGTTACTCATAAATAAGTTAGTTTTAGTCCATGTGCTTTTGCCATGACCACAGTATCTGTGTCCATTCATGAGTCGTTTCCCCCCTCGACCCGTCACTGTCATGCCGTCCTGTGGCTCGCGCCTCCAGGCCACGTGCCGGCGCCGCCGGCCCTGGGGGGGGGGAGGAGGAGGAGGAGGAGGAGGAGGAGGAGGAGGAGGGAGGAGGAGGAGGAGGAGGAGGAGGAGGAGGAGCAGGACCTTGGCGACGGCGGTGGTGCTGGGTAGGCAATGTGCCGCGTTTACGGCGCCATTTCCGGAAGGGGGAGAGGGGCGGAGCCGGAGGCCCGGAAAGGGCCTCCGGTTTCCTCCAGCAGCAGCGAAGCCCTCGGCGGCGAGAAGGCACTCTCATATGGCTACCGTCATCGAACTTCCTCAAAGAACGAGAGTGTGTCGTGTGTGTTTGTTTGTTTGTGCGTGTGTTTGCGAAGGGTGGGGAGAGGGGGCGACGTGAGACTCAACTATTTTTCGCTCTCTCAAACACCCTGAGCTGCTCTCAGCCACCTCCAGCTCTGCCCTCAGTTTCAGTTACCCTCAACTGCCCTCAGCCACCCTCAGCCACCCTAAGCTGCCATTCCTGTTAGCCGCCCCTTATTTAAAGGAATTATTCCGGGCTATTTAGTTGATGATTTGGTCATGTGTCGTCCTCGTCCACCCCCGCTGAACCCACCCACTTATTTCCTCTTCCTGTGCCATTAGCCACCGTGATCCTCTTAGAGGATCTCATCGGAGAGCCTCGTGCAAACTACACTCTCAGACTTGTAATGGACTATTTTCACTATAAAATGGTATGTCCATACGTGTGTAATGAAATATGTATGCAAAGTTTACTTTTTTGTTGATAGGGCTAATTAGCTAGTGAGAAAAAAGTCAGAGCTATATAGGAAAATGTCATTTGAATAGACAGAAATGTTTATTCTATGGTAGTACAGTTTTCTTTATGTTTAATAAAGAAAACTGTACTACCCTAAAATAAACAATTTTGTCCATACATTTAGTCATTAAAATTTCTAGATCTTGACGTTTTGGTCTTTAGCCAATTAGTCTGTTAACAAAAATGTATGATCTGTGGACAAATTTCATTGTCCTTACACATTACAGTGAAAAAACTCCGTTACAGATCTGAGCGTGTACAGCGGGGGGCAGAGAAACCCAGGGTGTATAAAAAGAAACTGCTGTTTTAATTTTATTTCTTTATCGGGGGAAATCAGAAATCATGCTGTCGCCAAACAGACCACGCTCCCCTCTTCCATACAAACCCACACACAGAGTCTGATTCAATGGAACAGGTGTCTGTCCGATGACGTAGCGTCCCCGGAGGGGTTCGAACCCCCCTTCCTCCTCGCACCCGCCGGGAAATCAGGATATGTGAATACTCAAACGGGGTGGAGGTTGGAGGTGGCGCGGGGCGCGGCTGCCGCCCCCCAGTGCTGCAGCCAAAGGCACAGATATATCTCTACCCGCCCGGCTTTTGGCTCTGCAATTCAGATTCTTAACCGCACGTATTTGCGAAGGAGAAAAGATTCGAAATAAAAAATATGTATTCCACTGTTAAAAATTCCGAAGTAATGCTACAGTTACGGTTACGTGACGCACCGTCGTATTTTATTACGGCGTAGTTACCTCCACATTACAGGAATTAACGTAGAGTACACTGTAAAATTTAAAGTCGTCACATTACGACAAAGTCAGTGTTAAACTTTACTTTTGAAAGGTTCGTCACATGACAAATGGTTCATCACAGTGTGACGAAAGATTCATGTCATGTGACGAAAGATTCATGTTATATGACGAAAGATTCATGTCATGAGACGAAAAATTCATCTCATGTGACGAAATGTATGTCATGTGACGACTGTTTCATCACAGCTCTTGTGACGAAATATTTGTAGCAATATTTATCGTCACATGACAAATTTGGTTTAACAGTGTAGTCGAAAATGACGGGCGCTTCCGTATCTACAACCGTATACGTATCCGTTAATAATTCAAAAATCCCCAAAAGGGTCTTAAATCTCCCGAGATATTTCGGTGGTGAGTGCGGCGGCAAATAACGGTGGGCCGGGCCGGGCAGGCGGGCGCACCCTCCGCGCCGCTCGCCCCTTTTTATGCGTAAATTTGATGTTGGCCGGCGGCCACACTCTTGCCAGCTTTAATAAAAGATTGCGGCCGCCGGGCCGCTGGGCTGGGCCGGGCCAGCGGCTGAGACGAGATAGGTGACGGGGGGCCCAGCCCAGAGGGCCAGCAGAGCCCGCGGGGGGGGGGCGAGCGGGCGGGCGGCCGGGACCCCTGCACCACCCCCACGAGGTGCTTCTAGCCGCCGGGGTGCACGGGGGCGAGCCCGACACGGGCGGCACGCAAAATGTGCTGGAGTCGTCAACGAGAGCGGCGAACAGGTAACAGGTGTGTGTGTGTGTGTGTGTGTGTGTGTGTGTGTGTGTGTGTGTGTGTGTGTGTGTGCGTGTGTGTGCGCGCGCGCGCGCGCGTGCGTGTGTGTAGCGGCAGCAGCAGAATAGAATTAATTCCCCAATTAGTGACGAGTTCCTGAGCCAGCCCGCGCTCACGCTCGTGGGGACTCGGCGGAGGAGGGCTGAGCCCGGCGCGAGGCTACCACGGGTCGGCTTTCTTTGATCTTCGCTCAGCAGCTCTCGCGTCATATATACGAGGGCGCTACCGTGCGCCTCGCCACGCCACGCTACCGTACGCCGCGCAGCGGGGCGGCCAGCAGGGTGCGAATGAACGCTGGAGTGGTTATGAACCCGCGGCCCGACATACACTGTGAGACATGTTTGTTAGAGTTACGGGAAAATTTTCCATGAAAAATGTCGTAAAGTTACGATATCACATTGTAAAATTACAAAATTATAAGGACACTTGGTATCGACTCTTAAACGAGCGCAAATAGGCTTTCGTAAATTTACGACTTCGATCGTAAAGTTACCCCACCGTTCGTAAATCACAAATTACGAAAAAAATCGTCAAATTACAGAGATATTTTTTACAGTGTAGAGGCTAGGCTCATCACGTATAGGCACACACACACGGACACACACACGCACACCGGAGGGGGCAGGGGTGCTTGCACCCTGAGCGGAGCAATGTTCAAAAATTCTGATCGAAATTCTGACAGGGCATCGACGCAGTAATCAACTAGTAATTTTGTGATACCAGAGACGCTCTTGCCCTTGCTGCGCTGAAGGGTTGCCTACTGCCTACTTACAAAAACGCCGGTGTAAATGAGCCAGAGCCCAAAAATGAACATAACTGTTAAGATAACCAAAAATGTGTTGCCTGGTCCAGACCGTATTTTTTGGTCACCAAACTTTGCATCTTAACAAATAAAACGGATTTTCCGCAACCGGTTACGCGAGGGGGAATTCACATCGGAAAATCCTGTACAGACTACTCGGTATTACACGGTATTACACCTGTATTACACCTGTATTACGCACAAGATTTAATCACTTTAGAGCATATTCTCGTGTTTTTCGGTATTACATTACGTGTATTACGGCGTAATACATGGTTTAGGTGTACAGCGTATTACGGAAGTGAATTCCCCCTCGCGGTTACGATAGTTTCACCAGCGGATCCTTTCGGTCTGATTCCAGCGTGTGGCTGATCAAGGCGCTGTACCGCGCGAACCGGCGCAAGGCGCAGCTGCGCGGGTACAGCGCCGTGTCGGTGCTGAGCGTCCAGAACGGCAGCTGCGGCGGCCAGCAGCTGCAGCAGATGCAGCAGCTGCGCCGGCCCACGCGCGCCGAGCGGCGCACGGACCGCACCACCAAGATGCTCCTCGCCATCCTGCTGCTCTTCCTCATCACCGAGTTCCCGCAGGTGAGATGAGGTCTAAGCCCCTGTAACGCTTCGCGCTCTTCACGGTAAAACTAGCGTCTTGGTTTTCAAGACAACTTTCTCGATTTCCAAGACGTTTTGGAAGACGCAAGACATTTCCTTAACGTCCTGAAAACCAGGACGATTTCCAAGACATTGCTCTTGGTTTTCAAGACACCGTCTTGAAATGACTCCCTTTTTTCAAGACGACGTCTTGAAAACCAAGAACAATGTCTTGAAAATCGACCTGATCTTGATTTTTCCAAAGCGTCTGGAAAACCAAGACCACAGTTTTACCGTGTTCAGCTTATACGCACACCTCAACCTCAACTAGTTAAAGTGTCCCACACTGTTAAACCGCATTGTCATGTGACGATAAATATTGCTACGAATATTTCGTGCCAAGAGATGTGATGAATCAGTCGTCACTTGACATTATGGATATTTCGTCACATGACATGCAACATTCGTCACACTGTGATGAACTATTTGTCATTTAACATTTATCTCACCCCTCTTGACGAATCTTTCAGGAGTAAAATTTAGCACTGACTCTGTCGTAATGTGACGATTTTACAGTGTAGGAATGATTTCACACACTTGTAGAGAGAAGTTTGCGGATGAATATGCGACATTCACACATTCACGCACTTGGGTTTCTGTATACACAATACTAATATGACGGAACGTGTTTAACTCGCAGGGTATCCTAGGGCTGCTCAGTGGCATCCTCGGCCACGGTTTCTTCAGCAGCTGCTACCACCTGTTCGGCGAGGTCATGGACATCCTGGCCCTCCTCAACGGGGCCATCAACTTTATCCTTTACTGCGCCATGAGCAGACAGTTCCGCACCACGTTTGGCCAGCTCTTCAAGCCGCGGGGGCTCATGGCCAAGCTACACGCGGTGCACGGGCCCAACACCTCGCAAACCGAGGTAGGCGAGCACTAGGGATTAAAAACCCTGGAGATTAAAAACTAGAAGAAGAGGCTAAAAACGATTTTTGAGTCATTTCGAATGCATTACCTACTGTCCCTTATTTGAGTTGAAATTAACTACTAAAATTACATATTTGAAGTAAATGTAATAGTTGTTTAATTTTACTATAGGAGTACATTATCGTGTTATCAGAGACACTTAAATAATGCTTAATGCATAAGTAAAACGCGTAAGTTTTTGTTTTGGTTGTGCGGCCGTTTCCGACACAGAAATCAGGTCCATTTCATTCAGATTTATTGCAATACGAGAGCTCAGCGCCTGCGAGACGCAGGCTAGGCCGGCCCGCAGTACACGCATGCGCCAGATGCAAGATGTTGCCTACCTATCCGGCGCTCCGGGCGCTTGTAGAGGCTTAACTTCGCAGTTTCTTAGCGTATGATGGACGTTTCGGATGATCCCATGATCTGTACGGTCCCCGTTTCCAATAGAAGGCGCCTGTTTGCGGTCGTCTCCCTTCATAAATTCAAATCAATGAAGGGAAAATGTGAAATACCGTAGGTCAATAAACAATGCAACTTGCAATGAATCGACAGCAATTGGTCAGTGGCATATTCACAGAGGGGGGAACGACAACCAAATTCTGATTTCCTTGAATACCCCTGGATTACGTTGCTTTTTTTCTCTCGGATTACCCCTGGATTACCCCTCGATTTACACGGATTACCTAAAATCATCTCGGATGACTCCGCCTGGATTGAGGCCGTCAGCCGGATGACCCCAGTCGTTCCCCTGGATGTATATCATCTGTCCCATGTGCATTTGTCCCACCAATAAATTTTTTAGTTAAAAATAGTATAAAAAAAATAGTCGACTAAAAAAAAATAGTGTAAAAAAATAGTCGACTAAAAAAAATAGTGTAAAAATAAAGTCGACTAAAAAAAAATAGTGTAAAAAAATAGTCGACTAAAAAAATAGTCGACTAAAAAAAATAGTCGACTAAAAAAATATAGTCGACTAAAAAAAATAGTCGACTAAAAAAATAGTCGATTAAAAAAATAGTCGACTAAAAAAAAATAGTCAACTAAAAAAAAATTGTTGAGAAATTCGCACTCGCTCGCATCACACTGTAAAAAAATACCGTAGGAAGTTACGGTGTGCCTACGGTCCGTACCGTATTTTTCACGTACGGTTAGACCGTAACTGTACGAACTGTACTTTAATGAGTAAGATTTTGGCTGAGCCTCCCCAACATGTTTGAGAAATTACGGTGTATCCTGTAATGCACAGACCGTAAGCAAAAATTACGTTCCGGACCAGGCAACAAATTGACGGTGCGAACCGTATGCGTTTACCGTGCGTTGTTCTAACAGTGCACGTATATGACGCTGGAGCAATATCACCTTGCGGAACAACCAGTGTTAGCTTGGTACAGATAGATGGTGGCGGAGAGCTCGAATGCCTGTGGAAGAGACAGTATTGGGGACTGTCTAAAAAGTTGCCATTATCGTAGGCACTTATCGAATTGGTTGTCTCGAAAACGCGAAGCAGAGTGTCTTCTCATTTACTACAGCGCCCTACCCGACCCTACCCTACGCCCTTCATTATATTTAGTCGACTATTTTTTTTTGTCGACTATTTTTTTAAATTCGACTATTTTTTTAGTCGACTATTTTTTTTAGTCGACTTTTTTAAGTCGACTATTTTTTTTAGTCGGCTATTTTTTTAGTGGACTATTTTTTTTTTGTCGACTATTTTTTTTAGTCGACTATTTTTTTAGTCGACTATTTTTTTTTAGTCGACTATTTTTTTTAGTCGACTATTTTTTTAGTCGACTATTTTTTTTAGTCGACTATTTTTTTAGTCGACTATTTTTTTAGTCGACTATTTTTTTACACTATTTTTTTTTAGTCGACTTTATTTTTATACTATTTTTTTTAGTCGCCTTTTTTTTTACACTATTTTTTTTTAGTCGACTATTTTTTTTAATACTATTTTTAACTAAAAAATTTATTGGTGGGACAAATGCACATGGGACAGATGAAACCCACCGGTTCCCCTTTCCATATTCCCCGTCAGCCATGGCGCGTGACGCGCGCGTGACGCGCTCCGTCCTGTTGCAGGTCCAGAGCACGTACGTCTGATGCCGCGGGCCGCCGGCCTGGTCGTCCTGGCTGGCGCTGCTGCTGGGTCGTCGTGCCAACGACCCTCCGGCGGCCCCGGACCAGGACGGCCAGAGCACGTGCGGCCCCCTGCCCCACCCGGGGCCCCACGCGGGGCCCCTGCTCCGGCCCTGCCCCGCCTCCGCCCCCAAGGGGGCCCCGCGGAGGTCGGCCAACGGCCACGCCCCCACACCCACCACCGTCGTGCGCTTCCGCTCGCCGGGGGCCATCGAGGTGCTCGTCATGGGCTCGGTGCGCTACCGGCCGAGCCTGGCGGAGGCCCTGTGACACTCTAAGTGCGTGTGTCCGCGCGCGCATGTGAGTGTGAGTGCACTGGAAAGCTCAGTGTGTGAATGTCACACACATGTAGGTGTGTGAATGTCACACACATGTAGGTGTGTGAATGTCACACGCGTGTTGGTGTGTGAATGTCACACACTTCTTGCTGTTAGAATATCGCACACTTGTTCGTGTGTGAGTGTCACACACGTGTGCGTGCGTTTAGTCCCGCGCCCACGTGCTCGTCGTGGGACATGTGATGTGGCCAGGCCACCTCGACGTGGACCTGCGAGTGCGTGATGCAGACTGAGTGCCGCCGTCCTGTTCAACATGTTCAAGATGGACGAATTATTCGAAAGTGATGAGCTTCGTTGTGATGAGACTGTAGTGTATATATTTTTCCTGAGAGTCTGTATGTATGCGCCCCTGTGTGTGCACTGCGTACGGCAGAGGCAGAAAGTGAGTAGCGTGCAGAGAGAGAGAGAGAGAGAGAGAGAGAGAGAGAGAGAGAGAGAGAGAGAGAGAGAGAGAGAGAGAGAGAGAGAGAGAGAGAGAGAGTCACGGAGACAGACAGCGACATCCATTGGGGTACTTACACATGTATGTGGAAGGAGTAACACAGTTAAGCGAATCTTTCTCCTATATTTCGTTTTTCGTGCGCACAGAACTCATACGCCTTGAGCGGTATACTCCCCGGCCGGCCCCACCCCGGGCGCGCCCTGAGCCAGCCCGCCCGGGGACAGGGCGGGTGGAGGGAGGGTTGGCATAAGCCCCTGCCAGAGAATTACACACACGGTACACTGCCACATAAAAAGCTGCGTAAAAAAGACGCTGCATAATCCCGCGTCGTGGCAGACAGGCGCCAGTCTCGCCCCGCGCCCTACTCTCAGAAAAGTGGGTTCTCAATCCTTAGTAAACTACACTCGAAAACATAGTTTTTTTCCGCACTTTCCGTTGAGAACAATTTTATTTGCTGTGAGACAGATACGCTTATGATCTCAGTACCATATGCACTTGGATCTAAATGCATTTGGTCCAAGTGCACTTTGTTCTTTTGATCTAGCTACACTAGTGTATTTGTCTCACACCTGGTGAAATTGGTTTCAACGCAAGTACAACAAAGTCTCAATGTTTCTGAGTGTCTTTTACTCTTGAATCGAGAAACCACTTTTCTGGGTGTATCCTGCAGTCCTAGCGGCACGCGGCTTTTTGTTTGACGCGAGGCCGCCTCGCAAAGGGGTGGAGTGGCACGGTACGCTCCAGACATGTATGTAATGGCCTCGTGATGGCAAAGTCCCTCCGTTTAGCTAACCCGGGCTTCTCCAGCTTTCCCCCGACCCCTTCCAGACTCGCAGCAATATTATTATTTTTTTTTTATTTTTATTTTTTTTCAAGCTTCTCCCTCCCCTCCGCGACGCACGACACTCCATGACATGTCTATCTGTTCCGCCAGCCAGCTGCGCCCGCCCCGCCGCGCCCCGCCCCGCCGCGCCGCGCCCCGCCCCGCCCCGCCCCGCCCCGCCCCGCCGCGCCGGCCCACACAAGTAATGAAACGCTGCTCATGAGTTCATGCTCGTGTCGGCAAACATGTTGTCCGCCCCGCCTCCTCGAGACGGGCTGCGCTCTCTTCGTACTGGGAGGAGGGAGGAGACACAGGGAGAAAGGGAGATAGTTTGTGTGAGCGAGGGCGGGAGACAGACAGAGAGAGAAGGGGGGGGGGGGGGGGTAGGAGCGTAGGTCAGGGTTCATTCACGTGGGTAGCCTCGCACGAGGCCGCGGCTGTGAGTGGTCTGCGCGGGCAGGCGGGCGGGCGGGGTGTCCGGTGCGGGGGAGCACGCGTTGAAGTAGTACCTTGTTCACTCGGAGTAATGCGTATATTGGACGCGGGGAGGGGCGGGGCGGGGCGGGGCGGGGCGGGGCGGGGCGGGGCGGGGCGGGGCGGGGCGGGGCGGCGGCCTCCGAGCCCCGGGCGCATTCTCTATTACGCGCGGAAACAGCGACCATACCGCGGCGGTTCCCTGCGCAGATCCAATCTCTTCCTCCTCCACCACACTACGCACCGCCACGCGCCGCCACGCCCCCAATGGGACCAATGACATATCGACATCGCTCAGCCCTGCATGAAAATGTAGCCCGAAATTAAAAGCCATCAATCACGACTACGCGGAGTGACGAGACAGATGGAGGGCCCGGGAGGGAGGGAGGGAGGGAGGGAGGGAGGGAGAGGGCTTTGAGAGTGGAGTAGAGTAAGGTATACCGCACTCCCAAAAAAGTTATGCCATTGATATGGATCTGATAAAAAGGTAATGTGCTTTATTTTGAAACTATTGACAAAAGCATTCATTTTTGGGGTCTTTTTTCAAGCATTACACTCTAAACTTTTTTTTATTACTTCTATGAAGGCGCTGCGTGTGAAGGACTGGGAACCAGAACATGCATAGAAAGGCGTTGCGCAAATCGAGGGGGAGGTGAAGGGCAGGCGCCCACTCGGGTAAATAGATGGGGAATGCACTGCAGAAGCTTTTTATCATAATAATTTTAAAGAAAAATGTGTAATGACATGAGAGGGGTCGGAGGCGTGCGTTTACGGAGTTTCGGAGAGAGTTGGAAAGGGGAGGGGGCTGGGAGACCCTGGCGAAAAAAAGGGAACGACAGAGAGTGAAGCGGGGCGGTGACGTAGCATGACAGGCGTATCATAGACGTTATTTTATTTTATTTATTCATGTATCCCAAAACGCTTTTCCTTCATCCTTTTTTTATTTTTTGCGCAGCAGCAACGTGATTGCTTCATGTGCTCGGCCGATACGCATCGTATCGTACACCCTTTCGACTTGCGCTGCGCTCCCTCCGGTCCCCCTCCCCTCCCCTCCGCTGCTCGCGAACAGACCAGAGCAGAGCAGCGCCTCCTGATGAGAAGCAATGTCTGCTGCGAAGTTGCCGCTGTCCGCGCAGAAGGCGGCCTAACCCTACGGTTAATTAGAAGGAGACAGAACTTTGCACATTTAGTCTGTTCAAACACACGCAGTGATAAGCGACGGGGAGGGTGCGGGCCAGGGGAGGGGGGAATCTTTATTTACTCCTCTCACTATCCTCGCCCCCGCCCCCACCCCCACCCCCACCCACGCCTGAAACATTTTTGCTGCAGAGAGCGCCCGTCTTGGCAACCGCCACTGCTCTACAGCCAGAAATTCCGTTGCCTAAAACCGGAATCCTTACGGTATCTTCAGTATTTTTTTTAAAACACGGTCCTGAACGTTACGAGATGCACAGTACTTTGGAGACAAGTACTTGTCCGTATTCGGAAAAAGGGTGACGGCACGGTCAGTTCGTATTTTGAGAGGACGGCTGTTCCTTAAATTTCCGTATAAAATACAGCCCAAATTCGATACGTACCGGATAAAACAAAAATCTTAACCGTCTAAAAAATCCCGTGGAAATTTCTAGCAGTATCCCCCCCCCCCCCTCTCGGTTCGCCGCGCCATAACCCCTTCTCCTCCGCATCCACAGGAGGGAGAGATGAAAAATACATGGGACCGCGGAACGACAACCACGTCATGACTTTCGCTTTTCATGGCGGCCGCTAGAGGGCGTGACCGACGGCCCCTCGTTGAAGTCCAACCCATTTCACGCGCGGCGTCAGTAAGCCAATGGATTACCCTGCTGTTATTTTGTCGTCGTGACTCTCCTCCAAAAGAAAACAAAAATATTAAAGGACGCACACACACGCACACAAGAGAAAAAAAAACATTATTTTACAAACTATGTAGATAAAAATGGCTGTGAGGAATATAATGATTGAACAAGGACCAGTGCTGCCCGACTGAGCAGAGACTTGAGTGAAAGAATGCGTGAATGAGTGGGTGAGTGAATGAGTGATGGGTGGGTGGAAAACGCATGAGTGGGCGCGAAATACAACTGCTGTAATGTGTCCTACCCAAATGTGGTGATCTCATAGACTTTTATGAGCGTAGCGTTTTGTACAGTACTAGTTGTCAAGAAACGTTTCATTGTTTTGTAAACTACATTGTAAGCTCCGCTGCGTAAGCTCACGTTGCTGCCCCCTACGGGCGGACTCGCGGCGGCCACCCGCACCCAGGGAAGCCCTTTCCTTACGATAACCAAGAGCGAGAACCATCAAACTTATTCAAACTGAGTCCTCCTTTAGAGCATCCCATTTTTAACTGAATCGGTCAATTCGATGGACTTGTGTAGTTTGTTTCGACACTAGAGTGAACCTTGGCCCATGCTAGTCAAGGTTAAAGCGGTTTCAAGTTTTGGTTCGCCTCATCAGACGGCCCCCTGGGTGCAGGCTCGGGAAGTGCGCCTTACGCCTGCAGCCGCGGGTCAGCCATTTACTGAGCCCAAATGGCGGGCCGGCGGCGGAGGCCCAGGCCCAGGCCAGGCTCCGGCCCCTGCAGGCCTCGGCCTGGAGGCCCCGGCCGGGCCGAGGCCGCCGCGAGCAGAAACTCGGCAACGCAAACCGACTGCATTCATTATACTATACTACCACCTTCTCCAAATTATTTGTAATAATAGCTATATTATGATACATAATAAAATCGTTTCCTTTCTCATACTTCCTCTCATTCCTTCCCCCTGTGCACGGAGATTCACTCACTCACCGGACACGCACACCGACGGACATTTCCCTCATCGGCGTGGCGTCTTTCTCCTCTTTCGCTCTGTTTGTTTTTTCCTCTTTTTTTTCGTTTAACGAAGCAACAGCAGCAGAGGTCAAAAGGGGGTGAAGGGACTGGACCGGACGGGCCGGGACGCGACGCGTGGCGCGCCGCCGCTGCCCCCCGGAGGGCTCCGTCCGCACACCAGGAGATCAGACAGTCGCCTTCATCCCTCTCCCTCTCTCCCTCTCTCTCTCTCTCCCTCTCTCTCTCCCTCTCTCTCTCTCTCTCTCTCCCTCTCCCTCTCCCTCTCCCTCTCTCACACACACACACTCTCTCTCTCTCCCCCTCTCTCCCTCTCTCTCCCCTCCCTATATTGCGCCAGCCCACGGCGCCCCATAGCTCGCAGCACACACATACATTGCCGACCATTCCTTGCAAGGAAGAGGAGGGTATGGGTCTCGTAACATCGAAATGAATAATAAAAAGAAAAGCAAAACTAGCTAAAGTTGTTTATCTTCCGTTTCATATGTACTCCGGGTGTTCGCTCCGCGAGGAGAGGGCGTGGTGCATGTGTCGGTGAGTTTGCGGGGACTAAAAAAAGAGACACTTAAATGAGATGAAAGCCAGATTGCTCTGCGCTCCGCCAAGCAGCACGAGGACCGTCCCCCAGACATAATGTTACTTTTTGTTTGTAGCTGAGAATTGTTTCAAGGACAACAGAGCGGGTCCGGGTGATGACATTCACTTTAAATGGCATGGGTATGACGAACCTGGAAATAAAATAAATAAAAGTTGCTGCAGATGTGGGTCTACCTAGCACCGTAAAACCCTACGGCAAATGCCTGCGGTGCGCCCAGTTAATGTTTTACCGCAACAATTAATCCCCAACAAATGACGTGCACAAAATCTTTTTTTTGGGAAAACGTTTTTTCTTCCCACCCAGCGAGCACGGTAGACTCACAGTGGCTGTACACAATTTCGGAACTAGCTGCAGCCGACAGAGTGCTCCCGTCGGCCGCTGGACAGCCCGCTCCGGCTCTGAGGAGCTAGCTATTCAGCTCCAGCAGCTCCTCAACGCCTCAACCCGTCTGTAAAGCCTCCCTGCAGCTGGCGCCCGCCCCAGCGGGGCCCGGCCGGCCCGTCCCGTCAAGCTCGAGTGCCAGATGGGTTGCCTACCCACGAGGCGTTCCGATGGAAATGTAGTTCCGAGAGACCTGCTGCGAATAAAAGGCGCAGTAGAGAAAGGTATTATGGGCACGGGCTTGACGACCACGCCGGGAGCGAAACAGGGGCGCATCGCATCGGGGGCAGAGAAGAGGGGAGAGAGAGACAGACAGAGCAACGCTATTGTTTCAAGTGAGGAAAAACGCGTGGAAGACAGAGAGACGGGCAGAAGAATGCCGTGTAAGGGGGGCGGGGAGGAGTGGCCCACGCGAGCCCCCCCCCCCCCCCCTTCCCAAACGTTGAGAGCAGGCCCAGTCAGCTGGGCGGGCAGGACGCGCACAACTCTGTACTTTGCGGTGATGGCTTGCCCACGCGGATCCCTTCGCGCTACCCCCCCTTCCCCTCCCGTCCGTCCCCGAGACCTCCACGTCCCTATCTGCGTCCCCTTGGGCGCTCCGCTCGGTGCTCCGCGCGGCGCTCCGTATGTCTCTCTACGTTATTCCCCCGGTCCCTCGCGGCATGCGGGACAATCCTGTCCATGCTCCCGCTCCCGCAGCATCAATGTCGTTATATAAGAACGCAACAGAACGTACGCACCGAGGGGGCCTCAACTCCGCAAAGCAAAAAAAAAAAAAAAAAAAAAAAAAAAAAAAATTCCAGGAAGTTCGTGGTTGAATCCGCACTGAAAACTCTATCGTGAGCATTGCACGCTTAAGTTAGAGTGAGCATGGCATGCACGCTTTAGTTAGAGTGAGCATGGCATGCACGCTTAAGTTAGCGTGAGCATCGGGATGCTCACTCTAACTAGAGCAAGCATCCCAATGCTCACGCTAATTGGAGTGTGCATTCTCCCCACTGAGATAGGTACAAATTAGCGTGAGCATTGGGATGCTTGCTTTAGTTAGCGTGAGCATCCCGATGCTCACGCTAACTTAAGCGTGCATGCCATGCTCACTCTAACTAAAGCGTGCATGCCATGCTCACTCTAACTTAAGCGTGCAATGCTCACTATAGAGTTTTCAGTGCGGAAAGCAATCTCCACACATGAGACTACATTTTGCCTCGTAGGCGTACCCGTCTGCCTCACAAACGGGCATTCGTCGGAATTTTCGCCAACTTTAAAGGCTACACTGCTATACTTATCCAAATCCCCTGGTCCCGCCTGGCCCCTCCGCGTTCCCCACAAGTCCCTCCTGATCCCCACGGTGTCCCCTCGTGTCCCCAAGTCCCTTCCCTTGTCCCTCCTGGTCCCCACGGTGTCCCTCCGTGTCCCCGAGTCCCTCTCCTCGTCCCTCCCCCGCCAGGCCCCCGTATGATCTATGGCGCCCGTTGACTCCTCCTAGAGGACCCCTTTATCACTTGCACAACAAAGAAAGGGACCAGGCCCTTTTATCTTTACGCAACCAAGCCACCTCACCGACGTTGTGCGCGGGGCGGGGACGAGCTGAGGGCCGCAGCCAGTCCGGTGAGCGGGGCGGGGCGGGGCGGGGCGGGGCGGGGCGGGCGGGCGGGGGCGCTTACAATGCCGGGCGCCGTGAATGGGCTTCGAGCGCCGCGGCCCTAGCGTGGCGGGGCGGGGGTCATAGGCGGGCCGCGCACCCGGCTCGCTGTCAAACCCTGCTGGGGTGTAGTGGGGTGTGGTGGGGTGTGGTGGGGTGTGGTGGGGCGGGGCGGGGCAACGGTGGCGCGGGCTACGGGCGAAGCGGCGTGCGGTGGGTCAGGGAGGGGCTGCAGGGCGGCAGGGCGGCACGGCACAGCACAGCAGGAAGGGTCGCGTTGGCAGAGCCGCTCCGCTCCGCGCCGCGCGCGGCCCAACGCAGACCCTCAGAGGCCTGCTGCCGGTGGGGAACACACACACACACACACACACACACACACACACACACTAAATCCTTATGCACTTTGTTGTGCATAAGCCTTGCAGGATTTTACGCAACCATAACTATGCATAATTTTTTGTGCATAACTATGCTTAACTCCGTCTCTTATGCACAAATTTGTGCATAATTATGTACAATGTGTGCATAGTTATGCATAAAAATTTGTGCATAACTATGGTTGTATAAAATCGTGCATAACGATGCCAAAATCATGCATAAGGGTTTAGTGTGCACGCACAGGCCGCCCGTCTGCAGGATGCAGAGACCTGGGTGAAGGCCTGCGAGCATAGCGACCAGATTTGGACCCGATTCTATCCGAATATTCAGATATACATTTTCACTGGTGGTCGGTAGCGACCAGCGACCGCCGAATACGGGTTTGTTTCAACCGAATCCGCGTCGTGTGAGCATAAAATGCGCATAGGCGAGCGGAAGAAATTAGAGATGGGGGCGGATGGGGAAGAGTCCCCTATTAGAAAGGAAAAGTTCTAAAACCCGGCCAAAAGTAGCCCGTGCGAGTCCGATTTTGTACGGGCTGTTCCACTCTCTACGCCCGGTTGCATGGCCGATCGGTCGCGGGCCGCCTCGGGTCAGGTCGGGCGCGCCACCGCTTTTCGGTCGGTTTCGGGTCTACAATCGGGTAGCTCTGCGCAGGCAGATCAGCCTGAGCGGCAGCGGCTGCTGAATAACCCTCAGACGGAAGTGATACTGAGTGTCTGCCCGTGTCCGCCGTGTGTGTATAAAAAAAAAAAAACTCGCGGCGAGCCGCAGTTATTTGAACGCAAATGTATGCGCGGCGCGTGTGAGTAGCGTCATGACAGTTTGCGAACACACCAACACCACCGGGCGCACACAGCGACAGAGCGAAAACAATGATAAAATAAAATACACTCGTGCGCGTGAGCGAGTGGAAGAGAAGAGGAGTGAGTGCTCACTCTTCTTGTCCGGACGGCCGGACGGCGCCGCGGAGCACTGCGGAGCACGCACGACTCGTCTTCAAATATTTTCCCTGGCGGTGCGTAGCGGGGCGGGGCGGGGCGGGGGGGGCGGGGCCCGTGCGCGTGCACCCTGCGCTCGCGTGCAGGCTGAGGTAACACCGCCGCCATCCCGTCCCGTTAGAGTGACGCGGGTGCGGGTTATCGCTCTGACGGCGCCGTAACGTGACGTCACGCAAATAGAAACGCACCAAAACCAAGAGTAAAATTGAAATTCTACAACGCCATTGAAGCGTTCCCAGCTTTCTTAAAGCGTTCTCCCTGGAGAAAACGCTGGGTGGTTTCAGAAACCGCAGCAAAAGGTCGAGATATTCATTCATAGCAGGGCGTCTTTATCTCATACCGATACATTGAAACGCGATTGAATGATTTTAAAAAAAAAAAAAAAAAGTAGAAAAAGAAATACGGGTTATCTGGGTTGTTGAAGGGTAGCCGTGTCTGTCTTTTGGGGAGAACACTACTGTATAGTAGGGTCGGCCGTAGACAGGGCCTAAGCCCGCCGAACCGTACCCAGCGGTCCCCGGGGCGTCCCAGCAGCGTGCCATACGAGATTGGTGTGGACCAGGGTGGGGTAGCAAGGGGCTATGGGCTGGGCGGGGTGGAGTAGCAAGGAGCGGGCCGGGGCGTGGGGTGGGGCGGGGCGGGGCCGCCGGGGCGTGGGCGGGGCGGGGGCGGGCGGGGCGGGGCCGGGCGGGGCGGGGCGGGGCCGGGCGGGCGTCTGAAATGCACATCTCGTCCTGCTATGATACAGATAGAAGGTCGGCCGTCCGCGTCGTTGAAATCCGGACGGCGGGGACCAGCGACCAGCTAGCAGTCAGAGCGGCCGTCCCTGACAGGGTCGGTCCTTCCCGGTCCACGAGGCCCCACCATGCCATGCCATGCCATGCCATGCCATGCCATGCCATGCCATGCCCCGCCACGCCCCGCCACGCCCCGCCACGCCCCGCCCCGCCCCGCCCCGCCCCGCCCCGCCCTGGCCCGCCACGCCTGGCAGACCCACCACTGCCCGGCACACCACTAACGCCGCACGTCTGTTTGTCCTCGACCAACACCAAGACTTCAAGGAACGCGCCATATTCAAGTTCAAGGCAACGAAGCCGGGGGGCTCGGCCCGGCCCAGCGCCGGCTGGGCACAGCGCACTAGCCGAGAGGCGACCTGGCGCCCGAAACACACAGAAAAGTGAAATGTACTGTTTCTCACGTAAATCTCATCTACAGTACTGCCCCTAATACTTGTAGGAGTCAAATCTCTAAAAACTAATAATTTTTTTGTTTTTTGTTTTTTTGAAAAGAAACGTACTTTGGAAGCAATACTTTTATAGAGCAGCTTTTCTCTCATTCAAGTTCATAGCCAAAACGGATCAAGGAGTATGTTTGGTTTAGCACATAAGATGCCTCGTTCAGAAATCGTATCACTTAGAAGAACAGCAAAGGTTCGGAACAAAATAGTAACAAATTTATCTGAATAATAGCCGTACTATTTTCTTTTTCTTATTGAGTTTAAAGGCTATAGGATTTTAATACTTATAACGCACTTTGATGTATCCCTCTTGCAAGAATGTGACTCCAAATGTTTGTATTTGATATTTATAATTTTATAATTTTTTTTTCATGACAAATGTCTTCAATCTCATTAATATAAGGAGCACACTTCTATTAATCTAATACAGCATCAATACCGTTTTGGGGAAACCGTTTGGCTGGTAATTTGTGGTGGCTCAATAAGAAATCACAACACTGGGGAACCAAGCAAACGTTGAAAACAAAATTTAACCAAATATAAGAAAATAATGTCACAGTTAATATTCTCACGTGTCAAATCAAGGTGTTATCTGATATTAATACTCAGAACAAACTCTGTTGTCTCCCCAACAGAACTATGATACTCTATTGTAAACAACATTGTTCATTTTATGTTATAAGGTTATGTCACTCACCCAAGTAGTTCAGAAGTAAGTGGAAGCGACCTTGGCTGGCGTCTCAGTAATCAGGGACGATGATTTCAGAAATCCAACACAATCAAATGTATTTTGAGAAGAACTTGACAGAACTTGACACAGACGTGAACACTGAATACTCAATAAATCACTCGTACACACGCTTCTACAAAAATGAAGACACTTGAAACTTCGTATGGCGACAATCACCACTTTAAATACAACTTCAGACCGCATATTTCGTCGAACTGACAATTAAATTTCGAACTTCGATTTTGTAAACAGACGAGGTTAACGGTATCCGACTGCACCGGTGCACCGGACTTGACTGGGCGGTCGTGAGATAGTTCGCGCTCGCGCGGCGCGCTGCCGCTAGGTTGCGCTACGGCTCAGCGGAACTAAAGTCACTGAGCGAAGTTTAAACTAAATGTTTAAATATGTCGGAGGAGTAGAGCAGGAGTAGAGCCTCGCTTCGCTCAGCGAACCAATTTATACCAAAGACACTCCACCAAAGGGCATATTTAAAGCCCATTGCTTGTTTCTCGCGACAAAAACGCGCCAAGGTCGGCCAGGGGAAGTGCGAGACAGGCAAAACTTCACATACTGTCTCCGCCGAATTGTATACAAACGCATCGCGAGCCGGTCTCGTCCCAGGAAGTGGCAGCCGAGCCGCGGGCGCCTGAGGGTCTGCTGAAATTAGTTGGGCAAACTCGGAGGCCTGAAGGCCCGCGGCGAGGGGGGGGGGGGAGGGGGGGGGGAGCTAGGCGCGTGCGGCCTGGTCGTTATAATTTCTCTATTAAGGCGCCCTGTATAATGGTACACAACCCAAACTCCCCCGACAAACACCCGCCTCGCTGCATCCGGCCCGGGCGGGGTAAAATGGAACCGGGAATGCCATTGCGCGGATCAGCACGCCCTGCCCAAGACGGGTTGAGTTGGGAAAGTCCGTTTTCATCCGTTCGCAAAAAATTTAAAATGACTTGATGGGGTGGGAGTGAGAAATAGCATAACGGTACGTGCTTCCCCGACTCAACCACAGGAACTTCCGGGAGGAATGTTTGCTATGTAGGCAATAGATAGCCCAAAACACAATGCGGAGCAGCAAGGGCTGGCGGGCGCCTTCCTACAAGGGAACATGCAGGCGAGTGTATGTTGCCTATCAGACAGGCGCAGATGCAGCCCGCTTTACTCCACTGCACTGGTAAAGTTAACGGGACGTGCGTAACGTCGATAATTGGTGTGACCGGTTTTCGTCACACCACGTAATGCGACCTAAATGTACGTCACACCATGTGAGGCAACGCCATCTACAGCAGGGAGGTCGCATCGCAAGACGTGACAAAAACTACGGTTATACACCTCATCATGCTGCCTCTCCAGGCGTCACAGTGTCACACTTGCATGTGTGACGCATTACTTTTTCCGGTATGTGTCTGGGTGACGTTTTGCTTACTTCTCTGGCAGTACTGTGTGAGACTGCCAGTGTATTAGCCCGGGCATCCGCGCAAGGAAAAGAAGACTCCACGTCGAAGAGGAAGACGGCGAGGAGTTGAAGCTGTCCCCTGAGCACAAAGCGGGAGGAGGAGATTCGCGGAAGTGAGCTTGTTTGGGGTGTAAGAGCGGGGGGGGGGGGGGGGCGTCTAGTCTGCTTTGCTCTGCTCTGCTGGGGTCTTTTCAGTGTGTCCGATCAGCCATGCTGTGGCGGCGGGGCGGGGCGGGGCGGGGCGGGGCGGGGCGGGGCGGGGCGGGGCGTGGTGGGGCGGGGCGGGGCGGGGCGGGGCGGGGCGGGGCGGGGCGGGGCGGGGCGGGGCGATGGGAGGGTGGGGCGCCACCGCCACTGTACCACTCTTCATTATTTACGACCCGATCAGGTTCCGGCACATCCTCGGCAAAGTCCGTCCGGCGGTACCTTTCACGGCGCGGGGAAGGGACGCGGCGGCCAGACCCGCCGCCGCCGCACCCCGCCTCCAGGAATAGCTGTTCGCACGGCAACGGCGTTCAGTTCAGCGCCTTCAGCGGACATGGAGGAGGAGGAGGAGGAGGAGGAGGAGGAGGAGGAGGAGGAGGAGGAGGAGGAGGAGGAGGAGGAGGAGGAGGAGGAGGAGGAGGAGGAGGAGGAGGAGGAGGAGGAGGAGGAGGAGGAGGAGGAGGAGGAGGAGGAGGAGGAGGGGGAGGAGGAGGGGGAGGAGGAGGAGGAGGGGTAGGACGGGAGGACGAGGAAGACGAGGTGGAAGAGGGGTAGGAGTAGGACGAAGAGCTGGAGGATAAGGTGGGGGGGGGGGGGGAGGGGTAGTCATGGTGGCGGAGCAGTGACGCGTGGGCCAAAGGGGAGAGGTTGCAAGTAGTCGTGCGTGCCCTGATTTATGTATGTGGAGGTTATTGGGACCGGACTCAGCAGTCATACCCACCCTGACGACTCTGACCGGGCTGGTGGTGTGTGTGTGTGTGCGCGCGCTACGCGGTCGGTACGGTACGGCACCGAGCGCGCGTGAACCCCACCTCCTCGTGTCGCATGAACTCGGCTCATCCTCCGTCTCTTTACCTCCCCCCTTCTTTTCCGCGGTCCCTTCGGCTATATGAGCCCCGGTCCCCGCCCGGAGGCCGGCAGTGCTAACGGCGAGCTCGGCATACAGACATCATGCACAGGACCATGCTGGTGAGTACATTCACCTCACCTACCCGGCAGCGCCGCGGCGCCGGCCCGGCGACAACTTTGCCTGGGAAATCTCAAAGTCCACAGTCCCCTGGAATGGTTATTTTATTCTCCGCGGCCTTGGCAGAACTTGGTGGTGTTGGCGGCGCTGTGCTGGCCGGGGCACGCCTTCCTGCAGGACCTCCTGCCGCACCTGAACCTCAACCCTCAGCAGCAGTACCCGCAGCAGTACCCGCAGTACCAGTACAGGCGGGCGGCCTACGAGCCGCAGCCGCAGGCGCAACCCGTACAGTACGGTAAGTACCCTCTCATTCACTCTCTGCATTGCATACATTCTAAACTTTTTACTTAGAGATTTCTTTGTATTACAATGAAAAATGTCTTGTAAATTACTAAGACGGCTGTGCTGTTGTAGTATACACTAAACTTTTTTTAGCAATTGTAAGAAAAAGTTTGCTATTACAACTGTACAGGCATGTTCGTATCTTACGATGCTTGGAGCTTAGTAAAAAGCTAAGAGTGTAAAAACGACGGTGTATACAATAGAATCCCCCGCACTCAATAATTTCTCATCACACACACTTAACTCTAATGCGCGATTTTTTTTTTTTTTTTGTCATGCAAAATTTTAGAGGGAGGGGCGGGCAGATATTTTATACTTTCTCAAGCCCACCAGAGTGCTCCGCTACGCTGAGCAGATTATTAAATGAATCTCTGACACGTTTCTGTCTCGTCGCCCGTTACGTAACTCCGTGTCGTGTGCCCCTGCTCAGGCTACGCCTACTCGCGGCCGGCGTTCTACCAGCAGTGGCTGCCCGCCGCGCGGCCCGCGTACGAGGCCGGCACCGCCTACAGCTACGCCGGCAGCGCCAACCCCATCAGCACCTTCCTGCAGGGCTCGTGGCTCCCCTGGTCCAGCAACCGCCAGCCCGTGGTGCAGCAGCAGCAGCTGAGCAGCCAGTACGTGAGCAGCCAGCCGCAACAGGCGCAGCAGCCGCAGCAGCCCATCTGGGGCCTCCTGCCGTGGGGCGGTAGCAGCGCTCAGCAGGGCGGTAACGGCAACCCCGTGCTGACCTGGCTGCAGCACCCTCTGCAGCTGCCCTGGGGGCAGCAGCAGCAGCAGCAGCACCAGCAGCAGCAGGCGGTGTACACCACCCCCCTGGCCCCCGCCGCCCCCGCCGCCCCCGCCGTGTCCACGCTGCACGTGGTGACCGCCGAGGCCCCGGTCGCCGCCGCGCCGCTGCCGTCGTCCTCGTCCGTCATCAAGCCCGAGGGCGTGGTCCTGGAGGGCCAGCAGTACCAGCAGCTGCCCGCCATCTCCAGCAACGCCATCCGCAGGGTCACGCTGGAGCACGAGCACGCCGACGGGCAGCCCTGCGTGTAGCGCCGGCCCGCAACCTCGCTGTACACTCTTAACTTCTTACAAAGAAAATTCTTGTATTAAACAAAGAATTCTGTGCAACCGTAATACAAAGCCAAATTTTCTTTGTAATACAAAGCAAAAATTTTTGTAATACAAGAAAATTTTTCTGTATGTTACGGTTGCACAGAATTCTTTGTATTATACGAAAAAATTCTTTGTAGGAGATTTAGAGTGCAGCAGCTCGTCTCCCCTTTAAGAATTCTTCCGCGCGTGCCTTGTAAACCCGCCCCGTCCCGCGCATATCATCGCGACGTAAAACCTGTTGTAGATGCGCCGAAATAAATAAGCTAGTCCCCACCGACATGCCTTTGCCTTTGCAGATCATTTCTCTCCACAACTCGACGACCGTTCGCCATCCTCATTTTCTCTCTTTCTCTCTCTCACTCACTCACTCCTGGTCTCTTTCCCTCTTTCCCTTTTTCGGTGGCCAAGCTATTCATCGTGTTCGGATTCCAGAAGGCGGGAAGGAGTTCCGACAGCGCGCCGGGTCTAGACGATAACGTAGCCATGAAGGGAGAGAGAGAGAGAGAGAGAGAGAGAGAGAGAGAGAGAGAGAGAGAGAGAGAGAGAGAGAGAGAGAGAGAGAGAGAGAGAGAGAGGGGGGTTGAGAGTAGTGGGTGGGTGTTTAGGAGCACCAGGTGGCAGCCGGTGGTGCTCGTATTTTCGTCAACAAAGCAAGCGATAGTACACGCTGCGACAAACTTTCTTTGGAGTAGAGGGCGTTTCTTTAACGTGACAAACCAAATCGACCGCGGTATGGTCTTGCTTTATCAAAAACTTTTAACCGACGAAAAGATAAATGTAATTTTGTTTTTCCGTGTCTTTTACGGCCGTATATTTCCTACTGTTGTGGCGAGCAAACCAACTTACGAGTTGTCCACGAGGCCGGCCGACTTCTTCAGCTCGCCACGCCCCACGCCCCGCTCAGCCCCCACTCAGGACCCACGGCGCAACCCGCCCGGCCCGGTCCTCTACAGAACATTCCTGTTTCCCGTCCTCGAGAAGAAGTCCTCGGTCCTCGGGTCCTCTTCCGCCTTGCTCTCCCCCTAATCCGCCCGCACACTCCCGCCTTTTGGGAACGCTCCAGGCGCCCCGTTATTTCCTGACCGCACAGTGCGCGCCGCGCACGCTGCTGATGAGAAATTTTCGAGTACTTTGGCGGGACTGCTCGAGGTACCTCGCTCGCTCTCGTGAACCTCCCCCCCCCCCTACCCACCCTCTTCAAATCAAGCCGTCCTCCCGACCCGTTTTGGTACTACACTGTGGTCAAATACATAGCTCTAACACTCACGAGGGAAGTTCGAAAACCGCTTCTATTCCTTTCCCAAGACATGCCCATTGTACAAAATGTGTCTAGCTCCCGGCGAAAAGTATCGGAACACAGTGCGCTGTGAAGATTAAACTACCTTTAACGGTTCGCATGTCCCCGGTTCTCAATTCGAAATTTTCCTTGAAATCCAAACTGAAACATTACTGCAGTAATGCTCCATGGAGAATGTCGCGACCCCTGTAGTAATCAAGGGATACAAATTTTCGCCGCTGAGACGGCGGCACGGTGGTATAAGCACGGGTCACGGTGGGTGAGAGAGAGAGAGAGAGAGAGAGAGATAGAGAGAGAGAGAGAGAGAGAGAGAGAGAGAGACGCAGAGGGGTGGGGTGGCGTGGGGCTGGGAGTTGAAAAGAGGAAAGAGGCAGTCCGAAGCCACTTCATTAAATAGAACACGCTCCTGCCATTACAAGGGGTAGCGAGGGGGGGGGGGGGTACGCGGGGGTTCCAGGGCGACGACGCCTTTAACAGGCTGCCCGTGCAAACAGCCCGGCCGGGCCGAGACGAGCCCCTCTCAATTGTCTTGGTGTTCTTCACCTTTTGCAGGACCTGCACGGCGCAGCGCGGCCGGCCCTAAGGTAATGGTGCTGGGCCGACGACCCCTGGCGCAGGACACACCCAGGTAACAGAGGTGAGTCACTGAGACACGAGACACTAGTCACTGTGACGACCCCTGGCGCAGGACACACCCAGGTAACAGAGGTGAGTCACTGAGACACGAGACACTAGTCACTGTGACGACCCCTGGCGCAGGACACACCCAGGTAACAGAGGTGAGTCACTGAGACACGAGACACTAGTCACTGTGACGACCCCTGGCGCAGGACACACCCAGGTAACAGAGGTGAGTCACTGAGACACGAGACACTAGTCACTGTGACGACACCTGGCGCAGGACACACCCCGGTAACAGAGGTGAGTCACTGAGACACGAGACACTAGTCACTGTGACGACCCCTGGCGCAGGACACACCCAGGTAACAGAGGTGAGTCACTGAGACACGAGACACTAGTCACTGTGACGACCCCTGGCGCAGGACACACCCAGGTAACAGAGGTGAGTCACTGAGACACGAGACACTAGTCACTGTGACGACCCCTGGCGCAGGACACACCCAGGTAACAGAGGTGAGTCACTGAGACACGAGACACTAGTCACTGTGACGACCCTGGCGCAGGACACACCCAGGTAACAGAGGTGAGTCAGAAGACACGAGACACTAGTCAGTGACGTGCACACACCCAGGTAACAGAGGTGAGTCACTGAGACACGAGACACTAGTCACTGTGACGACCCCTGGCGCAGGACACACCCCGGTAACAGAGGTGAGTCACTGAGACACGAGAGACTAGTCACTGTGACGTTTTTCACTATGCTAAAATTTGATGTCATGGTGAGGAGGTCTGAGTGACGTAAATGATATCACTTTGACTAGTGTGAAAATGACGTCAAAATCACATCCTTTTGACGCAATCGTGACGAAACTGTTAGTTGGGCATCAGCGCTATCTAACTGTACAGCGCGTCGAACAAGTGAGTGGGGGTGGAGGGGGGGGGGGTACGTGATAAAGGCAGGGACGAAGTATCAAGGATCGGCTGCCACCGGTGTCTCGCCGGGTAAGGTGAAAAACGATAATTTGAAGCTGATAACCCCTTCATAACCCCTCTTAGCCGAGGGAGAGGCCTTGGCCTTCGCGTATATTTATAGGTAGTTGACTATTTGAGGTCAAAATGTGCCACCTTCCTGCTATCAACATGCGCTGAATCCAGGGGTGGATTTGTGAAGAGGGTTTTACAAAGGGGTAATTCCCCCCCCCTTCCCCCCTCCATTGAAGCCTTTAATGAAAAGCCTGAGTAGAAGAAAGGCGCTACTTTCAGCCTGTAAGTAGGCAAAAAGCAAAACTTTGCCCTACTCCCTCAGGCCCGGTCTATCCGCCGCTGGCTGAATTGCCATTAATTGACATACCGCAAAGTGAGAAAGAAAAATAAAATATTTATTATTTTTCTTGCTCGGGCACGCTGGGCGGCCATGTCAGAAGCCCTGGAACCTCGCCCTGCCGGCGCCGGCCCTGGCCCTGGCGTTGTTGCGCTGGCGAGAGGCGAACAGCGGGCGAAACACCATGTGCCGGCGGCGCCTCGACAGGACCGCCTCGGCCTCCTGCGGGTGCTCCTGCTGGTGTTCCTGCGGGTGCTCCTGCAGGTGCTCCTGCAGGTGCTCCTGCAGCTGCACGGCCGGCGCCGACGGCGGTCTTGTCACGGAGGTCGCCGGACCGGAGGAGGCAATGTCGACGGGGTCGGCGGTCAGCGGGGCCGCGGTCAGCAGGACGAGCAGGACGGCGAGGGTCACCTGGAAGTGAACAACGCGGTGTCAGCACATCCACACATGGACTGCAGTATGACCACTATGTGGTCGCATGCGCTGTGTTAAATCGTGGGGGATAAAAACGCCGCGCACTAAATATTCCAAGTGCCGCACGGCCACTGTGTGGTCACGGTACCCTGTGAATATTCTCTGACTTAATTCGTACAGAACTAAAACGTTTTTATCAGCGGTTGCACAACGTGCGCAGTTTTGCTCGGTGACCCGTCGCCTCCTCCACCTCCTGCAAGACCCTCTTCTCCTCGAGGACGAATTTCAACCCCTCAGGCCACTCGGCCGGGAGTTTCCCTCTGTCAACAAGTTGAGCAATTAACGTCACCCCCACCCCCACCCCCTTATGTCTAATACGGGGCGGGGGTCTGGTCCGGCCCAGCACAGCGTGGTGCCGTCGGGCGGCCGGCCGGCCGGCCACCCCGGGTCCCTCGGCGCGGTCCTGCTCGCCGTCCTGCTCCCTCTCTCTCTCTCTCTCTCTCCCTCTCCCTCTCCCTCTCTCCCTCTCTCTCTCTCTCTCTCTCTCTCTCTCTCTCGGTCTCGTGTCACTGCAATATCTCGCTCTCCGTCTTAGCGCACCAAAGGTCAGCGCCGCCTGCCTGCAAGCTCCCTCTATTTCAACTTCGAGGCCGTGCTGTGCTGTGCTGCGCGCGGCGCGGGTCCAACCCGGCCGGGCCCGGCCCGGTCGTGCCGCCGGAACGCGGAGGACTCCGGGTGGTCCGAAGTAAGGAGGCGAGGAGGGGTGCCGGGGCAGGGCAGGGCAGGGCAGGGCAGGGCGGGCAGGGCAGGGCAGGGCAGGGCGTGGGCTTACAGTGCCGTCAGTGGGCGTCGCGCTGACAGCCGGGCCGGGCCGGGCCGGGCAGGAGGGCGCAAGGGTCGTGACGGCGCCCGCAACCGCAAACCCCTGACGGCGCGTCCGGCCGTGGCCTGGACAAGACCAGTGGGTAGAAACGCCGTAGAGGAGAGCGGGGACCATCATCGAACCCGGGGAAAAAAAATGGGCGTTACATGGCTAACTTGTAGAAGATATAGCTCTGGAATAATCCATCGGATTTCAAAAACATGAAAGAGAATTTGGAAGGGGATGAAATTCTGCGTAGTGGAAGGCACGCGTTCACGTTTCAGACGCCGTCGTCATCGAACAGGAGCAGGATTTTTAACAGTGGGGCGTTTTAACAGTGTGACAACACAACACAGTCCGACGGCGGGGTCCCGCCCCGCGCCACCCGACCGCCACACGGTTCTTCACGAAAAAGAGGACCTCTTTGCTTTAGGTTGCCTTCATTCTACCACAATATAAATACACACAGCCTGCTGGTGGCTTTGCTAATTTTTCCGAAATATAAGAGAGCGAAAATGGATCGCGGCCCTTTGCTTTGCTAACACGTTAAATAATGTTGATGTTGGCGACACAACTGGTAATCTCACACACACTTGTAGGTGTGCGACAAAATAATCACACACCTGTGGTTGAGCGGTACTGTTTACCTATTCTCCGCTATTCGCAGATTCATAGATATGGAAATAGTTGTAAATCGCAAATGTACTAAAAATAAGCACAGCTACAAGAGTGTGAATAAACTTTGTGAGTGAATAATTTGCCACACACCTACAAGTGTGTGAAAAATTTTACACACCTATAACTTAGCACACTTTGATTTCCAGAGAAGAGCGGCGTTATACTCTACGGCTAGACACTTAGTTCATGTGATGTGTGAAGGATCACATTTGCACACATATTGCACACAAAATGCGCCAGCCACAGTAACGCAGAAATCTTTCGCACAGCCCTGTTCCGCCGGTATGACATTCCATCACGCGAGGTATGACATTCCATCACAAGAGCGAGTTTCCGGGTCCTGGTATGTGTATACAGTGCACTCACAGCAAGCTGCGCTTTCATGTTGTCTCTCGGGATTCCAGTTCGGAGCATCTGCTGCTGGTGCTGCTGCTGCCACCACTGCCGATGGGCCTCGGACTGGCCGATCAAGAGCGAGCTCTCCTCGATGGCTGCACTAGGCTCCGTGGCACGGCACGGCACACTCCCATAGACACACCACGCTCGCCTACGAGGGGCCCTGCACGGCCAGGCCCGGCCCGGCCCGGCCCCGTCGCTAAGTGGACTCTAATGGCATCGGCATTGGCCGCCCTGCTGATCAGTAAGTCTGTCTGCGTCGCTCCACACCCCTCGCCTCGCTCCTATCGTCTTCCTCTCTCTCTCCCTCTCGCCCCGCATATCCTTCCGCCACAAGAGGTGCAGCGTTGTGGACAAAGTTAGAGGATGCAGGCGGTGGCCGCGGCCAATTAGGAAGCGCCTCGCTCGGTCACGTGCGCCAATCGCAAGGCTCTTTCCTCCTTCTCATTCCCTTCCTCATGTTCTCTTAACGCGTATCCATTTCAAAAGCGTGGCGTGATTTGTGGTGTTTGATTTGAGCAATAACATTTTTGTGCCCGACTCCCCTTGTTCAAACGATTTTCTGGCCTACTTCGATCATGTTCCTGTTTTCTGTTCACATTCAAAAGTGTGTGTGAGTTTGTGTGCGCGCGTGTGTGCGTGTGCGTGTGTGCGTGTGCGTGTGTGCGTGTGTGTGTGTGTGTGTGTGTGTGTGTGCGTGTGCGTGTGTGTGTGTGTGTTTGGATGGGATAGGAAGCGGAGATGAGGCGCGATGTGTGTTAGTAAATCGCGCGGACGACCCTGCGATTTCCCGCCTGAAGAGCCAGAAAAAGCATTACCTCCGACGGGCGGAAAAAAGGCCTGGTCCAAGCACAATTTCCACCATTCTTTTTTTCTTTTTCCTTCGAAGGCATTAACGTGCTGGTTTGGGTACCACGTCCAGGTCTACTTGGGCATGCAGTGAGGGGGTGCAATACAATACTTGTGAGTGTGTGTCTGAGAGAGAGGGAGAGAGGGGAAGAGAGAGAGGAGAAGAGAGAGAGGAGAAGAGAGAGAGGAGAAGAGAGAGAGAGAGAGAGAGAGAGAGAGAGAGAGAGAGAGAGAGAGAGAGAGAGAGAGAGAGAGAGAGAGAGAGAGAGAGAGAGAGAGAGAGAGAGAGAGAGAGAGAGAGAGAGAGAGAGAGAGAGAGAGAGAGAGAGAGAGAGGGAGAGGGAGAGAATGTGTGTGTCTCTGAGCGCACGGCTAAGCGGCATGGAGAGAAGGGGATATTCCGATGCAATTCACGTCTGGCAACTGCTGCATTTACCCCCTCCCCCCCCTTCCTCTCCCCAAACTCATCCTCACCCATCCCCATCCCCTAGTCCCCTCCCCTCTGTCCCTCCCTCCCTCGCCTTGCAGAGCCGGAGGGCCAAGGACCATGGTAGTGGACGGGGTAGGAACCCGGTCTGCTTGCCAAGTGGACGTCTCGTCCCGCCCACGACGCGACCCGGCTCGGCTCGCGGTCACGCGGCGCTGCGAGATGCGTCCGTCCACCCGCGCCGTTAAAATTATTAATAAAATTATTAACAAAAAAAATTATTAATAAAATTATTAATATTATATACCGTCCTGAAACTGATAGCAATGGAGCCTGGGGGGCCGGCCTGCCGGCAGTGAGATCCAGAGCGACAGGGTCATATTTCCGAGTATAGGATCAGCCGTCTGCACCACCGCATCGCCCCCACCGCCCCCACCCGCCCCCGACCGCCCCCACCCTGGCGGGGCTGCTGTGGGCCGGAGGGTTCCGGTTGCATAGTCCTGGCGATGCGGCCGATGCGGCCCCCGGCCCCACCTGATCTGAGCCCTGCTGTTCAACTTTGGAGCTGAAGCTTGGGGAGAACTCGTGCCGTGCCGTGCCGCGAGGCGGACCTAGCCACCGTGCGCAGCGCGGCGCA
Source organism: Frankliniella intonsa (assembly GCA_033675135.1). Classification (NCBI taxonomy): domain Eukaryota; kingdom Metazoa; phylum Arthropoda; class Insecta; order Thysanoptera; family Thripidae; genus Frankliniella; species Frankliniella intonsa. The sequence continues at coordinate 10,835,980 of CM066248.1, forward strand.
CTGTAGCCTGCAGTGAAGTTTCGCTGTTAGTAACGGTGATTGGCACTGTGAGCTACGGAGAATCAAGGCGCACCGCCGTAGCTTACAGTGAAAGTCATCGCAGCTTAAATTGAAAATTCACTGAAAAACTAATAAAGTGTTGCAGGGTTCAGCTTACCGTGAAAATCACCGAAAGTATTTGTCGGTGTGCCTCGTCAAGAGTAAGTGGAGTGTGTGTCGTATGTAAAATTCAAATAAGAAGACGGGGTTTAAAAATAAATACCCTTTCATTTATTGCGATGTCAGTTCTTTTGTCTCTCTTAGGACTAAGTACGAACAGCTTTCTACATAGCGCCGGGTGTGTTTTGGCACCGCCTCTCTTCGCAAACGGGAGATGCGCCGCCAACGCACAGGCTGGCCCAGACAACTCAATACACCAAAGGCGAAACACCACATTCTTACATACGACTCATTAGAATAAAGCACAAAAGACAAAATAAAAAGGAATCACAACAATATCACACAATACGACCAGCAGGCTTAGCAGGCACTAGACTAAAATGCAATAGCAGTGCGAGTTGAATATAAATAAATAAATTAAAAAATAACTTATAAAGGAAGAAAATTTCCTTTCAAAAAAAAGTCCCTTGGGCCACAATAAATAAGTAACACGACAGTGGCCAATAGAAGGAGCCACCCACCTCAAAAAACAAAACCATCAGCTGTTAGGATACGCCGCACCATGTACAGGAACGACAGAGAAAAGTTCTTTCGACTGCATTGGCCAGCCAAACAAAAGTAGTAAAAACGAATGATAAATCACCAGGGAAATCAGGACGGTGCTTGTGCTCGATCCCTCACACATTTGGCAGAGGATGGCAAGTACGGGTGCCGTGAGGGCCCGAGCCGGGCCGGGCCGGGCCGGGCTGGTGGGACCGGGCCTAGCCGTAGTACCGGTAGTATTCACGGTAGTTGCGGTACTCCCTGAGGGCCTCCTCCGCTTGCTCCAGGCGCCGCTCCAGCTCCCGGTCGTGCGCCTCCCGCTGCTGCTGCTGCTGCTGGCCGCCGCGGTGGTGGGCGTGGGTGATCTCCTGCTCCTCGCGGTGCCTCTCGGCCTCGATCTGCTTGACGGCGAACAGGGGCACGTCGACGAACTCGCGGCGCCGGCGGGCGGGCGCGCTGCTGGGCGCCTCCGCCTCCCGGGCCTCGCGCTGCTGCCGCCGGCGCAGGCCGCGCGCGCCGCCGAGCTGTCTGCTGGCGAACAGCGGCCGGCTGGCCCACTCGCGCCGCGCCCGCACCCGCGGCTCCCCCGCCTCCGCAGCCGCGGCCGTCGCGACGGAGAGGCTCTTCATGGCGTCGGCGTCGGCAGCGGGGTCAGTGCCGTCGGCGTCCCGGTGCCGGCGGGCGGGCGCGCTGCTGGGCGCCTCCGCCTCCCGGGCCTCGCGCTGCCGCCGGCGCAGTCCGCGCGCGCCGCCGAGCTGTCTGCTGGCGAACAGCGGCCGGCTGGCCCACTCGCGCCGAGCACGCACCCGCGTCTCCGCGGCCGCAGCCGTCGCGACGGAGAGGCTTTTCATGGCGTCGGCGTCGGAGGCGGGGTCAGTGCCGTCGGCGTCCCGACGCAGGCGTCGGACTCGGCGGAAGCGCGCCTGCGACGCCCTCGACTGGAACAGCGGCCTGAAGGCCCACTGGCGGCGCACCCGGGACAGCAGCCTCTGCTGTTCGCCGTCGGCGTCCTCGAGGAGGGCGTCCTCGGACAGCGGGGCGGCGGCGGCGCGCCGCGCCCTGGCGTGGAGCAGTGGGCGCTGCTGGTGATACCGGCGTCGTGTCTCGGTGGCTTCCGGTTCCGCTGCGCGACCGATTCTCTGGGACCTGCAAAACGGAAGCAATGAGAGTTAGTTCAGCTGGTCGGTCGGAGCTGCGAGACGAGACGGGCGCGCAGTAGAGCGTCGCGGGGCGGGGCGGGGCGGGGCGGGGCGGGGCGGCGCGGGGCGGGGCGGCGCGGGGCGGGGTGGCGCGGGGCGGGGCGGGGCGGAAGGCTTGGCCATGAGAGAAAGACGTCCTGGAGAAGAACCTCTCCAGCCCCTGGACTCCATCATATCAGTCGGGACAAATTTCCTCCGATAGCAAAAAATATTTAGGAACCCAACGCGCTTGATGGCGTCCCTGAGAAATAAAAAATTTAGGAGGCCATTGGGTTCCCAGGTACGAAACCAGGGTCCAGGGGCTGGAGAGTTTCTTCTCCAGGACGTTCTTCTCTGATGGCTCGGCGCGTGGCGCCCGCGGGCTGATTGAAGGGCAGACGGGCTGACGTCACGGAGAGAAGTTTGGAACACGCGGCTAAGTACTGCGGCTCAGAGGAGGACCGGCGGCAGACAGCAGGGAAAGGGCAAGGGTAAGGGTCTACAGCCACGCGCCCCCGGGGTAGGCAACCCAATTCACGCCTGTGGTCGCGGCCCGGCCGCGTCACCAAGTGTGAGCGTTCGTCAGCAAACCGTTTCGTGCCGATAATCACCACACTAGATGCCAAAGTGGGAGGACACGGAAAAGAAAGGATTCGTCTCCAGGGCTAAGAGATTAGTTAATTCTGACGCAGCCAACTCAAATTTTGCTGTGACAGCCAATAATTGGTTGGCACGGCGAATTTATTGGCTATCTAAATTAACTAATCTCTTAGCTCTGGCAGTCAATCAATTTTTTTTTTTCGGTGAATTACATATGGAGTACATGAGTAGAAAACTCACCTTCTCAGTTCGTCCCAGTAGCGCTGGCGCAGACGCTGCCGGCGCGCGTGCCTGTCCCTGCTGGCCCACAGCGGCCGGAACACCAAGTCCCTCCTCCTCCTGGCGGCCGGGTGCTCGCCCAGGCCGTCCAGGCCCTGGAGCTCGCGGTCCCAGAAGCTCAGGAGGAGCAGGGCCATCCGGCCGCGCATGTCCTCGTCATCCGTCACGGCCTCGTCACCCAGCATCACGTCGGCGACGGCGACATGCCCGGTCGTGGTGACGGCGGGGGCGTCGTCGCCGTCGTCATCCTGTGCGCCGCCGAGCGGCAGGGCGTTGAGCAGGAGGAGCGCGGCGAGGAGCACGCTCGCAGAGGTCATGATCTGCAAGACAAGGTCCGGGGTGAGTTGCGGGTGCAGAGTGCATCTGTGGGTGCCAATGTCATCACCCAGGAAAAAAAAAACATTGAAAGAAAATTTGTTGCAACCATTCTGCGGTTAGCTCGCGGACAACTGTCACTGTAAAAGCTTAAGTCATCACTTGATGTCAATATCAAGGCTAATTTTCTGTACAACGATGTCATCAACCTGTTTTATGACAATGTCATCACTCACATGCAATAAGTATAGGACCTTTGATGAAAATGTCATCAATTTGTGACGATCCCGTCATCATTTTCAAGTGATGACACTATCATCCACGATTGTGTCTTAAAGTGACAATAAATTTTTACAGTAATGAAATGACGATTGAAACAGCAATATTAGAGTTGCGAGCACCAAAACTTTTGTCGTCACGACCGGAATATTGCTGGTCCAACCCTGCTTGTGTCCCTGAGGTGGCTATTCTCGATGGTTCCAACAACTTTTCATTATTCTACGTCACGAACACTCACCATGCTGGCCATTTTGCTGGTGACAGGGGCGCGGTGCTCGATCACTGGCTGTGCGAAATGTATCGCGAGGGCTACGGCTCCTGCTGTGCACTGCTCCCTCCCGGGTCCTCCTGGTCCGGACGGTCCGGCTGTCACGGCTCGACTTGTCCGCTGGGCCGCAGGGCCGGGTGTTATATACGATATGCCGTGTCCTCCTGTCACCCCGCGCCACGCCGCGCCACCCCGCCGGCCGAGGCGGGGCGAGGTGAGGCTCAACGAGGAAGGGACGGAGCTAGGGATGCTGCCGCTCACTTAGCGCCCGTTAGCGGCCCGGCGGGGGCGTGGCGGGGCGTGGCGGACCCGATGACTCGGCCGAGCCCTCAGGTACAGACCTGCTGCGGATCGCACTGACCTAGGACACCGTCAGTGAGAGGTAAGGGCAGGAGAGGCCCCGGCGGGGCGAGGCGGGGCGGGGCGGGGCGGGGCGGGGCGGGGGGGCGGGGTGGGTCAGTCAGCAGGAGAGCCCCGCCCGCACCCAGCGCACGTTGGAGCCTGCACGACAGCGGCTCCCTCCGTCCCGCACACACACATAATATGATTTTACCCCGGCCGGCCCGGTGCGGTGACAGGAACATGTCCGGACAAGCGGCCGCGGCACCGCGCCCGGCCCGGCCCGGCCCCGGCGTGGACAAGCAGGCACTCCAGCTGCAGCCCCGCACGGTGGGGGTGGGCAGGGCCGCCAATAATATCGTGGAGCAGGACGGGGGATCATCTCCGCTCCGACATGGAGTGGGGCCTTATCGGGGCTGGCGGTGGCGGGGCGGGGCGGGCGGGGCGGGGGCGAGGGGCAGCTTTGGCGCGGTGGCGGGTAGAGGCCTCGCTCCAACCCACCCCACCCCGCCCCGCCCCGCCCCCCGCAGCTCTCTGCAGGACATGCCATGCCCGACCACAGCGGATGGGTATTTGGTCCAATCTGCCGCTGTCATGTTCCATGCACTGGCAGCAGGCAGCAGGGCACCGCCAGGGAGGGGGCGAGGGACGGAGCATGTGCATTAATTGGGATTAAAAGGCTTTGTATGTTGCTATGTTACCGATAAGATTCGTAAAATAAGCGATGACTTACGTAATATTACCCAAGGGAAAAAATTAACGGTACTTGATGTAATTTATTTCGTCTCAATTGTGATCCAATTACATTCAAAAGTGCCTTATTTTGCTAACCGACCTCCCGGTTTCATCATGCCGCTTAGACAAATTTGTGTTTTTTCAATATAAGGCAGATACTCAGTACGACCCTTCAGAAGTTACATATTTCAAGAAATAAGTTTTCTGAAAGGCCTTAACGTTTTTGTTGTTGTGAGTCTTTGAGATTCCACCACGTTGAACATTGTTCTGTGATTTTGCAGCTACAAAAGCGAGCCGTTTTTAAGCCACTCCCCTTGGTAAATGTAAAAAAAAAAATAAAAATAAAAAAAAATGCATGTACTGTCGACTAACAACTTAACTTACTTACTAACATTTCAAAAAAAGTAAATGAATATTGCTGTGGCTTGCGGTAAAGTTTTCTCTGACCGGTAATTTGAAATCCCCATGGGTTAAGATAGGGTGAAAATCCACTATTGTGATGCCAGAGTTTTACTCTACTTTAATGTGTACGGTAGGGATGTGTGTGTGTGTGTACGCGCGCGCTTAAGTAAAGCAGCGAGGAGTGAGGAGCCCAGAGAGATATTCCAGCAGTTAGTTTGTCGGGGTGAGTAATAGGGCAAGAGCGTACGAGGTTCCATCTCGCCCAGCAACTATCATTCATATGTCGGGGGAGTTGAGGCAGCGCTGGTGCTGCTCCGGCTCCGGCCTGCTTTCAAGTTCAGTCACCCCGTGTGTAGCAGGGAACCTGCTGCCGCTGGGCCCACCCCGCCCCGCCCCGCCCCGCCCCGCCGCGCACCCTTACGTCAGAGACATTGTCCAACACCACCTCCCTCGGGGAAGCGGAATGTCGCCCAGCCCGCTCGGACCCCGGGCCGGGCCCCCGCCGGACCGGGCGCTGGACCGGGCGCCGGGCGCGGGGTTTCGGACGGGTGGTGGTTGTATCGTGTTATGTCACACTTAAGCCCTGTTTGATCCGCGTGGATCGGCCGGTATAGGTTGCCACCGGGCCTGTGAGCCGCGGGGAAGACAACTCGTAAATTTTCGTACACGAAAATACACAAACATGGTTGTGTTATCTGAATGTACATTCAGATAACTTTTAAAACAATGCAGAAAACATAAAAATATTTCAAGGTATAAAAATAAATGCAAAATATTCAAGAAAACTTCACAAAAAAAATTGTGAAAAGGTCACGACTTTATTTGTACCGTACATTATAAAATTTCGAGTTGTTTCCGGTCGGTGCGTGCGTATGTCGGGCGGCGCACATTACGCCATACATACTCATCGCGGAGGTGAGAGTGGAGGGGGCTGGGCGGGGCGGGGCGGGGCGGGGCGGGAGGTGGATGACGTCACGGCGGCGATGAGCTCGCCTCCACACTGGCGTGCTAAGAGCCTCGTAGTCTGCCCTGGGTCTGCCGGCCGGCCGGGGGGATGGCTTCCCCGGCCTCCCTGCTGGACACAATGAGCTGCCCCCACGACATGCCAGGGTGAATGTGAAGGCCGCCGTCAGAGCAGCGGGCGCGCGTCACGCGTCACGTCACGGGAGAGGAGAGGAGAGGAGAGGAGAGGAGAGGGAGAGAGGGAGAGAGAGGGAGAGAGAGAGAGAGAGAGAGAGCGAGAGAGAGAGAGAGAGAGAGAGAGAGAGAGAGAGAGAGAGGGAGAGAGAGAGAGAGAGAGAGAGAGAGAGAGGAGAGAGAGAGAGAGAGAGAGAGAGAGAGAGAGAGAGGAGAGGGAGAGAGAGGAGAGAGAGAGAGAGAGAGAGAGAGAGAGAGAGAGAGAGAGGGGGGAGGTCCAGAAGCACGTCAGCCGTCAGTTACCCGGGCGCTACCCGCCTCACGCCAGCCAGCCAGCCAGCCAGGGGCAGAGCCCAGCACGCCAGCACGATAGCACATCCCCCTTGGCAGAAGAAAGCGTTAATCCGCGGCCTTGGGAGGGGCGAGGGGGGGGGGGCTGGGGGGCAGGGTGGCTGGACAAGTAGTGACTGGACGAGGAGGTGCGGAGATGGGCGGCTGACGTGGCGGTCAGTACCGAGAATCGAGAGGAAGGTCTCCGCTACGCAGCGGGCCGGGCCGGGCGGGGCGCGGGGGCACCTCCCACCCAACCTGTGCTGTTAATCTAGTCCTGCTGCCCCCAGGTGCCCCTGGCGGGCGGACGGGAATAAACTCTACCTGTTGACGCGAAACTGTTCTGCGCAGCCGTGCGGCCCGGCCACACACAGTGTGTGGGTACGTGTGAAGTGCGCGACAGGAGAATGAACATGTTGCCTTTCAAACAGTGCGAGGCCGGGCCGGGCCGGGCCGCTGTGGACCGCCGGTCAAATACTGTGCCTCGAACAAGGACGAAAACAAAAGCCGGACGGGCATGCCGATAGGCGCAGCCAGCAGTATTGTGTGTGTGTGTGTGTGTGTGTGTGTGTGTGTGTGTGTGTGTGTGTGTGCCTACTCGTTATGACCTGTGTGAGACAAAAACACGAGCCTAAGTTCCATAGGCCTGGACCTGAACGGGTGGGCGACCTTGCATAATTCTACGAGGTAAAATAAATTATTGTATTAAGTGATGTAGTGTGTACTTTGCCAGTGTCGAGCCCTTTGGCGGTCGTAGAGACAAGTACTGAACGTAATACGTGTACAACGCAGACTTGCTCTCTGCGCTACAGACAAAAGTGTGCGTGCGTATGTTGTACACTTGTAGGTATGCGAATTTTCATTCGCTCACTTCGACTAGTAAAGGTTTGAATCGTAAAAGAACTTGCGCACAATTGTAGATAAAGTTCACGAATGTGCTCGGCCCGGCCCACACCCTGACCCTGGGCTTGGTGGCCCGGGGCCGCGGCCGACCGCCGCGATGGTCGGCGCGCTGTGATCACACTCGTTATCCTGGATCAGGTGCCAGGTGCCTGTGACACGCAATGACGCCAACCGAGCCGCCCTAAATCCCCCTCGCTGCCGGCCCCCCTCCTCCCTCCCCCCTAAACCATCATACTCTCCCAGGACGCCCTTTACGTCCTGCTGCCCCCTGCACCCCAGCCCCCGGCCCCCTCCTCTACCCCCCTGCCTGGTCTGGTGGCACATGCCAACTCAACGACACACTATACAACACGCGCCCGCCAGCCCAAGGGCGGAGGGAGGGAGGGCTTAGCTTACGTTAACGAGTACCTCCATCTCCATACCCCAACCTCTCTCTCTCTCTCTCTCTCTCTCTCTCTCTCTCTCTCTCTCTCTCTCTCTCTCTCTCTCTCGTCACGTCACTCGTCGCGCGCGTCCCGTTCTGTTTTCCGCGATGATCGCCCCTGCTCCCTGCTCCTCCGCCTCGGCCGCTACCCACTCGTCATCACGTTCGGCAGTGGCTTCAACCCCTCGGCGCCCTGGGGGCGGGGGGCGGGGGTGGGGTGGGGTGGGGGCGGGGAGGCCCAGGGGCGGCGGGCAATCCGTCCAGCCTTCATTTGGCCGAGCTGGACCGGCTGTTCCGGCGTGGCGTGGCGCGGCGGCAGTCCTTGAACGGCTAGCCCTGCTGCGCCACAGCCCACCCCTTGCTATCCCCCCCCTCCCCCCCCACACTTCCCTCCGCCGCCTTTCGCTGCCAAAGTACCACGGCCTTAGCAAGGGCTTCCTTGATGTTCTTGGGCGTGCTGACAACGCGCCTCCAGAGGCCCCAGTGAGGAAGAGGAGAGTAAATGGGAGACAGGATGCTACAGCGGGGCGGGGCGGGGGCGGGGCGTGGGCGGGGCGGGGCGGGCGGGGCGGGGCGGGGGTTGTTTGGGGCCCAACAGCTGCTGGATATGATCACTTGACGCGCGAGGCGAGGCGAGACGAGAGAGAGAGAGAGAGAGAGAGAGAGAGAGAGAGAGAGAGAGAGAGAGAGAGAGAGAGAGAGAGAGAGAGAGAGAGAGAGAGTGCCAAGAGAGGAATCAGTATAGCGCCTCTTCCCACGCAATCTCTTAGGCCCTTTTCTCTCGTGGGGTCCCCGAGACGGGGCGGGGCGGGGCGGGGTGCCAGTCTCGTGCGCCAAAGCATAACCTAGGCCACCCCCGCCCCGCCCCGCGCACTCCAGCCCTGCCCCGCCTCGCCTCGCCCGCCCCGGCGGGCCAAACCCACGGGAATATGTGTGGATTACATCCAAATGGGAAGGGAATTTTTTTTGCCCATAGTAAGTGACATTTTTTGGGGCACATCTTGACCAGGTGCGAATCTGCATGTTGCATTATGATAAAATTGTATCTTGGTCATTGTTACTTGTCCACTCGACGGATGCAAGTTTGCAGCGTTTAAAATTTTCCTGGTTAAGATGTGTGCAAATATGTCACGTTCTATGGACAGAAAGTGTCCCTTCCCATTTAACGTGTCCACCACGCGCATGAATTCACTTGGGGCAGAGCCGCACGAGCAGGCGGGGCAGGGTCACCGCCGACCGACCGGACCGTGGTGTGGTGAGTCAAGTTCATGGCGACGTGGTCATGACATTCGTCCGGTCAGCTGTGCACCGCACACACGGTTGTGCTGCCAGCTGGGGGGTGGGGTGGGGCGGGGCGGGCGGGGCGGGGCGGGGCGGGGCGGGGCGGGGCGGTCGTGAGGCGGTCTCTTTAGCACAGGGGCGCTAGTCCCCGCTGTGTCTGTGACGTCACCGGCAGGCAGGCCCAGGCCAGACCCTTCGCCATGACTCGCCACACTCGGAAGGGGCGTACTCGTCATCCTGAGGTCAGCTAGCACAGTCGTGCTGGCCCGGCGAGGCGAGCGACTTCCGCGAAGTACAGAGCAGGCGCATGCAGGCGGGCCCGCAGAGGACGTGCACGCAAAAGAAAAAGGTGTCTGCTGATTCTTCAGAATGGTTGCTACAACGGTACCAGAAGAAAACATTGCTCGCAAAAACACAAAATGTCGGGAATGAAGAAGTTTTGCTAGAAAGAAGCCAAGCTGCGAGTTGCTCTTATTGAGTCACCCGCCCACATGACCACCACTAGCCCGCAGGCTGAACTTCGGTTAAGGAATAAAAATGTCTTCAGTTACAGGCGCATCAAAAAGTCCAAAACATCCCCTTCAATCAATCTGGCAACCTAAAGACAGCAAACTTGTCCAAGTGCACTTCCTGATGAGTGAATATATTTGCTCATCCATTATTCACTCATCTGCCAGCGAGCGACATTCGTGTACTTGGATCTCTATTTAATCTGGTGAACACTTTTACTTTTAGTCCCCAGTGTCGCATCGCGCTACTGCGGCTGGACTCTTGTGGGGCGGGGCAGGGTGAGGCAGGGCGGGGCGGGGGGGTGGGGTGGGCTGCCCCTATTCTGTTGACTCTGCGGCGAGCCCGCTCCACACTCCACGGCGCCTAGGATCTGCTGCGGGACCCGCGGGCGCGGCACGGGGAGCGGGGCGGGGTGGGGCGGGGTCGGGCGGGGTGGGGCGGGGTCGAGCGGGGTGGGGCGTGGCTGGGCAGGGCGAGGTCGGGCGGGGCGGGGCGATCTGGGGCGGGAGTAGAGCCATGGCGCGGTAGACGAGACGCTGCTATCAATCCGCACACCTGAAACAACAGCCGCGCGCGCATGAGAGAGAGAGAGAGAGAGAGAGAGAGAGAGAGAGAGAGAGAGAGAGAGAGAGAGAGAGACTCCCAGCCTTTTCCCTCCTCTCTCTCCTCCCCGCCCCTCGCCGCGCCAGGCTCCTGCGCCCCGCCGCGCCGCGCCGCACACCCGCACTGACGTGTTTTCATACAGAATTTTCTTGAGCTGTGCGGGTTCTTGAAGCTCGACGATTCGAAGAACGTCATAACGGTCGGGAGCGAGAGGTAAGGGCGTGGGTAGAGGGGGGGGGGAGAGGGGCTGGTACCACGGCACAGAGCGGTGAAAGTTTTCACGAACAGTGGTGGCAAGGCGCCCGCCGCCGCCCTTCTCTCAGACTGGGTAAATGTAAGTGTATGTGAGAGAGAGAGAGGGAGAGTGAGAGAGAGAGGGAGGGAGGGAGAGAGGGAGGGAGAGGAGAGGGAGAGAGAGAGAGAGAGGGAGAGGGAGGGGAGAGGGAGAGGGAGAGGGAGAGGGAGAGGGAGAGGGAGAGGGAGAGGGAGAGGGAGAGGGAGGAGAGGCAGCCCACGCGTCTCGTGCCGGCCGGGAGCGCACGGCTGGCGTGAGATCTGCATCTTCCCGTCCCGCTCCAGAGCTCCACACCACTCGGTCCAACCAAACCCCAGCAGCAGCAGCCCTACCCAGCCGCGTCCAAGCCCAGCCCCCTCTATCCCTAAACGGGTTTGCTACCCCTTTCCACTCTCCTCTCCGCCGGGCCGGGGTGGCGGGTCCTCATCCGCCCACTAGCCACGAGGCCACGAGTCCCGACTGCGGCTGACTCGCCGCGCACCCGGGGCAGGGTAGCAAGGGCGTGCACCTGATACGCCCGCCAGGCCGTGGTGGTGGCTCCCCTGTATGCTGAGGCCCGCGCGATTGGGTACGAGGGGTACCTCACTCCCTCCAAACAGTGTATAAGCCCTGCGCTCCAATCATGTTCCAATCACAGTCCAATCACATAATTTTACGGCAAAAATACATTTTAAACAGCTTAAAATCGCAAAAAAAAGGAAAACAAACAAAACAAAGTCGATTTGTTAATGACAAATTTATAGGTTTCTTCGAAGTTTGGGATAATTTTACTTCCAATCACAGCGCAACCCTCCAATCAGTGGACACCCATCTAAAGAGTGAGGTACCTCTCGATTGGGTATTCCGCCGAATCGCAGACCGGAAGTAGGAAGATCTTAACAAGTAGTGACAATGCGGAGGCGGAAACAGCAGACGACTGCTGCTCCCGGAGTGGCCAATACAAGAGTTGAGCTAACGCAAAAATGAAGAAGAAAGGAAGAAATGTTTCCCAAACATGTTTCCCAACGCCGCCATGTTCGCACTGGAAAAACTAAGGTTCTAAGTCCTACCTATAAAAGGCACTGACAAAATTTAGTGCCTTTGGAAAGGCACTTGGATTTAGTGCCCCAGGAAAGGCACTAAATTTTGTTAGTGCCTTTTAAAGGTAGGACTTAGCACCTTTAGCTGACCAGCTGCGTGTACTCCATACAAATTTAGTGCCTTTGCAAAGGCACTAAGATTTAGTGCACCAGGAAAGGCACTAAACTTAGCACTTGATTTTAGCGCCCCAGGAAAGGCGTTGCTTAGCACCTTTGCTTTTCCAGTGCGAGAAAAACTTCTTGTTTCCTCTTGTCCGTCGGCTCAACTGACTCGTCTATTGGAGAGGGTGCGTGCGCGTGGTGCAGGGCGACAGAAAAGACTCGAACCGCACGGGGCTAAGTATCGACCAGGACCGGCACCACCGGCAGGTCCAGCCCGCCCCGGTCCGGCCGATACTGAGTAGTCTGCAATTAATCACGTGGTCAGGGGCCAGGGTGGAGCCGGGCCACTGTACCACCAGGGCACTGGGACTGGAACTGGGCTGCACTGTCAAATATTTTGCACCAAAGTACACTAAATATACAATAAGTTTTTTTACGGGAGAGGTGCATGATCGTTGTGCGGGTCTAGGACAACTTGGCCACGGTCTGACTGACCACATTGTAATGGTACCACTGTCAGGTGAACACTTAAAAATTTGACCCGAACCCAATCTGATTCCCAAAAAAACTGGCCATATAATAATAAATACTGAAGTTTTTGATTTCTTTTTTCCAAATTATGCCGGGTGAAATTCGTTTTGAATCAGAAATCGGTTAAGGGCATGCAGACACCCCCCCTGGGCTTATGGGTGAATGGGGTAAGCAAACCCGCAACACTGCTACGCATTCAATATAGCACCCGGTGCTTTTCTTAAGTGTTCTTCCCACAAGACTCCACGTTAAAGGCAAGGTTTAAGGCATGTGTACATCAGGTACATCGTACATTAAATGTGTACCGTACCCAGTACAGTTCGAGCACGCAAGGGTTTTTTCTGTCAGTGTGACGGGCCCCAAGGCTGGGGCTGGGCCCTGGGCACTGGACCCTGGGCCCCGACACGACATAGCTGCTCTCAATTTTTCTCGTCGGAGCGGCGAAACAAGTTGAAATACCGTCGTCGTCAGCGGCTCGCGCACCGCGACACGCTACACCTACCCTCCCGCTAATGCTCGTCGAGGTCGTGGTCCTTGGCGCGGCGTGGTCGTAGGAGAGCTCACCCCGGTCGCAGCTCAACCTTAACCTAATACGTGTAGGTCTGACCTGCACCCCCACGACCAGAAAGAGTTTTCCTATGACTGTGTCGACGACCACGAGCTCTAGTGTAGACGAGCCTTCGGGAAGACGGGTGAACAAGTCTGACAGAGGGCGGGGGCGGGCGGGGATGGGCGGGGCGGGCTGGGGACTGGCGTGTGGGACAGGCCAGGGCAGGCGGGGCGGGGTGGGGTGGGGTGGGGCACCCTTCACCCGCCTCGCTGTGCACAAATTACGAAAGCCAGCCATTACTCATTTGCGTCGCTCTGGCGGGGAGTGGGGCGGGGGCGGGGGCAGGTCCTGGCCGTCCGCGCCCTGGCCCGGCGCTCCAATATCACTTGACAACCCCTCCCCGTCTACACAACTCTGCTGGTCGCGAGCGTTCATCGCCGTCTGCCTCGTTCTTGTCGTCTCAACCAATCAGAAGCGAATTAGTGATGCGGCAATGATGGCAGCAGGGGCAGGCGGCTGGGATGGGGGCGAGGCGAGAGGTCCTTCACTATACATTCAAGCGTACACCGATTTTTTTTTCTTTTTTTTTAATTTTCTTGACCTTAAGTGATTTATGGTTTTATGTCTTGATTTCTTTTCTGAGGTTTATGTTTTTTTTTTTTTTTTCTTTTTTTTTTTTTTTTTGTTAAGGGTGTACACTGATTTTGTTGTGTGAATGACCCTGCCTCGCGGTTGGGGGTGGGGCGCAGGTGGAGGTGTCGGCAGCAACTATGCCCCGCTCCACCCCGCCCCGCCCCGCCCCGCCCCGCCCCGCCCCGCCCCGCCCCGCCCCGCTCCCTGCCGGCCGACGCGAGCAGATCCCGCAGGCCCGCACCCGCCCGCGGCATCGGCAGGATGCTTCACCCTTACGTCCTGGTCACTGCTGGCGACCGCGAGGAGACGGGAGACGGGCCGGGCGGCGGGTCATCCCCCTTTGCCACCCCCTCGCGATACACAAACTTTTAAGTGCCCAACTTTCAACCCTTTTTTTCCCCTGTACCCTGTCCGCCCCCTCCGCCCTCCGCCGCCCGCTCTCCCCGCTGCCCATCTGCGCCCCTCGAGCGCACTTTGTTTTGATGCACGACCTCGTGCGTGACCCCGTGCCCGCCTCCCGCACCCCGTGCCCCGGCCCGCCCTGCGGCGCGGCGCTGCGGTGGCCTGGGCTGCACTGTTAGAAAAACCTGCAGTACGTCCTGTCAATTTGTCATAGATTTATATTACGGTCCAATCCATAAAGGATGTACTGTACCTTCACTGGAAAAACAGAGGTGCTAAGTCCTACCTCACTAACAAAATTCAGTGCCTTTGCAAAGGCACTTAGATTTAGTGTCCCAGGAAAGGCACTAAACTTAGCACTTGATTTTAGCACCCCAGGGAAGGCGTTGCTTAGCACTTTTGTTTTTCCGGTGTTGAGAAATATATTGCAAAGTTCAAATTAACATTAATCCCGCATTGTGGAGTACGGCCAAAGCCCTTACGATTTTGCCTGTAGGTACGGAAAAATTACGGTCTAGACCGTGGGCGAACCGTGAGTTAGGGTATTTTTGACAAGTGTCAGGTCAAGGCCCATCGGACGTGCGGCCCGCGCAAAGGCGGAGGTCTGGTCTGTGGGGGTGGGACTGGAGGCGTGGGTTTATAAGGGCGGGGCCACAGGTGTGGGGCCACAGGTGAAGACAGCGGGGGTGGCGCGTAGGCTGGGAGCGCGGGGCGGGGTGTTGACCGTAGCACAGCCGCGAAATGTATTTCGTGAGGGGGATGCCGCATATTTGTTTTGTTTAGATGTAACCGTATAAAGGTTGTGGGCGTTTGGTGCCGATGGCCGTCGGGCACACTATCTGAACAAAGAATCACGGCAACACTACTCGCCTAGGGCTAGAGTTCCGTCGGTAAGGGAGGGACCGCAGGGGGGGGGGGGGGACGGCAGGAGTGGGGACGGTGCGGTGGGGGTAGGAGCGTACACTGTGAAAAACACTTTGTAAATGAAGAACTACAAAATATATCGTGCATGAACGAACATGTTTTTTTACAGTGTGAAGGGTGGAACCACAAGGGTGGGGATGGCGGTGGTGGAACCATAAGGGTGTGGGATCGCAGGAGTGGGGATGGCGGTGTCGGGACTATAGGAGTGGAACCGCGATGGTGCAACTGCTAGCATGGGACCCCTGCGGGGGTGGCGGCCTCGTCGCCCCGCCCCGCCCCGCCCCGCCCCGCCCCGCCCGCAATAGCAGCTTGGCAGATGGGAGCTGTCAAAATAAGGAACGAGGAAAAAGACGGCCATGGGCCGAGGGGGCGGAGAATGCGGGGGGAGAACGAGGCGGGGGCGGACAGCTCACAAAGACGTATACACGGATACTTTACGCGCACGGGGATCACGGCCCCGCTCCGCCCCACCCCGCCCCGCCCCGCCCCGCCCCGCCCCGCCCCACCCCGCCCCGCCCCACCCCACCCCGCCCGGGGAGGCGCGGCCCGCGGGCGCTTTGACCGTCGGCGTCGGGTCCGGCCCTACAAGGCCCGGTGTGGCGGGACCTCGCAAGGCTCTGCAAAAGGCACTGCAAAGAGTTAAAGGGATTGTGGCCGAGGCGAGGGGCGAGGAAGGGCGAGGCCGAGGAGCACAGGATTTCACTTTGTTTAGCTGCAGGGGAGGAAAAGGGGGTCCTGGAGGGAGGCGGTGCGTATAGCGGGTCCACACGCAGGGCCCAGGGCTGGCCGCTGACCTTGGGGCCCCTCGGACAGGTTGGACAAGATGGGCCCTGCCCCTGACCTTGACTGACTGAGGTGCCGGGGGCACGTACAGTAGCAGAGGCCGGGGACCCGAGCACACAGGATACAGAAGTCAGCCCAGCCCCGCACAGCCCCGCGCCCGTGCCCCTGCGCTGCGCCATGGGACGGGGGGGGGGGGGGGGGGCCTCCCATCAATTATTCTGCCAGTTTAGCGCGCCAACCTCGACATGAACTCAAAGAGACAACCTACCGCTCCACATGAACCTCGGTGGGCTGATGGGCAGGGCGCCATCACATTAGATCGCCCGAAAGGTCGGAAGGTACGAACCCGTTTGCGTGTAAAGCACGCGTCACGCGTCAGCGGATACCGTCTATCCACCGTCGAAGGAACTGTCGTTGTTGTATTGCATTTTGAGTGGTGCGGTCCAGAATTTGGACCCGGTAAAATAGGCGCTTTCATGCTGCAGATCCACACTGTGGACACGTCTAAATGTGCTGAAGTGCTCTTCGTGGTGTCATGAGTCGACTATCAGAAATTTTTCGTAGGCTTTTGATGAAAATGATACAAAGCAACAGGCGATCCCGGGCGATCCTTTTTTTGTTGGTTAGAGATAAGCGCAAAGTGATTTTCTGCCCCGACCCGGCTCAGCCTGGCTGCTCCGCTCGTAATTACTATTGAAACGGAGGAAAAACTAATTTCATGCAAAAACGTACAGATAATTTCACATATCAAAAAATTCTAATTTTGTAAGTATTTTTTTCATTGAATTTTCGTGTAAATCGGTGCGGCCTAAAGGGGCCATCGTCAAGAATAAATAAAGTCACGGTCACGGACATAAGGGGTCGTCCATATACTACGTGACTTATTTGGGGAGCTTATTCACACTACGGCTTGTCACGATAGGGTGAGGGGTGGGGGCGGTGCTGGTCACGTAGGGTTCGTTCGTAGGAGGGCCTGGACTCTAACTGAATTTGTATGGTTTTGTGCGAACGTTTTTGTTAATCATAAAAATCGTTTCACGCAAATTTATGCGCAAAACTGCTTGACTTTGTACAGATGTATGCAAAAAAAATCGTTCAAATCACCGCACAAATTTGTGTAAAAAATTTGATTATTTAACTTTGTACAAATAAAAGATACAAACCCAGTTGGTGTATGATTTGCAGGGAAACAAACGCCGTGTCGTCTGCTCTGCAGCTCGACGCCTGAGCGGCGTGGTGTGGACGTGGACATTCTTTATGAGGCCCCACTGGCTCAGATGGAAGGACAGTCAGACTGGCCAAAAGTGCAAGCCTGGCGGAATGCAGGCATACGTGACTGGACGCGAGGCTCGCCCGAGCGGGCAGTCGCGACGCAGCCCTCAGGTCAGCCGGTGCGTGCAGCGTGCAGCCAGTGCGTGCAGCCAGTGTGTGCAGCCAGTGTGTGCAGCCAGTGTGTGCAGCCAGTCAGTGCGTGCAGCCAGTCAGTGCGTGCAGCCAGCCGGTGCCTGAAGCCAGTGCGTGCAGCCAGCCAGTGCGTGCAGCCAGCTAGTGCGTGCAGCCAGCCAGCCAGTGCGTGCAGCCAGCTAGTGCGTGCAGCCAGCCAGCCAGCCAGCCAGCTAGGAATAACGTATTTAGGTAATGTCATAAGTAAAGCTGCAATCCTACTACTTAGACACCCATACAATCTACAAGCAGATCAGAGCTTCCGGAGACAAGGTAAAGTTGGCCCCACACTCAGTGCGTGTCTGTCCTGCACTGTAAAAAAACAGCCTGTGGTACGGAGCCTGCTACGGAGACCGTACCCACTGAAAATACTGGTTTTCTCGATCAAGTACGGTTTTTTTCCGTATTTTGCCCCGTACCCGTACCCCGGGCCTGGTACGTAAAAAAGCTACGGAAAGCCGTTACAGGCACCGTACCTGAAACGGAGAGCTCCGGATAAAAATTAGCGGTAACATTTCCGTACATATTCCGTACCCACAGTTTAATTAACATGGGCTCTTATGAGGGATAGATAACGGAAGCCGGGTACGGAGTGACCGTAGTCCGTGCAGACGGTACTTTTCCGTATGCGGGACCGTGATTTTGTTTTACAGTGTGGCTGGCCTGGCCGGGCTGGTCGCCGGCCCCCGGGCGGCCCCGGCGGGTCCGGGCAGGAACGGTTGCACGTCACTACCGGGTGTTTTAGTAAAAGACACAGGTGCGTACTCGCTCTGCCCGTCAGGCGCCATGGCCCGTAGGGTAGGCAAACCCGCTCGCACCTGCGTCTTCTCTGAAACACCCGGTACACTGTTAGTTAAAACCTACGGTAAACGCCTACGGTCCGCTCCGTCAATTTGTTGCCTGGTCCGGGCCGTTATTTTTGCTTACGGTCTACACCTTACAGGAGGATAGGCCGTAATAATTTTGCAAACATGTTGGGTAGGCTCAATGCAGCAAAAATCCTACTCAATAAAGTACAGTTCGCACCGTTACGGTCTAACCGTACATGATTAAAGCGGTACGGACCTCAGGCTCACCGTAACAGCCGCTGCCTACGGTACTTTTTACAGTGTACGCATGCTGAGTGTGGGACCACCTTTAATCAAAAGGCATGAGACAGAGAAAAGTTTATGGGTGCAGCCATCTTGTTCTAGCAGAAGGATTAACTTAAGTGCTAAAGAAGGTCGTATAAAAAATCTTACAATTTTCATAAGATGTGCCGCTACTGGTCCACGGGGTTTTTCTAGTAAAGCACGAAGGCAGGCGAGATGCTGCGCGGGCCAGGAACAGAGGGATAATCGATAGTTGCTCCTATCGATCAAAATGAAATTCTCGAACGTCAATTAGCAAAAAGGGAAAAGGGGGCAAATCTTTTAACGCGTCTACAAAAATGAAAAATCCAGCATGTTCTCTAATAATGCTGTATTTCTTTTTTTAGATTCCAGTATACCTCACATCTAAACTGCATCAGAATGGACGCAAAGGTAAAAGCAGTGAACTGCCCCATATGTCTGAAGACGTTATCGAAACTCAGTTTGAGATACCATCTAAAAGTACACAGTGGAGAAAAGCCATACGAGTGCACTGTTTGTCAAGCGACATTTTCTCAATCGTCGGCCCTTCGCGTGCATCTGAGGACACACACTGGAGAAAAGCCATACGAGTGCACTGTTTGTCAAGCGACATTTTCTCAATCGTCGGCCCTTCGCGTGCATCTGAGAACGCACACTGGAGAAAAGCCATACGGGTGCACTGTTTGTCAAGCGTCGTTTTCTCGGCCAGATGGGTTTCGCGAGCATCTGAGGACACACACTGGAGAAAAGCCATACGAGTGCACTGTTTGTAAGGCGACATTTTCTCAATCGTCGACCCTTCGCGCGCATCTGAGGAGACACACTGGAGAAAAGCCATACGAGTGCAGTGTTTGTCAAGCCTCATTTTCTCGGTCGCATGCCCTTCGCAAACATATGAGGACACACACTGGAGAAACGCCATACGAGTGCACTGTTTGTCAAGCGACATTTTCTCAATCGTCGGCCCTTCGCGTGCATCTGAGAACGCACACTGGAGAAAAGCCATACGGGTGCACTGTTTGTCAAGCGTCGTTTTCTCGGTCAGATGGGTTTCGTGAGCATCTGAGGACACACACTGGAGAAAAGCCATACGAGTGCACTGTTTGTAAGGCGACATTTTCTCAATCGTCGACCCTTCGCGCGCATCTGAGGAGACACACTGGAGAAAAGCCATACGAGTGCACTGTTTGTCAAGCCTCATTTTCTCGGTCGCATGCCCTTCGCACACATATGAGGACACACACTGGAGAAACGCCATACGAGTGCACTGTTTGTCAAGCCTCATTTTCTACGTCGGATAAACTTCGCTTGCATCTGTGGACACACACTGGAGAAAAGCCATACGAGTGCACTGTTTGTCAAGCGACATTTTCTCAATCGTCGGCCCTTCGCGTGCATCTGAGAACGCACACTGGAGAAAAGCCATACGGGTGCACTGTTTGTCAAGCGTCGTTTTCTCGGTCAGATGGGTTTCGTGAGCATCTGAGGACACACACTGGAGAAAAGCCATACGAGTGCACTGTTTGTAAGGCGACATTTTCTCAATCGTCGACCCTTCGCGCGCATCTGAGGAGACACACTGGAGAAAAGCCATACGAGTGCACTGTTTGTCAAGCCTCATTTTCTCGGTCGCATGCCCTTCGCACACATATGAGAAGACACACTTGAGAAAAGCTTTAGAAGAATAATGAGTCGTAAGAAATTTTTGTGGTCTTGTACTTCTACGCCGATGTCCAAACCAGCGATGTATTTCTGTTCTGGCGAGAAATGTTTGCTTAAGTTTATCTTTGTCGATTATTTAGTGAAAGCTTGGTTACCTGTATTTAAATTGTATTGTTGATTTATGCATACATCGTATTTCAAATAAAAAAACATGAAATGTCGTTCCCGTGGTTGTGCACGATTTTTTTTACGTGGAGACTAGAAAAAAAGTTATACAATCACTGTTATAAAATACCACAATTTAACAACAGTGTGAAACTGTTATTTCTAAACACAATGGAAAACTGTTAAAATTTATTGTACATTGTAGGGCGCAATGAACTGAATGTACAGCGTTTCACTGTTAATTTCAAGTAACATGACGGTTTGTACGGTTGAAATTGACGGCATTTTTTTGCAGTGAACGTGATGATGCGGGGGGAGGGGGGGGGGGGTGAACTACGGTCGGTCACGTAGGGGAGTGGGGTATAGGGGTCCAAAAATGGCCCAAAATAAGTCACTTAGTACATGGACGAACCCTAGAGCAATAGGCAACCGTAACGGGGATCTAAATAAACGCACATCCGTCTGGGAGTAGATGCTTTCAAAAAAAGGGCTCCATCAGGGAAAGAGTTGCGCCTTGTATCCTCTTGTACCCTTTTTTTCGCGAGAAATCCCCCTCCCACCCCGAACCTTCAGCTCAGGTAAGCCGTGAACGGAAATTCCCGTCTCCCGCCCCGGGCTCCGTGCCCCGCCCCCCAGCCCCCGCTCTGTCTATCCGTTCTCCGTCTCTCATGCAGAGGCATCGCTTCATAGCGCGCAAAAAAAAACGAATTTTCCGCGTATGCATCCTAGGCAGGCCGGGTCGACTCAGCGTGGCTTTGCCTAGCTTTGCACGTGACTCTATCGTGACTCAACCACCGCCTTCTCCTCCGCCGTGTAAGCGAACCCAAACAAAGGCACCAGTGACGGGAGGGGTGCGAAGGAAGGGGATAGGGGAGAGGGAGGGAGGGAGGGAGGGAGGGAGAGGAGGACGTTTCCCAGAGACGGGGATTCACACTACCTAAATGTGTGAGGTTGGAAAGAGAGTGGAAAAGAAGAGGAGGGGAGGGGAGAAGGGAAGTGAGGAGAGGAGAGGAGAGGAGAGGAGAGGAGAGGAGAGGAGAGGAGAGGAGAGGAGAGGAGAGGAGGTATGACCCGTCACCACGTGTTTTTGTTTCCCTGTTGAGGAACGCTGTAGCGCATTGTGGCGGTGGGCAGCGGGGTGGGGCGGGCGGGGTGGGCGGGGCGGGGCGGGGCGGGGCGGGGCGGGGCGGGGCGGGGCGGGGCGGGGCGGGGCGGGGCGGGGTGGCTCCCGCGAACTGCCCCACTCTCGAAGACTGACAGCGGACACTGAGCCCGGTCCGACGGAGCGGGCGAGCCGGCCGCGAGTCGCGCCAGTCGCGGCCCATATCAGCACGTATAAAATAGCGGGGTCCAGGCGCTGCTGCATCCAGAACAGAAGCCGCAGCAGACGACAACGAACATGAGCGCCGCACAGGTAGGCAACTCCTCTGGCACCCAGGTCACGATGTGCGTTTGTGCCGCGTATCTCGCTCCAGCACTGCGCACGCAGCAGACGCATACCAGTCATCTGATTGCAGTGCGAGGATTTTTTTGCATCAACTTGTCACTCTCTCACTCTTTCACTCTCTCTTACTCTCTCTCTCTCTCTCTCACTCTCTCTCACTCTCTCACTCTCTCTCTCTCTCTCTCTCTCTCTCTCTCACTCTCTCACTCTCTCACTCTCTCACTCTCTCACTCTCTCACTCTCCGGAGAACTAGGGTAACTCGATACTAAACGTACGATCCCATCTTCCGTTAAAGTCAGTGTAAGTTATCTGAAATAGGAACCTTGCGGTGCATCACTTTTGGTCGAAGCCATGACATATTTTTGCCGTCTGAGGTTTAGAATCAGATATCGAATCCGAAACAAAGCCTAAAGAAAACTGGGATAACTTTCCGTGTGGCCGTCGTGTTTCAGTTCATTAAGGCCAAGAAATGACAAAAAAAAAAACATGTGTACCGGGTGTTTCTTTGAATGCGTAACAGTGTTGCGGGTTTGCCTACCCCATTCGCCCGTAAGGCGCCATGGCCCCTGCAGCGCTGCAGAGTATATGCAATCCCGCAACCCGCAACACTGTTACGCATTCAAAGAAACACCCGGTACATATAGTGCCAGGTGCCCGGACAATCCCTTCCTTTCATAATGCGCCGCACGCAGGCACGCGTTTGCCTATCGCCTCTGACCCTGACCGATCACGCCCCGTGCACGTAGGCAACACCGGTAAAACTTACGCGTAGTTGAATGCTTGAGCTAAGAAGAGACAAGCATACAACTACGATTGAACGCTGGAAATGAAGAATAGAGAAGAAATTTCCCTATGCACTGAGCAGGGCGGAATCCGAGCGGATGGGCCTATCACGCTTCATTCCAAGCGTAAACTTGAACGCGCTTGATGAAAGGAGGTTGTAGTACGCTTCAGTTTTACCTGTGAAGCCTCTCCACCAGTGTTTGCTGAACAGTATAACCAACAAAAAACGTGCAGGGGCGTTGGGGTGGAGGGTGGAGGGTGGAGTGTGGAGTGTGGAGGGGTGAGGAGGGAGGGGGTGGGGTGGAGGGTGGAGGAGGGAGGTGGAGGGGTGGAGGGTGGAGGGGTGAGGAGGGAGAGGGGGAGGGGGTCCGGCAGCAGCCAGAGCCAACAGAGGCGTGCGGGGGGGGGGGGGCGTGGGTCGCGAAAGCCGGGCTGAGCGCGCTTTTCACTCTCGTCAAAGCTTTACAATAACAAGACCGTCTGCTCTGCTCCCGCCTGGGAGACTCCGTCTGGACTGCCCACTGTCCACGCCAGGGTCGGGTTCAGCCGGTCCCTGAGAGGGCGGGGGCGGTGCCTTGCTGTTTTGCCCGGATACTGGCGGATTGGAGCATATATATATAAATATTTGCCTACCTATCAGGCGGTCTGTTACACGTGTTGCCTGCATATCAGACTGTTTGTAGCTCATATTGCCTACATATCGGACGGTTTGCCCTGCGAAACGCTATCGCCCCGCCACCTGGATCCGCACCTGCTCCACGTACATTATGACGTTGAGTCCACGCGAATCCACGCAAGTCGCCTGCACCCCCACGTACATCCACGTTTGTCACGTAGATTCCACGTGGCTTCTGCGTAGACTTTCCTAAAGGGGGATCGTGGCCGGTAATCGTCCGCCGTGAGCCCCACGGCGCGGTGCGGGGCGGGGCGGGGCAAGGCGGGGGGGCAGGGCGGGGCGGGGCAAGGCGGGGCGGGCGGGGCAAAGGCGGGGCGGGGCGGGGCCCAGTTCCGAGAAAGCGAATGCTTACAGTGGGGCTCGCCGCATGAGGAGGTCGCGACCCGGCAGCCAAATTGCATGAGACGCAGATGTTGTGTGGACGACGCCTTATCATCTCGATGATGCGAGTTCGTCGCGCCGCGCGCGGCTGCGCGCTAAAATTAAATTACGTCTAGTCGCATGAGTACCCAGCGTGCTCGCGGGGCGGCAATGCCCGAGGGAGACCGCGGGGGGCGGGGGGGGGGGGGAGCGGGCGTTGCCTTCGAGAACCAGAGCAGAGTCTGCGCACACGCGGGGGAGCGCGTCACAGCTGCCCCCCATATAATATACTGTTTTCGCGACTGATTGCAGTTCCTGCGACGCACATGTATTTCTCAGATTACCCCACTCTGTTACAAGCTGACGGGGCGGGGCGGGGCGGGGCATGATCGCGGGGCCCAGGGAGTAGGGTGTTGTGATAAGGGTCCCGTGCAAGCGCGCGTGGGGACGCGGGTAGCGGCGCGGCAGGGGTAAGGGGTAGGGGTAGGGCGCTACGGGGAAATAAAACGACGAACGAGAATTTGGTATCAAATCGCTTCAAAACTCAATACCCGCCAAAGTTAAAATCGGTACTAGGCCAGGCGGCTGGAGCGGGGGGGGGGGCCCTTCTCAAGCGGCGGGTGTATGTTTACTGGCTATAAATGTCAAGTTGTTTACATGGCGGCATGCCCTTTGTGTCGGACGCATTCCACGCATTCCTGCCACGCATTCCTGCCACGCATTCCAGCTACGCCACGGTCTCCCCTAGGAAAATTTTGGCTGGGCTGGACTGGCTGGCTGGCTTTAACTGGACTGGCTACTGGCTACTGGCTTTAACTGGCATCTTTATTTTAACTGGCATTATTTTAACTGGCATCTTTACCCTCTGGTAAAGCCAGTCCTACTGGGGACTGTCTAAAAAGGAAAGGGCTAGCTGGTGGTGAGGTGGGAAATCCGAGCTGCCTGAGCCGAGGAGCGGAGAGGCAAGAGGCTTGAGCGAGGGACGCACGCGCCGCGACGTCAGCGCCGCCCCGCCCCGCCGCACCCCGCCACACCGCACCCCGCGCTCCGCCCCGCCGCGCACATACCACACCACACTCCGCCCCACACCACACCACCTCGCCCCGCTCGCCCCGCCCCGCCACACCACAATAACGCACCGCTGCCGTCTGCTGGCGGCACGCAAGAAAATTGGGGAGCGTTAGGCCGTAGACCAGACTGAACAAGTTCCGGATCGGCGGGAGCGGAGGCGAGGAGCTTACAATGAAGTCAGGCCCGGCCCGGCCAGCGCGGCGGGCGGGGCCGAGCAAACCACCCCAAGCCCAGAGCTGGAAGCTGGCGCCCCGCCCCGCCCCGCCACGCCCCGCCCGCCACGCCTCGCCACGCCCCGCCATGCCTCGCCACGCCCCGCCCCGCTGACCTTGCAAACACGTCCCGCACAATAAAACGCATCAACATCGCTCTGGAGATTTAATTAAGATACACCACCGCCCTCTAATGCGTTTATGATTCTGGTCTTTCCATAACTCATGCCACCGTCTCCTTCTTATTTCCTTCCTCCAGCAGGTACTACTCGTGCTCGCCGCGGCGGCGGCGCTAATGGCGGCGGAGGCCCGCCTACCCCAGACCGAGGACATCTCGGCGTCCAGCAGCAGCGGGGTGCTGAGCGTGGAGGAGTCCGCGCCGTACCCGTTCGCGCCCGAGGCCCTGGAGCCGACCGTGCCCGAGGAGGACGACGAGGCCGTGGGCGTGGCCGTGCCGCTGCCGCCGCGGGTGGTCCGCAAGCGCTCGACCACCGTGTTCCGGCCGCTGTTCGCGACCCGGGAGCGCGAGGCGGAGCGGCAGGAGGCGCGGGAGCGGCGCCGCGAGTACTGGGAGCGCGAGGAGCAGCGGCGGCGCAGCGCCCAGGTGCAGCAGCCCTACCCCGCGCAGTACCGGCCCTACCCCGCCGGGGCCTACCCCGCCGGCGCCTACCGCGGCGCTTACCCCGCCGGCCGTTAGAGCACTGGAGGCGTGGTGAGGAACAGCGGCGGCGCAGCGAGCGCCAAGGTGCAGTGGCCGCAGCCGCCGCAGCCCTACCCCGCTCAGTGCCGGCCCTACCCCGCCGGTGCCTACCCCGCCAGCACCTTCCTCGCCGGCCGTTGGAGCCCTGGAGGCGTGGCAAGGAACGGCGGCGCAGCGCGCAGTACCCCGTGGTGCGTCCCCGTTCGTTCCGACCCCACCGCAGCCTACCGCACCGCAGCCTACCCCACCGCAGCCTACCCCACCGCAGCCTACCCCACCGCAGCCTACCCCGCCTCCGCCGGCCAGCCCGGCTGACGTCGACCCGCAGGGCGGCTGGGCTCCGTCGGCAGGAGTCCTCGCCACCCGCTGCACCTTGGCAGGCGGCAATCTATATGGTTTTGAACTCTGAATATTGACAGAACATTGCCCTCCCCCAAGCCTGCACTACAGCCGCCAGCCGCCGTCACCTCGCCGGCAGCTCTGCCCGTCACTCGCGACACCGGCGCCGTCACACCTCGCGCCTCCTCGAGTCACACCTCGCGGCCACGTGGGCACCACGTGCTCGCGCGCTCACGCCGGCGGGGCGAGGCGGGGCGGGGCGAGGCGGGGCGAGGCGGGGCGAGGCGGGGCGAGGCGGGGCGCGCAAGTCATCCGGAAGGGTACCGCCAGCACCGCCGACATGACACCTGGCCACACCAGACTGAGCCAGACCGCCCGGTCCTGCGACCACGTGATGACGCCTCCCGCCCGCCCCGCCCCGTCACTGGCCGCACCGGGTCGCCACAGGACGCCCACTTTGGTCCATCACTACTTATTTTTGGCGCGGCGGCCGGGCCCGGCCGGACCGGGGACCTGCTAACCGGGTGGCAGACGGGCAGCGCACAGCGGAGTTGGGCCCTTCCGCTGAAAAGCAGCGGAGGATTTCGGGGCATTGTGCAACCCGTCGCACTGTACATGTGCCCGATGCGAGTTCACTTCTTGCCTGACGCACTCGAGCACCACAATGAGATGAGACCCCTCAATGTATTGTATATGAATTGCGCCTATTTATACCTTAGTTTTAAAAAAATACGACATCTACAGCTTTAATATTTTGTATAATAATAATAATAATAAAATATAGTTTTGTACCATGACAATGGAAGGAGTGTCATTTCCCTTATGCATTGTTGTGGCTGAGTGGCACGGGTCTGGGGCCTGGGGCGGGTACAGCGGGTACAGACGCTCGTGCTCTGTTTCGGTTTATTTTTCCTCCGGCTGACGGCCAGTGCTGCAGTTGAGGTCAGCGACGGTGCCCGGCAGCCCGTCATGAGCCGCCAAAGAGAGGTCGGTCTCGTCGTTATCGTCACCAAGTCTTTTCTTCGATTGGTTGGGAAGGAGGAGCACTGTGCGCGAAATGATACGACAGCCCTTTCGTACAGCCCTTTAAACACATTGAGTGCGGGGTGTCATCTTTCCCTGTGATTTACCAGGGGAGCGTGACCTCAATGTGGTCACGCTGCACTCCAAGGGTTAATGGTAAAACACAAATAACGTGCGTCGACTGTGTTGCGTAACGCACCACATCTCACATGTGAACTGCACACTTCAGGTTCACATTCGAACTTCGACCTTTGGAGTTCTCAATCGTTAACCCTCTTCCGCCTCTTATCAGATACAGGCGTAGACGCAATAGACATTATACAGCTAGTGGCGAGCACGGTTATAGGGCGCGACGACAGAGCGGAGTGCACAAATAAATTTCCGAGAGGGCCACCACTCCTGTAATCCTGTGTACACGTTAGCCTGTAATCCACGTTGTAATCCCACTGTAATCCCTCGTCAATATACCCCAAATATTTAAAATATCCTAAAATTTAACGATTTAGCACCTCAAATCAGTATGTAATCATGTGTAATCCATAATCTTGTAATCCTCCCTGTGTGCGTCCGTAAACAGAGTGGTGGCCCCCTCGTAAACTTCCCGGAGTGCTCGCGCTTAGCTCTTGCCCAGCATTTGGAACCCGATGCCACTTCCCTCCTACCATACTGCTGTGCCGTGGAAAACAATTCCCTTGGCCTCCGCTACGCCGGGTCACCGCTCTGCCTTTCGTGCATGCAAGCCGCGTGGGCTGCCTACCCCCACGGCGTCTGTACTCCTACAGCTACAGAGCTCTCTTGCACTGGAAAAAAACTAACGTGACATACGTCGCGTCACTATAAGTGTGGACCAAAACTACGACCACAGCACATCTTGCGACCTCTCAGGCGTCACACACTTGCATGTGCGACGCATGTCACATTAGTTTTTCCAGTGAGAAAACACAAGTGCGTGAATGTGGCGTACTTGTCAACCTTGTGAATCCCCCCCACATTGGGACACATGGAGAAGTAAATGAGTGAATTTGCGTGGGATTTTCCGAGGATTTTCACAAATTGCAGGCGTACAAATGAAAAATCCACACACCTACAAGTGTGCGACATTCATACACTTGTGTTTCCTTTCAGTGCGTCTCTCGGCGGCTCGGGCCGTGCCGCGGCGGCCCCTGCGCCGGCTGCAGCGCCTGCCCCTCGCACGACTCGCTCCCCGAGCTGGACGACCCCTTCCTCATGATGGACGAGGACTTCATGACGGGGCCGCTGCCCACGGCGCCGCAGCGGCAGCAGCAGCAGCCCTCGCCGCGTCACCAGGTCCAACCGGGGCGAGGGGGGAACAGCTCTGAATTTTAGTGTCGTAAATATCGTGAACTTTTCTGAAATTTTTTGTTTTAATTTTTCTGAATTTTTAATGAACTTTTTTGAATTTTTGCTCGAATTTTTCCTGAATTTGTCTGAATTTTTCTGAATTTCTATTAACTTCTCTTAATTTTTCTGAATTACGAGGGGCACAAAAAATTCATAGTTGTTTCCCCATCGGAACGGGGGCAATATACGTATCCGCCCTGGAAATGTAACGTGTAGTTCAAATGTCGCTCACGTGCAGGTGAGTGAACTTTTTCACACGGTTGAAGGTGTGCGATAAATTTATTTACACACTTGTAGGTGTGCGAAAAAATGATGCAAACACTTGTAAGTGTTTGCCGAATTATTCGCGCACACTTGTTTGGGGGGGGGGGAGTTCCCATGCGTTTGATTGCAAGGTCCCTGGGCCACCTAGAACCATCTCCCTCTATCTACAAGTGTGCCTTACACACCAACAAGTGTGAAATATTCAGTCGCTAGCACGTGACCGGCATTCATACGCCTGGATTTCCAGTTCCAGTGGTGTCCCCGCCGCGTCGCGTCAGCAG
Source organism: Frankliniella intonsa (assembly GCA_033675135.1). Classification (NCBI taxonomy): domain Eukaryota; kingdom Metazoa; phylum Arthropoda; class Insecta; order Thysanoptera; family Thripidae; genus Frankliniella; species Frankliniella intonsa. Next base: position 10,864,462 of record CM066248.1, read on the forward strand.
GTCGCACCGGGGGGCAATACGGGCTCCGTGTTATTGAAAACGGCGGGGGACAAAGGCTGGCCGGCAGGGACCCGCGGCGCGACTGAAAGCGGCTGAAAGCGCGCATTCTACCGTGCCGCAGAGCCCGCCGAGCTCATCATGGCTGGATGTCGTGCCGGGGGCGGCGGGGGCGGCGGGGGCGGACGAGGCGGCGCCGCCCCTCCAGCCGCCGCGGCCGCCGCCGCTGGACGCGACCTCCGGCCCGTGGCGCTGGTACGCGGCCGCGGCGCTCCGGGCCTCCCTCATCTTCGTCGTGGTCCTGGAGGCGGCGCTGCGCCTGGCCGTGGCCGTGCTGTGCGGCGCGCTCCGCATCGCGCTCTTCATGATCATGGACATCGTGGAGGGCCAGCGGGACAAGGGTGAGCCATGGATCAGCCAGAGGGCCATGAGCCGAGGGGGAAACAACAACTCTGAAATTTTCATGCACTTCGTAATTCAAAAAATGTCAATGAAAATTCAGAAAAATTCAGAAAATTCAGAGTTGTTTCCACCTCGCCATGAGCCATGGCCCCGTGCCTATGGCCCGTTCCCGTTCAGTGGATGGGGATGGGGTGGGAGGCGTGGCCAGGCTCGCCGCGGTGGTAGGCGGGTTTGTGTGTGCGAGTTTTACGACGCGATGGATAGCCTCACAAGTGCGCGTGCGGGCGCCCACACACACAATCACACACAATCACACACACACACACGCACATACCTACACTCGCACACGCACACACAAACACACGAGAAGCGCGTTCATTCCACGAGACCGCCTCCGGTCGGGTCCGCCCCCCGGCCCATAGTCCGGCCAGCCCGACCCCGCCCCCGCCCCGCTCCGCCCCCGTCCCGCCCCCTTCACTCGTAGCTATCCCGTCCAGCTGCCCTTTTCTCACCGCCTCCGTGACGCGCCCCGCCCCCTGGTCGCCGGCCAGGCCAGGCCGCCCCCAGCGAGCGCGGCTGCTTACGACAGCGCGGGCGACTTGCATTGTGGCGTGGCGCCCGTGCGGCGGGGCGGGGCGGGGCGGGGCGGGGCGCGCGGGGCGGGGCGGGGCGGGGCGGGGCGGGGCGGGCGGGGCGGGGCGGGGCGGGGCGGGGCGCGCGGGCGTAGTGGGGGACGGGGGTAGTGAGGAGGGGGGAGGGGGGCGTGCTGCCCACGACAACGGGCTCGTCGCCGAGCTGAGACCCCCGCGCCCCGCCCCGGCACCCTGAGCGGCGCCCTGCCCTGCGCCCCCGGCGTGCCCAGCGCGGGCGGCGGTCTCTCTGGCCTGGCCGCCGCACCGGCCCCCCGGGGGCGGCACGGCAGGGAACCCATCACCCACCCTCCCTATCCCTCCCCCCACCCCCACCGCGTCCCCCCACCCCCACTGCGCACGGGCGTATCGCCCCGAGGCGCCCGCATAACTCAACGCATCTTTCAGCTTTCAGCAGCGGGCGGGCCCCTTTGAAAGTGAAAAGAGAGAGGGAGAGAGAGGCGGAGGGGGGCGCGGGGGGAGGGCAGAAACCCACATCTACCCTTAGAGGAGGATGGAGAAGGTTGCGGGACAGTATCACACACACAGTGTTGCGCCCCCCGCGGCGCGGTGAGCTACGCTATGACGCCCTCAAGGCCGGGGGGCCCTGCCTGGTTGGGTACGCCCTCCCTCCCCCCCCCCCCTCCGGGCTGCATTACACCGGTGCCCCTCGCTGCGGGACGGTCCCCCTCACCAGCGCCCCTCCGGGCTGCATTACACCGGTGCCCCTCGCTGCGGGACGGTCCCCCTCACCAGCGCCCCTCCGGGCTGCATTACACCGGTGCCCCTCGCTGCGGGACGGTCCCCCTCACCAGCGCCCCTCCGGGCTGCATTACACCGGCGCCCCTCGCTGCGGGACGGTCCCCCTCACCAGCGCCCCTTCATCGCTCTTTCTCATTCACACGCACCACCTCACCTCTTTTCATCCCCGGGAGATCCTTTCACGGTCTCCTCCGGTCTTAATCCCCGCTGTTCTCGCATCCTCTCTCTCTCTCGCTCTCCCCTCACTCTCTTTCTTTTTTCCTCTCTCTTTCTTTGCTGACGAACCTAGAGCGGCTCTATGAGCAGCCTGCCTCATAAGGCTGTGAGCTTGGCGTGGCGCGGCGCGGCGCCGTCAGCCAGAACACAGCAGAGTGACTAGGGGTGTGATTGGCTGCGTCTCGCGCTGATGGGGCTGTTCTTGACGGGCTAACGAGAGGGCGGCTCAAGTAAGTCCGCCAGTCCAAAATTCGCATTAGACAGCCTTTTCAGTGGAAATTACGAAACGCCAGAAAGCATTTTCCAAAAAATGAAGAAAAAAGAACCTGCACTAACTAATAGTTTTGACTTAGTGTTTAGGGCAGAAGCGGTATTTACTGCCTATGGGTGTAATCCTTATTTGCGGATTCGGAGTTTGAGTACAGCATTCTTTCGCAATTTTTATGGCGAAGGAGCCCCCCCGTCTGACCGTCACACCCCTCTCACCCGACCATCAAAAGGGATATGGGCCTCCTCTCTCAAACCAATTTCCGGGCGAGACAGCTTTGTCTTTCATGCAGAATCCGGAAAAAGAACACAGTAAACCATTCAAAAAAAATCATCACCACATTCGGTAACACACTTAGGCCTATAAAACCTTGCGCAAAATTGTTTGTATTGCAAATAAAATAGTTCGTAAGCTGCGAATTCGCAAAATTTCTTCGCAAGGTTATATATCAGTGCAGGGTCGAAATGGGCGCGTGTTTCGATGTGCGCAAGATTTCCTCTTGCGGGACGCGTTAAGGGTCTGTGGCAGTCGCTTGAGATCGCATAGTAAGGCTTCGTTGACCCGATGAGTGGCCGTGGCCGTTGGTCAGCTTCTTTCAAAAAATTGCTGTATTCTGCGACTTTCTCTGGGGCCGCTGGGACGAGGGTCGGCTGGGGGTAAGGTTCCGGCCTGGGGCGGTGAGAGGAGAGAGGAGAGAGGAGAGGGCTATAGAGGAGAGAGGAGAGGGCCAGGAAGGGCAGGGGCACTGAACGAACACACTCCTCCTCCCCTCAGTGTCTGTACTGCCTCAGCTCCGGGCGCGGAGCGCGGGGCGGAGCGCGGGGCGGAGCGCGGGGCGGAGCGCGGGGCGGAGCGCGGGGCGGAGCGCGGGGCGGAGCGCGGGGCGGAACGACGACCCAAGAGGCGCGAGGCGAGGGGCCCTGCTCTGCCGCTCTCTTCTCCTCTCGAGAGACCAAAACAGACCGCCTGATGGGAACGCAATTTGGGCCACAATCCGCCTCAAAATAAAAAGCATCGTTTGCTTCCCACCCCTCGCCCTCCTCACATAGCATAGGCCGTCTGGAGGTCCGCGCCGCCCCGCCCCGCCCCGCCCCGCCCCGCCCCGCCCCGCCCCGCGCAGCCGCCCTCCCGCCGCGCCGATCTTGGCCGAGGGGCTCCCCGCAGCGGAGAGGGTCGTTGAACCCGCCCTGGGTTCCCGTGGTTCGGAGTGTGGTGGGGCAGGGCGGGACGAGGCGGGGCGGGGCGGGGCGGGGCGGGGTGGGGCGGGGGGGGGGGTGGGGCGGGGCGGGGGGGGGCGGGGTGGGGCGGGGTGGGGCGGGGTGGGGCGGTGTGGGGCGTGCCGCTGTCCGCAGGCAGGGTGACAGGGGCAGTGACGGCGGGGTGGGTCGGGGTAGGGGGCCTGAGGGTGGTGCCGCGTTGTCCAACTCGCTGAACCGAACAATCGCGAGGCAATTGACATAACACGAAGTGCCGGCTGGGACAGGGTGTGCCGTGGCATGACGGGGCGGGGCGGGGCGGGGCGGGGCGGGATGGGCGGGGAAAGGCGGAACCAGGCCGGGTTAACTTTAGCTAGGTGCTTTGTGCAGCACGGCACACATTCCGGAGGCAGGGCAGGGCATGGTGCGGACAGAGGTTGTGCAACAGGGCTGCCCGTCGGCGCCTAGCCCTGCAGGGGGTGGGTGGGTACGGCGCAGAGCGGTCCAATGTCTGGTAGTTCCGGTTGTTACCGGTAATGTTCCCACGCTTTGCGCGCCTTACTTCGATACACCGAAAAGTGAGCACCATGCCTCACCACAAAGATTGATGAAAAAAGTGTACGCCTTTACCGAAGTGGAGTTTCCGCTCTTCGATACTAGCAGTACAGTATCAAATAATTCTTGTCAAACACACTTCATTTTTAAAAAATCTAAATTTTCGCTAAATTTAAGGGGCTGCGCAGGTATTGCTGCGGCTGCGGCCAAAAGTTCCCATCAGTTCAAAATAATAAATAGGAAACTCATGAGGTGTGATCAATAGGCGTCTCCCAACGAGGGCGAGGGCATTTACAAAAAGCAGGCGTCGGGAGACCAATTTTTTTCCCCCTATCACCCACTAGGATTTAGGAGGGGTATGGCCGGGGGTGGCAGAGGGTGCGGGGAGACAGAGTGAAACTGGTGAAACAGGAGAAAGAAAGAGTTTTAAGGATGGGGGATAGCGCCCCTCGGTAGGCCTCTGGGCAGGCAGGCGCCGCGCCAGGGCGGTTGGCGTTAGGGGAGTGTAGAAGCTGACCGCGCAGCCCATCGCAGCGCAGGCCAGGCCATGTCCGGCCCGGCCACGCCCGGCCACGCCCGGCCACGCCCGGCCACGCCCGGCCCGGCCACGCCAGGCCACGCCTCGCAAGATCACGAGAAAAAAGATAGGGGCGGGGGAGCACGAGTGATCCGCACGGGTCTCATGGGGCTGGGGCGCAGGGGCGGGGCGCAGGGGGCGGGGGCGCAGGGGCGCAGGGGGCGCAGGGGTCGGGGGCGCAGGGGGCGGGGGCGCAGGGGGCGCGGGGGGCGGGGGCGCAAGGGGCGGGGGCGCAGGGGGCGGGGGGGCATGGGGCGGGGGCGCGGCGGCAGGCCACGGCGCCGTCCCCCCAGGAAAGACAATCAATCAGACACGCCTCCCCGGATAAAAGAAAAGAGAGCCACGACGTGCGCAAGCCACTTAGCGCGGGGCGGGCCCCTGGACCCTGTGGGCTAGCAGGCTAGGCCGGCCTCAGCCTCCTAGCAGCCCCGGAGCCTCCGGCGCCTCCGGGCTCACATCCGTCCCGGAGCGGAGGAGGACGGACCCGGACGCGGCACGGGCGGGAGAGAGAAAAAAGTCACAAGGCTAGAATTTTAATTGATACTGGAAATTAGTTTGTGCTGCGCGCGGGGAACACCCCTGGCGCGGCGTGGCTCGCTCGGTCCCTTTTTGCCCGCCGCCCCGAAGCGGTCCGGTTGTGGTCCGGCGTGGGAGATGCCCCCATACGGCAGGGCAAAAAATTAAAAAAAAAATCACCAAAACGAAAATAGTTACAGCGTTTTTCAAGCGTTTCCAACTTACGGAACGCGTTTTCGTAAAAAAGAAAGAAAAAAAAGGGTGGCTAGTTTTTGAAAGCCGCAACAAAAAGGTACGTATTAAAATTGCAATTTAAATTTTAGTTTACGTGCGTTTCTATAGACGTTACGCGCCATGCGGAGGCTGGGAGGGGCGGCCTCGACCGCCGCGTTCATCTAGCAGAGCAGAGTGGTGCTGGGGCTGGGGGTGCCGGCTGGTGCCGGCTCCCTCCGCATGGCAATGCGCGGCGGGTCGGGGTCGGGTGTGTTCCCATTGGTCACCTCCGCTCCCTCCAGCAGCCCCAGCACGCGGGCCAGGGTCGGGGTCTGGGCCCCGCGAGCCGCATTCGGCTGAGGTCTAGATCCTGCTACTAAATCCCGCCACCGCCATTCATACCCAAATGGCACCAGGGCGGGGCGGGGCGGGGCGGGGCGGGGTGTGGCGGGGTGTGGCGGGGTGTGGCGCGGGGCGGGGCGGGCGGTCTGTTGAATGGGCACGTGCCTGGGGCGGTTACTGAGCGATGATGCGTGCCGGGTCGAGCGACAAGACCATCCCCCACCCCCACCCCATCCCCGCCCCCGCCCCTGCCCCCGCCCCGCCCCACCACCGCCCCCGCCCCCCCCCCCCTCCCCACCCCAGAGTACTTTCACTCACCGCGGGCGTGTGTCGCAGTAGTACATACCGGGCCCGGTCACGTGCTATAAGTACTTGGCCCTTGGCGCCCGTCCGTCACAAGTTCTTCTCCCGCCGTGTGGTGCAGTAGTGTAGTGTGCAGCAGTCCGCCCTCCCGGTCAACACAACATCCAAAATGAAAGTCGCACTCCTGCTGGTGAGTTCCGTCTGCTCCCGTCCACCCGTCGCAGCCGCACTGCGGTGGCCGGCGCTGTGGGTACCCGCCGCCGCCCCGCCCCGCCCCGCCCCGCCCCGCCCGGCTCGGCTCGGCGCGGTCTGGCTCCGCTCTAGGCTCCGACGAACCAACCGGCAAACTCGTGAAAGCAAAGTGAAACATAATAGAGTACCTGTCCCATTATTCACGCCCGAGCGAGAGGCGAGAGGAGAGCAGAAACTCCGGAAGGAGTTAGAGTGTGTCGGAAGTGGCGCGAAAGCCGTCTTTCGTTTGTTTCCGTAAAATAGAAGCCTCAGGAAGCTATCGTCGCTATTTATCTTTAAAATAGTGTAAGTAATTCAAATAAGAGTGAAAATTTGTCACAGAAGATGTTTGTGCGGACATAATTTACTAACTCTTTTCTGTTAACTTTTGACTCTTATTTGAATTACTTACACTCTCTTTCAAAAATAAATGATAGTTTCCGGAGGCTTCCAATTTTCTTCTTCTCTCGCTCGGGTGAGATTGGGAAAAGCCCGGTCTAGAACGAGGAGACTGGGGGTTTCAGGCGGGCTTTTTGAATATGCATGGGTATGTGTGTGCTCCCCGTGACCTTGGTGCTGTGCTGCTGTCCCCAGGTTGTCCTCTGCTGCGCCCTGGCGGCTACCTCCGCGGCGCCTTCCTTGAAGCTCTGGGCCAAGGTGGCCGGGATCAAGAAGGCGGAGACCATCAAGTACAAGCTCCTGCCTCACCTCGGCTTCGCCAAGTACAATGCCGTGAGGTGCGACACCGACGCCCGGACCGACAACTTATCAATCTTTGAGAATATTTGCCAACAAAAATAAAAACTAATTTTTTCTTTTTTTTCCCCCTAGATACGAGCCTCTGCGGGAGAGTCCTGCGGTTGCACCCGCTCCTTACCCGGCTGAGGTGGCCGCCCCGTACCCGGCCGAGGTGCCCGCCCCCGCCCCGGTCCCCGCCGGCCCCTACCCGGCCGCGCTCTGAGCGGAGCACCGCCCCCGCCCCCGCCCCCGGCCCCCGCCCCCGCCCGCACTGCAGCACGAGGGGCGGGGGTGGACAGGGCACACCCCCAGGACCGGCGGGCGGGGAGGCGATGAGAGGTCCCGCCCGGTACGAAAATTTTGCTGCGCAAGATGACGACGACCCTGCGACAAACTCCAACGGACTGCGGCAGCTGGAAGGTCAACGACGTGTCGAGGATGTTCACCCGGCGGGGTGGGGCGGGGCGGGGCGGGGCGGCCCGGGGCCGTGACGTCAGCCCCGGAGCCTCGCGTGTAGCGCCGCCCCGCCCCGCCTCAATGTGTTCCCCCTGCACGGCTCATGACGTGACCTGACGGCCGAGAGGACTGTGACGGACGCGCGATGTCGAAGAGGCAACTTCTCCTGTGTTATAATATTTATATTGTTTTTGTTGTATTTATTGCCATCGCAAAAATAAACTTTCGTTATTGTTGTTACCCGCTGTTTTGGTTACCGCGAGGTTCACGACCTTTACCCCCCCCCTCCCGCCCCGGCGCGGGGTAAACAGTAAATTGGAGAAGCACTCAATAAACTCGCACACTCATGAAACTAAACGGCACTGCTGGTGCTCTGGGACAGGGGCGGGGGCGGGGCGGGGCGGGGCGGGGCGGGGCGGGGCGCGGCAACTCTTCCTAAGTACAGCCAAGTTTTGGACTGCGCGCGTGGTAGGACTGTGATGGACGGACGCCACAGCGGCGCGGCGGGCGGCGGCCGATCGCTTTCCGTCGGTTGGCAGTTCGTAACTTGATGCGTGATATTCACACTTTGGGGGGTATGGACGGGACGGGACGGGACGGGCGGGCTGGGGCTGAGGTGGTGTGAGTGGGCCGAGTTTGGCCAGTTTGGCCCCCAGCCGCAGCCCACCGCGCCGCCCCCAAGTTTCAATACGCTCCGACTCCGCAGGCGGTCGATCTGCTGGCCACAAGAGCAGGGGTCCGTAACTCAACCTAACTCCAAACATAAAAAATATTAGCGCGCAAAAAAATAATTCTAGTGTTTTACGATTTTTCTTATGAATTTCGCAAAAATACCTTGAAGACCTTATAAAATTGTATCGTTGGCGACGGCGCAGTGACAAACGATTTGCGGAGACTAAAGCGACCGCCGCGACACCCGACACGCCGCGGATAGGACAGCGGCGCAGAGGAATGGAGGCGCAGTCCCTCCCTCCCTCCCTTCCTCCCTCCCCCCCTCCCTCGAGACCGACCCTGACCAGCCTCATCCCGCGGAGTCCTGATCCAGACAGCTGTGTGGCGCAGTGGCGAGGAACGAGTATCGGGGATGAAAAGGAGACAGACAGACAGACAGACAGACAGACAGACAGACAGACAGACGGACAGACAAGGGGGAGAGGAGGCAAAGGGGGCGCGCTGACGGCGGGGGAAATGATGGATACTGGAGGAGTATAGGGCTATCTTTGTAAGGTTGCATACAAAAGGCGTATCTGATAGCCGCTGCGGTTTCTACGGGCACAAGTTTAAAGGCCTATAGCAACCACAGCCCAAAATCGTATACTCGTTGAAAAAATTGTGTTGGTCGAGTAAATATTTTAGCGTATATCAGATCAGATTCGCCTATGCGGTACTAACAAAGATTCGCCCATAGAGATAGGCGTGAAGAAAATGCGTCCATAATGAGGGTCGCATATACAGGGTGGCCCATTTACCCCGGCGTAGGTGTAAGTAGGCAACCCATTCTACTCGAGCTGAGCGAGGGCGAGTGGTGAGTTGGGGATCTGGAGGGGTCGCTCACCTCCTCACCTATCTTGCCCTCGCTCAGCTGGAGTAGAATGGGTTGCCTACTTACACCTACGCCGGGGGGTAAATGGGCCGCCCTGTAGTAGCAGAAACCCCGATTCTATACCGGATGCGTCCAGCGAGCAGAGGGCAGAGGGATGCCCCCCGCAGACTAGCCGGCCTGGTTGGTGGTGAGGAGCAGAGGGATCATGTCGATCATGTGCAGCGGGGCGGCGGCGGCGGCAGCGTCCATCCGATCCAATAGCATGAGATGAACCTGACAGGGCAGCGCTGCGCGCAGCGGGGGTGACCCCTATCTGAGCTCAGCTCCGCCCCGCTGCACTCCGCGTAACGCCGGCGGGCAACGAAAGAAACTCCAGTTAGTTACGCCAGTTACAAAATTAACGCCTTCTCTCTTCGTCGCACTCACACGGCCCGGCGCCGCGGGCGCTCAGCAGGGTGCTGAAGTGTTACGCGGGAAGGAGAAAGATAGAAAGCCCGGAAGACGAAAGCAGGAAACCGTCGTGTCAAGGTAAGTGACGTTTCCGGGCATTTCGATTCGAAAATTACTTTAAATACATAGATGCATTTAGAATTCATTGACGAGCAAGGTTAGTCGTAAATTTACAACATACAATGTATACAGTTAGTTACAAACTAAAATTGTTAAAGCTTCCAAGATATTTTTCACGGTTGTCAGATTCTGCTACGGGATAGCGGCGAAGCGTTGTCCAGTCGTGACCGAGTCCGAGCCGACTGAGCTCATCGACGGGACCGGACCGAGACTGCAATCACACTCACGTCGTGTGCGGTGTGCGAATAGAATCAGATTATCTCCCTCTCATTCGTGGAGACGTTCAGATTATACAGTGGAAATCCGTATAATAAATAAATAGTACAATGGATATTGAAGTGTACGAATGTCGCTCACGTGCAAGAGAGTGTTTTTTGCCACACTTGAAAGTGAGCGACTGTCTATTCGTACGCTTATATTGCAAAGCCATGGCCATTTTCATGTCTACAAGTTCACAATGGTTCATTCGCTCACCCCAACAAGTATCCATAAGTGTTTAAATAATTTGTCACTCACCTAACAAATGTGGGGAAAACTTCACGCACCAACAAATGAGCCACACTCGTAACACTTCAATAAACCAGCGCACTAATTTTTCAAATACCATGTTTTACTATTCGGGCACCGCAGCTTATATTTTGTCTCTCGTCTCTCCAAAGAGTCGTTTCATTCTCCATCATTGACGAAGCTCAAAGACGTGACAAAAACAATGATGATATTCCGTCTTAACAGCAGACTGCTGGCAAAGGCAAAGCGGGGAGAGTTTCCAGTTCCACTAGAGTGTCACCGTCAGTCCGTTTGCCTCGCCACGCCACGCCACGTCACGCCACGCCTCGCGTTCCGATTGTATCCGGGGAGAGTAGTAGTAGTTCAGTCGACAGCATCACGGGACGTCGAGTCCTTGGGGAAGGGGAGCCGGGTGAGAGGAGGGGTAACGGGAGAGGCCCGGCGGCCGGCCGGCCGGGGGGATGAAGGTACCGGGGAAGGAGGTACTGAGTAAAGGTTTAACTTCCCGTCGCGCCCCTTTCCAAATATTTGTGCGAGGTGAGGTGAGGGTGAGGTGGCCGGGCCGGCTCACGCCCCTTGTACGATGCGGTTCTGCAGCACACGCCTCGCCCCCACCTCCCACTGCCTGCGGGCGTGCCGCCGAGCGAGGGGTCCACCACATCACTTGTGTACACTTTGTCCGGTAATCACTGGTAATCACGTACCTAAAAATCCTCTTTTCGTATTGTTTTTCACGCTGTTTTTTTCACGCTGTTTCGGGTCTTCTCTCGTGAATAAATGCAAAAAACGACGTGGCTTTCAATTATTTATTTTTTTAGAAATGTTACTAAGAACTGTTGGTAATTAATTAGTAGTAACAACGTGTGTATACAGTACTCCTGAACCGAGTGATGGACCCCTCCCCTCCCCTCGCGTGCCAGCCTCCCTATTGGGAACGCCTGCAGAGTCGAGCTTAGGCAGACCCGCAAAGCTTCGGCGCTCGGCGGAGCGGGTAGGCAAACTGTGAGGTTTACAGCGCCAGTGACAGCACAACGACAAGGAGGAGGAGGAGGAGGAGGAGGAGGGGGAGGAGGAGGGGGAGGAGGAGGAGGAGGAGGAGGAGGAGGAGGAGGAGGAGGAGGGGGAGGAGGAGGAGGAGGAGGAGGAGGAGGAGGAGGAGGAGGAGAAGAGGAAGAAGAAGAAGAAGAAGAAAGGGGGAGGGGGAGGAGGAGGAGGAGGAGGGGAGGAGGAGGAGGAGGAGGCGGAGGAGGAGGAGGAGGAGAACCTGCGAAAAGGGCACCGAGTCTGACCGGCGGACACAGGTGCGCTTTGGGTTGCCTGCTGCCCGGGCGCTCCCCGCCCCCGCCGTGGCCACGCACGCATACTATAGTTCGGCGCCATTCCCGATAAACCGGCGCGAAATTATGGATATGGACTCAAAGTGCAAGTGCGAAGTGCGGGAGGGGAGAGGTAGGGTAAGCGGTGAGGGTCGCGGTCCGACCTTGACTCCCCCCTCCCCCCTCACGGGAAGATACGCGCCTTATCGCCGGGCTGGCGATGACCTTCACACGCGTGTCGGTGGCGATGTTCGCCGATCGCGGCCACCGTTGTTTATTTATAATGCGCGCTCGATAAGTCAGATGTAAACCCAAGTGTGAGAGTGTCGTACGCTTTGTAAGCGTATGAGCTTTCAGTCGTACACTTGGCTCTACAAAGTCGTGTGCGAAATTCCGAGGACACTCACACCTTCACTTGTTCAAGTGTGCGGACGGTAAATTCGACATCCACATTTACACTCTGAGGTTCCCAGTGTACATTCAAGTCGACGAGGGAGGAGAAGCCGAGGACAGATATAAAGTATGGTATGTATACCTATAAATAGGCAGAACGTGATGTGATGATTTCAGCCCTGAGGTGTATGGCTTTCGGTCCACCCCTTTCGGAGATTCTGGAAACCCAAGTGTGTGAATGTCGCGCACAACATGCAGTGTACGAATGAACCCTCGCATACCTGCAAGTGTGTGACATTCACACGCTTATATCTCCAGTGTAGGCCTGATTGCCCAAGGTGAGAGAAGCAGAAAGCGCGAAAGATTTCCATTCGGAGAACTACAAGAGTATAAACAGAAGCGGCCTGAACTTCTGGCACGGCGGCCGCGGCTTCGCCGACGTCAGAACTGACGTGGATGTGGCGTCAAAACTTTTCCAGGATGACGTGTCGGAGGCTCGATAATTAATCATGACGTCACTCTTACTGGCACCGCGCCCGCCCCAACCGCCCAGCTTGGAGCTATCAAGCGTTTCATCGAGTTACACCTCCCGGAGGACACTGTCCACAACCGCTTTTTTAAAACTAGGAGTACGTGCGGCAGGCGCGTAGTTGCTGAGCGAAGTGAGTGTTAAAACAAAAGCATGGGTTTAATCCTTCCGCCGTGTAGATAAGCAACCTACATGGCGCCAGTCAGCATGGAGTAATTGAGAATTCGGGGGGGAGAAGGGCAGGAGAGGTGGTGGTGGGACAACAGGCCAACAATCACCGTTCGTACTCTCAACCGAGAGAGGGGAGCATCCCCTCTCAGATATCCTGATGTAGTAAGTCCCGGACACCCAATGTGATTGACACCAGAGGCGCAGGGCGCTGTGGCCTCCAATGTGCGGTTGTCCTGTGCGGTAACCTCGTGCCACTCCTGTGCCCGACGGGGGGCATAGACGCGGGACGGTGACACCCTTCCCGAACCCAGAACGACATTATGAGTGTGACGCCTTTGTAGCAGGGGCATGCTGAGCATCCCCTCTCAGCTGTCCCCAGGTCGAAAGTCTCGGACACCCTCCTATGGGGTCGACGCTAGAGGCCCAGTGGCCAGTGGCCTACAAAATGTGGTTATCCTGAGCGGGGACCTCTAGAACACACTTCCAGAACCTCCCCCCTCCCCTCCACTCCACTTTTCCCCTCCCCATCCGGAGGTGAGATAAGTGCCACTAAGTATCATTAACATGATGAGTATAAGAATGCAGCTGCATGATATGCTGTCCGCCCCCTCCCTCAACCCCTCCTATCCTTCTGAAACAAGTTTGTCTTCACACCAACACTGATTTAGTGTAAACACTCTCAGCATAATTGTTATATTACAAGAACCGTTTCTCACCTAAATCCAATCTACAGTATCGCCCCTTGTGTTTGTGAGAGTCAAATTTCTATAAACTATTCATTTTTTAGAAATGAATTTACTCCGTATCATTACTTTTATAGAGCAGCTTTCCTCTCATTCAAATTCATAGCCAAAACGGATCAAGCAGTATGTTTGGTTTAATACATAAGATAACTTGATCAGAAATCGTATCACTGGGAAGAACAGCAAAGGTTCGGAACAAAATCCTACTAAATTTCTCTGAATAATACCCATACAATTTACTTTTTCTAGTTGGGTTAAAAGGTTATAAGATTTTAATACTTTCACCACACTTTGATGTGTCTTCTTTAGTAGAATGAGACTCTAAATGTTTCTATTTAATATTTATCAATTAATAACCTTTTTTATAACAAATGTCTCTTAGCTCATGTCTAAAAGGAGCACACTTCTACTACAGCATCAATACCGTATTGGGGAAACCGTTTGGCTGGTAATTTGTGGCGGCTAAATAAGGAATCACAACACTTGGGTACCGAGCAAAGGTTTAAAACAAAATTTAGTTAAATATCAGAAAATAATGTCACAGCTAGTAACTCTCACTTGTCAGATCAAGGTGTTAAGTGATTTTAATACTCAGACCAAAGTCTGCTGTCTCCCAGACAGAGCTGAGTGTACTCTATTGTAAACAACATTGTTTATGTTGTTAGGTTATGTCACTCACCCAAATAATGAGTTCGGAAGTAAGTTGAAGCGATCCTGGCTGTCGTTTCAGCAATCCGTGACGTCCATTTCACAAATCCAGTACAATCAAAGGTATTTTTGATTAGAACTTGAGGCACACACGACAAATCACTCGCACACACACTTCTACAAAATGACGACACTTGAAACTTCGTGAGGCGACTACCACCACTCTAAATAACTATTGAAGACCGCATATTTCGTCGGACTGACAGTTAAATTTCTAATTTTGATGTTTTAAACAGTCGAGGTGGACACCGGGCCCACCGGGCTTGGCTGGGCCGTCGTGACATATTTCGCGTGCTGCCGCTAGGTGAGGTGGCGCTACTGGCTTCCCCACAAAGGACGTTACCGAGGCGGAGCGCCTGCGACACACTGGATAGGCCAACCCGCCAAGCAATCATGTGAAGGTGGCGGCCTATCCGGAGAGCCCAAGCGCAGGGGGAGGCAGAAATTAAATTCCTGGTAACCCAAATTTCGCGGCGTTACTGCCCGATGAGTTCATTGTGGGGCTAGCTTACCGGTGAATTCCTTTCGTTGCCTGCCAACCTTTCCGGAGTGAAGTTTACATGAAAAGTTTCAATATTTCAAACTCTATTTATAGGAAAAGTCTGGACAAATATTATAGCGCTGAAGTTAGTAGATTACGGAACACTACCGCTTTTTACGATTACTTCTGTACTTTAAGAGGAGAACCGGCTAACACAGAGAGACAGACGAACAGACAGACTCACGACCAAGTACACTTCCGATCCCCTGCAGGAGTAAGCTTCGCTTCGCTCAGCGATAAAAAGTTTAAAAAAATATGTTTCCTTTTTCATTCTTCAAGTTTATTTTTGTTGTCTTTTTTTTTTTAATGTTACAAGCGCAAAATCTATAGGAAATGGAGCACACGGCAGAGGTGACATATGCTGAACGTTAAGCACAGAGGCGCAACTTGGGTGGCGATGATGGCAGCGGTCCAAACTCGGACGAACTCGGCGCAACATGCACGCAGCCCGCACCGCGGCGCCCCCCGCGGCGCCCACGTGAGCACGGAGAATAGAGAGCCAAAGCCCCGCCGACGTGTCGGGACGTCGCGTCCGTCCGTAAGGCGTCGGCGCGTGTCCGGGGCGTCGCGTCCGTAAGGCGTCGGTCAGTTTGGCTGGCGCGGAGTTTGGCGGGACAATCTCTGATTGCGTGTCGTGTGGGGCGCGGCCTGTGCGGCGCCGCCTCGGGCTCGGGCTGCGTCCGGGGCAGTCGTCCGTCCACCTCCCTCCGCTCCCTTCCTCCGGTGGCGCGAGCATTTCGGACGCGCCCGAAGAAGTAATAATAAATACGCGGGGAGCTCCATACGCCGTGGCAACACACAGACATAGACAGCTGACTGATTCAGAAGATCGTTCTCGTTCCTCCTTCCTTGTCGCACCTATGGCAGGGCCCTATGCTGAGCATGGCGGCGCTGCATGAGTGCGACAAGGACAGGACTACGAGAGCGATCCTCGGAATCAGCCTGCAGACCATTCTCGCGCGCGTGCACGTGCACGCAGAGGACACAGAGACGCTCGCTCACCCGGACTCCGGGGTACACGCCGGGAGGATAAGTAAAGGGTTTAGCAGCGGTCGTCCCGGTCGGTGCTCGGTCAACGGCGGCGTGGCGTGGCGCGGACCGCCCTCCCGGCCCGAGCCACTGACCCCCTCCTCCTCCCCCCAGCAGGACGGCAGGGAACATTAGATATCCCTCTGTGAATAGAAAATGTGTACGCGAAAACTCGGGCGTGCGGGTGGGATCAACTGTGATTTGAGGTGGGGGGGGGGGAGGGTTCGGGAAGAATAAGACGGAAATTTTAATGAGAGGCCATCGACTTGGGACTTGCGGGGCGCGGCGGGCCGGGCCGGGCCGGGCCCGCCGGCGCGAGGGGGAGGTGCCCAGACGTTGGCGGGGCGGGGGCCTTTTCAGACGCGACGCCCTCCCCTGGGACTGGAAGCTGGAACGCCTCCTCCTGCGCCAGCTACGCCGCCCAGTGTTGCCGGAAAAGGAGGTACAGTGGAGTAAAGCGGGCTGCATCTGCGCCTGCCTACTAGGCAACATGTTAGCACAAGTTGCTAAGTATGCACACTGTAAAAGTATAACAAAGCAAACGCATCGCAAATCGCGAAGAATTTGAATACTTCGCAATCTGCAAAGCTTTCAAAACTTTCGCAATTTACAAAAGCGCGTGCTTCGCAAAGCAAATGCTAAGCCTCGCCGCGGGGGATCAAGTCCTCATGTCGAGGGTCGTTGCCTCCTCAGGGACTGCCGTCGCCGTCACCGTCGCCGTGTCCGTCACGTCCGTCGGCCCTGCAGGAGTCGTCGGCTCTGCCTCTGCCATTTCGTCTGAGGTGACGGCGGTGGTATCTTCAGGCGCGTCGTCGCGGTCGTCCGGCAGGTCATGAGCCTCCAGCTCGACGTCAGAGCCACCCTGGGGCGTTACGCCGAGTGGCTTGTCCTTGTCATGGGGATAGGAAGGCGCGTCTCCGGCGCTCTCTGTTGGCGGTACGCTAGGCACAGGGGGCACGGGCACAGGCGACTTGTCCGCTTTCGCCTTGGTCGGTTTCTTCTTTTTCGTCGCTACCGTGGGGTAGTTCGGTCTGTTCGAGAGTTTGTACTCGGGTCCGTCGCTCTCACCGGGGCCGCGGCCAGCGAAGGGTCCTCCCCCGACGCCGAAGGGCCACCCGCCCAGCATCACGACGCCAGGCGTCGCAGACGACGGCAGGTCCGCGGGGGCGCGGGCGGGGCCGCCGAGGAGGAAGTCCCAGGAGGATCCGCCGGGCCCCGGACGCATGGGGCCAAGCACACCCCCGCCGTAGGCGCCGAAGGGCCGCGGCGGGGGCGCCGCTGCCGCGAGAGCGGACACCGGCACGACGAACACGCGCTGGCCGCGCCCGCGCCCCGGCCCCGGCATGGGCCCCAGAGAGGGACCGACGCCCAGGCCTCCAGGGCCGGGCCGGACGACGAGCACGCCCTCGCCGTTGTCCGAGTCCTCGCCGGCCCCAGGGCCGACCGGCCTCCTGCGGCCCGGCCGCATCCCGGGCCCACCGCCCTCGGCCCGCCCTGGCGCCTCGGCCCCGGGGCGCGCCACGAGTAAAACATCGTCGTCTTCTTCGGGCCTGGCGCCGCCCCAACCAGGGCTCACGGGTCTGCCCACCAGCCCTAGACCCGGCCGCACCACGAAGAAACCGTCGCCCTCGTCCTTCTCGGGCCGAGCTCCATCCGCGCCACCCACACCCGGGGGCCGCCCTACCACACCGAGACCCGGCACCACGAAGACGCCGTCGCCGTTGGCGTCGCCCCGGCCAGACTCTGCGTCCTCGTCCATCGCGCCCGGACCCGAGGGCCTGGACCCGAGACCCGGCCGCACGACGAAGACACCCTCGCCCTGGCCGCGGCCCGGGCCGGGGTAGCCCGGGTACAGGCCGGCGGCGCCGCCGTACACGCCCGGAGGCCGCAGCAGGATGTGCAGCACGCCGCGGCCGCCGCCCGACTCCTCCTCGCCACCCTCCGCGTCGCCCTCGTCCTGCCCCGCCGGGGGGTAGTCAGCATCGCCGCCCCGGCCTCCCGGCGGCTTGGGCCCCGCCGCCGGAGCCTCGCCGTCATCCTGGTCGTCCTCCTCGTCCTCGTCGCCGTGCTGTTTACCGCGTCTGGCTGCGGTTCGCGGTCCTTTGCCACGTGACGGCCTGGTGACGGCGTCCTCAGCGTCCTCAGTCTCTGCATCGTCAGCCGGGGGCTGCTCGCCAGGTTCACCGGCGGCGGTTTTGCCTCGCGTCGGCCTGGTGACGGCGGGCTCTGTGCTGTCCGCGTCGTCGGCGGCGTCCTCGGCGCCGCTTCCCTCCTCGTCCTCGGGACCCGCGTCGTCCGCGGTGTCCTCGTCCTCGGCGTCGGGCTGCTTGCCGCCAGGCCGGACGGGCCCGTCCGTCGGCGCCGGCCGGCGCGCGCCGCCGAGCTGCGCGATGCTGGACAGGATGTCGTCAATGTTGGCGTCGGCGAGGCCGCTGCCGCGGTAGCCGCCTCCGGCCTGGACGTGGCCGCCGAGCGCGGCGAGCAGCGCGAGGTTCAGCGGCACGCCCTGCGGCCCGTCGTGCCCGGCCGGGCCGCCCGCCCCCGTCAGCACGGGTCGGTAGCCGCCCCCGGGGCCGCCCCCGAGCAGGACCACGCCCGGGGACAGGCCGGCCTCCGGGTCCTCGGCGGGCGGGCTGAGGTCCTCCGCGCGGACGCCGTCAGGTCGCGCGCGGATGAAGACGGGGATGCCGCCGCCATAGACGGGGCCGCGGCGCCCGCTCTGCGCGGACACGGCGAGCACCGCGGACAGCAGCGCCAAGATCTGCGGGCACAGCATCGGCGTGAGAGCGTGGGTGTGGGAGAGAGAAGATCGCGGCGGAGAAAGAGAGAGGAGAAGAGGGAGACAGACAGACAGACAGACAGACAGACAGACAGACAGACAGACAGACAGACAGACAGACAGACAGACAGACAGACAGACAGACAGACAGACAGACAGACGGACAGACGGGCAGACGGACAGATAGACAGACAGGGAGTATGAGACGTGGGGAGAGACAGGTGGGGCAAGAGGCGAGGCGAGGCGAGGCGTATTGGCATTCTTTGAATCATCATCCATCTGGTTAGACTGTCAAGGAAACGCCCCCGTGACGTAAGCGAAGGCGGGGAGCGGTGGAAGGGAGCCGGTATTTGTTTGGAATGGCTATCAACAAGTGGATCATCATTTCCTCTGAACCAAGGCTCCCCCGCCCCAAACAACAAAAATAATTACGTCAAGCAGGCAAGGGCGGCGAGCCGCGAGCGCCGCGAGCCGGCCGGGCCGGCGCGGTCCGTCTAATGAAAAGAGACGATCGGCGTGCTTTTCATTTGAATGTAAAAAGTACAGTAGTCAAAGCCGAACGGGAGAGAGAAAAAAAAATACACACCGCGCTGCGGGGGGAAAACCGAGAACGGATAAAATCGCGTCGCGTCGGGACATCCTGCTGCTCAAGCAATTGGACAGAACGCGCAAAGTGACCAGTCCGTATCACTATACACGATGCGGTAGTTTAACGGGCGCCGTGCCGTCCGTCTTCCCGCGTTAACGATCACTTTGCGCATTCTGCAGTGTGTCGGCGCGGCGCGGCGCACCCGTGCAGGCAGGCCAGGAGGCCAGGCCATCACTTGGCGTCGCGAGTCGCCAGTACGCCCCGCCCCGCCCCGCCCGGCCACGCCACACCCAAAACCATATTATTATTACCCCGCGTCCATGATCGGCGACATTGCGGCGCGGCGCCGCGACGCTCCGCTCCAAGGCTAAACGGCTCCAGCTCCAGCTCCAGGCCGGGCACCTCGCGGTGCTCTCTGCTGTGCGTGATTAATGGACTCATCTCGTCCGTCCGGCGGACATCATTTCCAAGAACTCATTCGTGAATAATGAAAACACGCTCGCTAGGAAGCACGACCCGGCACCCGGCACTGCGGAGCTAGCACTGCCAGGCCGGCTCAGCGCAGTCGAGCCGGAGGAGAGCCGCGGCCTGCACGCCGCCCAGAGCCGCCTGCACGCCGCCCAGAGCCGCCTGGAGGCTGCTGGAGGCTGCTGGAGGCATGGACGCTCCCTGGAGGCCTCGTGGGGCCGCCTGGTGGCGACCGGTGAGCCCCAGAGCCGCGGCCTGCGGAAGCTCCCCCGGAGGTCCGGACACCAGACGCCTGGACTCTCCCCTAGAGTCCCGGAGACGCGCGCGCGGAGGCCTGAAGCCGAGGCCCAAAGCCTCTCGGAGGCTGGCACTCTCCCGAGGGAGGGCCTGGAGGCGCCTGGAGATACCTCCGCGTCCCCGCGGCTCCCACCGCCACGACGGCACACGCGGCCCGCGCCGCCGCGGTAGTGCCAGTGTCATAAATCAAGGTAAAGCTCTGCCCTGGCGGGGCGGGGCGGGGCGGGGCGTGCGGAGCCTGCCATGTCTCCTGCCCCTTCCTATTTGCCACGGTCCGGCCCGGGGCCCAGCCCAGCCCGGGTCAGCCGGTCGTGCTAGACCAGCGGTCATCGTTTCTTCTCCGAAAATAGACAGGTCGTAGCTGTATGTTTGTTTCGGCAGCATGCCGACGCCAGGCCTTGTTTTTTTTTTGGTCGTCGCGGTCGCCGGCGCGCCCGCGCCTGCAGCGAGCACGTGTCACTACTCACTTGAAAGTTTCGCCGCATGTCGCCTGCTGCTGCTGCTGCAGCTGCTACCCCGGCGCAGCTAGGCGCCCCGACGACACAAGACAAGATGCGCTCGGCTCAGGCGGGGCGGGGTGGGGCGGGGCGTGGCGTGGCGGGGCGGGGGGCCTCTCCGCTGCTGGTGAACTGCTTTGCGACCGTCGTTGCGACGACTGAGAAACTTACGCCGAGCCAAACTTTGTTTTATTGGAATACATCGTGAATTCTACCCGTCGGCGACGCCGACGCCGCCGCCGAGGCGTCTCGCTTCCCCTCCCCTCTTCCCTCCTCCTCCTCCTCCTCCTCTGGACGGCCGCGCCGAGCGTACCCCCCACCCATTCCTGAATCGGGCTCCAGGCAGAGGATATGCCCGGGACGGGCCGGTGCCGGGACGGGTACGTGCAGGTGTCAGTCCGTCCTTCCATTCTCTCCTTCCCCTCTCTCGCGCGCGGTCGCGGTCTCCGGGCCTCAGCAGACTGATTCAGAAGAGCGCTCTTCTCGCTCTGTCTCTCCCGCACCTATGCGGCGCGCCTCATGAGAGGGAGAGAGGGAGAGCGAGGAGAGCGCTCTTCTGAATCAGTCTGCAGGCGTAGGAGGCGGCGGGGCGGGGCCGGCGGGGCGGGGCGGGGACCCGATGAGCGAACAGGCGAGCTCCCCCCCCCCCCCCACCTTTCTCCCCTCACCCATCTCCTTGTTTCGACGTACCCCTTCAATACTTATTTCCGCGGATCGGGATCGGGCGGGCGATATTGTTTACCGCGCAGTTTATTATTTTCTCTTATATTTTCTCGGAATCAAAGCAGACATGACAGTCGATGCGATTGGCTCGCAAATATCCACACCAAACAACGGACTGAGGCGCGACCGTGCGAGGCGACGATAAGCAGCGGGGCCTCTGGGGCCATGATGCACGCGGCCGCGGGGCGGGGCGGGGCGGGGGGGGGGGGGGGGGGGCCGGGCCGGGTGGGGCGGGGCGGGGCGGAGCGGGGCAGGGGCGGTAGTGCGACCGCCAGCACGTGCAGCGCCGGCCGTGTCAGGGCGCCCCGTGAGACCAGTAAGCAGTAAGCTCCCGCATCCTCTCCCCGCCCCGCCCCGCCCTGCACACAGCAGCCCGCGGTCCCCGCCGCGCCCGCGTCGCGCCAGCGCAGCGCCCCACCCGCCCCACCCAAACTCTGCCACAATCGGCCGACCCCTCACCCCACCCCGCCCCGCCCCGCCCCGTCCCGCCCGCGGAGCACCGCGATGAGACTCACTTGTTCAGCAAAGCAAAAGGAACGAGGTGGTCGGGATGGCCGCCGCACCGCGCGGACCGGACCGTCCCGGCCCGGCCCGACACGACTGTGACTTCTCGCTAAATTCGCAACTAGTAGAATGACGGATGGAGCGATAAACACGGCGAAATGGTCGGGGGAGGGGGTGCTGTAGGAGCGGCGGGGGCGGGGCGGGAGGAGGAGGAGGGTGAGGAGGAGGAGGAGGAGGAGGAGGAGGAGGAGGAGGAGGAGGAGGAGGAGGAGGAGGAGGAGGAGGAGGAGGAGGAGGAAGAGGAGGAGGAAGAGGAGGCGGCGGGCGGCGGCAGCGGCATCATCCTCTCAAGCCTTTCTTCCACTTCTATAAAGCGAGCGGAGAGCGACCCTGACGAGCAGAAGCCGATTTCGCCTCGAACGCGGGGGGACTTGCGATCGCATACGCCGCACCGCACCGCACACGAGCCCATTCACGCACAAGAGCGCGGCCCGCGGGCGACAGGACAGACATGAAGCTCTCCGTAAGTACCTGCGCCGCCCCGTAAACGTGGAGGAGTGCGCTGCGCAGCGGCGGGACATGGCATGAGAGAAGGGCGCCGCCCGGCCCTTCCGTCGTGGAGTCGAAACAAAATGCCCCGCGTGTCATCGCTCCGAGCGCCCATGGCGCGCCGTGCCACGACCCTTCACGTGACGGGGCTCTACCGTTGAAAGAGTCAGTGAGCAGAATGTGTCGTCGTCAGCAGTGTGTGGCCAGTAAAGTAGAGGGAATAAAATAGGCGGAGCACAGTGGAGTGAAGCACGCTGAATCTGTGGCTGTGGGTTGTCAGTGTAGCTAACCCATTGCCTATACTTGCCTCGTCGTCACACGTCACACCGGTCATTGGCGCCGTGCTCAGAATGTCGCGAAATCCGCATAGGCGCTAATGCGAGTACCTCTGTCGACAGGTGTGCCTGCTGTGCGCGGCGGCGCTGGCGTCGGCCTCGGCCAAGCCCTACGGCATCAAGGGTAACCCCGGCGCCGACCAGTACCTGGACCAGCGCACCGAGGACGGCCTCGGCCCCCTGCCGGCCAACCTCCCGGGACGCGGCAGCCAGAGCCCCACCAGGGCCGGCGCCTACGGACCCCGCGGGGGCGGCGCCTACGGCCCGGCCGGAGGCTCGTACGGCCCCGCCGGCCGCGAGGCCGACGACGACTACCCCGCGCCCAGCTCGGGCTACCGCCGCCCGCAGGCCGGCGGGTACGGCCCGGCCGAGGGCGAGTATCCGGTTCCGGGTGGCCGCCGCCCCCAGCAGGGCGGCTCGTACGGCCCCCGCAGCGAGGTGAACATCGACGGTGACGGGTACTACCCGGGCCCTGGCTCCCGCCGTCCCTCCCCCGGGGGCTCCTACGGCCCCGCCGGCCGCGAGGTGGACGGTGAATACCCTCTGCCCAGCTCCGGCTACCGCCGCCCCCAGGGCGGTTCCTACGGCCCCGCGGAGGGAGAGTACCCGGCGCCGGGCGCGGGCTCGCGGCGTCCCCAGGGCGGCTCGTACGGCGCCGGTCGCGAGGTCGACGGCGATGGCTACTACCCCGTCGCACCCGGCTCCGGCTCCCGCGCCCCGCAGGGAGGAACCTACGCACCTCGAGGAAGCGGTCCTTACGGCCCCCAGACCGGGAATCTGCATCATCCTGGAGCTGACCACGGCGCAGAGCACGGCGGGCTGAAGGGAGGCCGCGCCCCCGTAGCGGGATCCTACGGTCCTCAGGCCGGCGGCTACTACGGTCCTCAGGCCGGCAACCTGCAGTCAGGACCCGAGGGAGGCTACGGAGACCACGGTGTCGAACAGGGCGGGCTTAAAGGAGGCCGTCCGCAACCTGCCGGAGCTTACGGACCTCAGGCCGGCAACCTCCACTCCGGGCCAGAGGGCGCCGAGCACGGCGGGCTCAAGGGCGGCAGGCCTCAGGGAGGGTCCTACGGACCTCAGACCGGCGACCTCCACTCCGGTCCCGAGGCAGGCTACGGCGACCAGGGTGGCCTGAAGGGCGGGCTGAAGGGCGGCAGACCTCAGGGAGGATCCTACGGTCCTCAGACCGGCGACCTCCACTCCGGACCCGAGGCAGAGCAGGGTGGCCTCAAGGGCGGCCGACCTCAGGGAGGATCCTACGGTCCTCAGACCGGCGACCTCCACTCCGGACCTGACGCAGAGCAGGGCGGCCTCAAGGGCGGCCGACCTCAGGGAGGATCCTACGGTCCTCAGACCGGCGACCTCCACTCCGGACCTGACGCAGAGCAGGGTGGTCTCAAGGGCGGATCCTACGGACCTCAGACCGGCGACCTCCACTCCGGTCCCGAGGCAGAGCAGGGCGGCCTCAAGGGTGGCAGACCTCAGGGTGGCTCCTATGGGCCTCAGGCAGGAAACCTTCACTCCGGACCCGGGGCGGACCACGGGGCCGAGCACGGAGGCCTCAAGGGCGGCAGCACCCCCGGCGAGGGTGAGATCGAGCATGTGATGGGCGGGCCGGTGAAGGGAGCCCCGGCTTCCTATGGCCCCGGCGGCCCCAGCTCAGCGAACCTTGAAACCCTGGACCCTGCACCCTTGCCCCTGGCTGGAGGTGGGTCGTACGGCCCGGGCGGTACCGGTGGATCCTACGGGCCGGGTGCAGGAACCGTCAAAGGCCACAGAGCTGGCTCCTACGGGCCAAGCCGCGGGAGTTATTAGAGCAGGGCCAGGCTCACTTAGGTTAAGCCAATCTGATAGAGAATCTGACTGCGACTCTCTCCACACCTCATTCAACCCAAAACAAGAGGACACTGCCACATTTTTAAATAAAAAAGGGGGTAAAACATCATTTTTGTCATCAGGGACAGTGCTGGGTTGACGCTTGCTTGAAAAGTGTCTGAAAAAATGAGAAAAAGGTTCTCCTTCAGTATTAGGTTGTTGTCTGTGATACTCTTGATGAAAGTGTAAATAGATGTCTACCAGGAACTTCATCATGTCATCCCTCCCTCTCATTTCAATAAATCACAATTTTTCATAAAATTAGAAGTTTTATTAATTTGATGACCTTATTGCACTCAAATACAAACACATATTCAAATTTTACTTATCATAGATTTAAGAACTAGTCTGAACAATGGAACAAATCAGGGAATAGTGAGGGTCAAGAAGGGGGCATGATTCACTACACACAAAATAAACACAGGAAACAGTGGATTATGATTGTTTAGACAAATGGCCCAGTAATTAAAAGACTTGTACAGAATATGGAAACATAAAGCAATTTAAACTAGAGTAAAATACTTGAAAAATAAACAGTATGAAAACAGATACTATAGCTACAAGGCACAATATAGGTGATGTCTACTTGGGACAAAAGGACCCTTTAAAAAGACTGGTACAAAATTCATAAATATTATGTGAAACATTTAGGAGATAAGTAGATTACCTATGGTCACAAAACTTATTATAGAATTCGAACTGATGTTTTCCCAACCATAATAATAACTCCATCATCAGACAAGTCCTTAAGGGCATCCTCAAACATCTCTCTGGTTATTTGCTGCAAGGGAGAATCATACACAAAAAATTAATTGAAGGGTAGGAGGTATGTGCATCACTTTATAATGTTTACAGAGTACCCCAAACTTACAATTTGAGAGTTCTCCTTCAAATCCATTTGAAGTTTCTGGCAGGATAGTGTTTGCACCTTGCCTCTATTTCTGAGTACAATTTTACTCAATGCCTCTTTAATTTCAGCTCTACGCTTCCTAGCAGCATTACTTAAGCCCGTGGTTAAAATTCCAATATCAATTTTGCCAGACAATGGATCAGTTGCAGACTGTTTCAAAGCCTCACGATGTAGCCTACAAAACATGAGACAGCATAGGTATTAGTATCAGGGTAGAGAAGAAATATTTTGGCAAAGTACAACTCAAAGCTTACCTGTATGCCTCATCCACATCTACAACATCTACGGTTTCAGAGAATCTAATTTTAGCATGAGCCTCTGCCAAACGAATCAACGATTCCAATTGACGGGGGTATGCAGATACTTGACCACGACCAGACCCAATACGACGCATGTCAACATAAGACTGAACAAGTTTCTGGGATGATTCATCTGTGAGTTTTGGTTTAATATGCTCTTTGGCATATGCAAGATAATCACGCATAATACTCATATCCTAAAAAGTAAAATATATGTTAGATCAAAGACATACTGATAAAATGTAAACTTTCTAAAAATATAGAAGCACAACATACCATTAATTCATCTTCTTCTTCATCCCGAGTTTTGTAGTACAAGGATACTAAGTGACGGGCAAGACGACGATCAAAAAGTTCATTCTGTGGATCCAGCATGAGGAAAATCAGATCGAATCTAGAAAACAAAATAGCAACAGTCAAATTTTACAGCCTATAGAAATTTTACTAAATTTACTAGACATAAATATTCTATTGATGAAGCAGAAATACCTTGACATTAAGGTGTGGGGAAGCATTATGTTTTCTATAATAGTTTTGTTTTTATTCCATTGAGATTCAACTGGATTTGCTGCAGCAAGAATGGATGTCCTTGCATTTAACTGACAAATGATACCAGCCTTTGCAATACTCAAAGTCTGTTGCTCCATAACTTCATGGAGTACGCTACGTGTGGAGTCGTTCATTTTGTCAAATTCATCAATACAGCAAATACCATTGTCAGCAAGAACAAGTGCTCCTCTGTAAAAATAGTAAGAATAATAATGAAAAATAACCCGATATGACAGGGTGGAAAAAAATTACGGGAGGCACACCCCTATAAAGTAACCTTACGTTTGAAGCACAAGCTGACGAGTCTCTGGATCCTTGGTGACATAGGCAGTAAGACCAACAGCTGATGATCCTTTGCCAGATGTGTACTGACTCCGAGGCACAAGATTGTATGCATATTGCAACAGCTGGGACTTACTGGTACCAGGGTCTCCACACAGCAAAATGTTTATTTCTGCTCTGTTGGCAAATAAAGGCTTCATTTACATAAGGATAAAACTGAATAACTAGAGAGGGGATAAAGAATTATAGTTGAACTACCTGAAGTTTGTGCGTCCAGAGATTGGATGAGTTTTTTTGGTACCCCCAAAGAGTTGAAGAAGAATTCCTTTCTTAATGTCTTCATTTTCATAAATAGATGGAGCAATAGCACGAGCAAGGCGCTCATATATATCTTCCCTCTCCGACAAACGCTGCAACAACTCTATTCTTTCAGGAGGGAATCTGTGATCTTTCCTGTAATATACAAAGTACAGCCAGTAAAATATAAAATCTCTATCACCATTAATAAAATGGCTACACAATACATGTTGAGGACAAGACATTACCCTTCTTCATCTTCATAAAGACGCTTGGAGTCCACTTTGCGGAAGTGTACAACATCAATGTGTGTCTTGTACACAGACCTAACATTGCGCATACGTGGATTGACTTGCATGGATACAGCTCGGTAGACACCAGTGACAGTGACACGATCACCAGGATTTACAGCATCCACCAAATCATTATGGGCATAAAGAACAACCGTGTGAGGAGTTTGTCCAGGAGGCATATCATCTATAGAGAATGAAAAATGAGTGTAATTTCAAGGGCCGGAAAAAAAAAAAAGAAGCTTTAGAGGGAAAAAAAGAGGCTTTACCTGGCGACTCTTGCAGTTTAATCATTTGCTTATCAGTGAATTGGGAGCGATTGTGGATAAGTTGGAAACAATGGTTGGTGTTACAGTTGGTGCAGAGTGTTGGTTCTGCGATTCGACCACGATCAATCTCAACAGCAGTTGTAAATGCACAAACAATGCACTTGAAAAATGCCTCACGCATTTCAGGGACAACATTTGAAGTGCGAATTACCATTCCACTTATAGTAATAAGCTGATCAATGTCTGAAATCAACCAACTCAGTGAGAAAACATCATAATATCACCACAGATAAAAGAGAAAATTGAAGTCATTGCCATTTTGGACACTTTGAATCTCTACAGACTTACCCTCAGGATTTAACATTCTCATGTTCTTTGTCTTAGCTGCATTGAAAGGTCTCACTTGAATTTGATAGTCTATGACAGCAGCAGGGAAACGTTCGAAGAACATTTCATTAAGAGCCATGTCAAATGTTGGAATAACTTCTTGAGGATAACGGATTAACTGGTTGTAGAGCTCTTTGTCATAAGTCTCCAAGTGACCACAATTCACATTCAGGCAGGTTTCTTCAGCTTGATGAATCTAACCCAGAGAAGAAAATTAAAATTACTTGACAAAAGTAGGATATAATTTTCAAAGATAAAATAGCCCATTTACCTCATCTAACTTTTGCAGGTAAAGGGGTTGACTCAAGTCCATATCTGCAGTAACTTCATCTTCTTCAGCATTGATGTCAACAAATGTTGAGATGAAAGATTTAAATTTATCTTTGCAGCGATTGACAACAACATCAGTACCCCAAATAACAAGTTGAGGAGCAGCCTGCTCTCCCTCAGAAGCATCAATAGCACCAGCATCAGATGGTGGGTCAACCTTGAGTTCAAGCAAAATAATAAGAAATTATTTTTAAAAATGAATAAATCCCATTAAGAGAGTAATTTTTAGAGATGTAATTACAGGATCAGACTGCAAGTTGACTTGGCGCAAATGGCGGTCTGGGCGAATATCTGGGCGCTGCCTGAGGGGGGTTCCTCGAATACCAGAGCGAGGAGTTCTGATAGAAGCTAGAGAGCTTGGTGTTCCATAGTTCAGAGGACTGCTCATCATGTCCATTTCACTTGGAGCTAGAATAAAAACCATTAAAGGAGAGAGAAAAATTTTAAGAAAACTGTATAGTGCAAAGGAATCATATTACAAACATAAAATTAAAAGTACATATACCTCCAGCAAAAGGGCTGGTAGCAGGAGGAGCAAGAACATTGTCTGAAGGGGTTAGTGGATCGGAGGCTTCTACCACAACATGGTCATTAGCAGCTTGTCGACCCTGTTGGCCCCAGCGCAGAGGAGTAGACTCAGTAAGGTCAGATGAGCGCTCAGACCTTTTTCCTGGCGTGGCTTTTGCCGGTGTCGCAAATGTTGCATCCTGCAAAATTTGAACATTGATGGGATTTGTCTTAATAAAAAATAACAACATTTAATCAATTTATCAATCTGTAACTCTACTAAAACTAATCACCTCTTCATTGGGTGCAGTTCTCTTTCTAGATGGTGTGTTAGTTTTGGCCGGAGTTCGGGACTTTCCAGGGGTTCTCGCAGCAGCATCTTGACTAGCCAGGGCTGAAATTGGAAAATACAAACCATGAAGTTCCAGGACAAGCACATAATGATTTTACCAAACTTGATGAATGACTCAAAGCAAAATACCTTTTGATGGGGTATTCCTGGTAGTTCGTGAAGGAGTACCTGCGACATTTGTTCCATTGGAAGTTTTCAATGGAGTTTTAGTTTTGGCTGTACTGCGTGTGGATGGTGTACTCGGTGCATCTTTCGTGGGAGTTTTCGTCGGACTAGGCATTTTGCAACCTAGTCAAAATCAATGACAAAACCTGGAAATTTTTTCTTCAGTTAACAGCTGCTCCGATTGTTGTGGAAACAATCACGAAAATTACACATGTAAGAGTATTTTGTCGACAACAAATGAAAATGGTAGTAATAATGAACAAGAACGATGTTCAATAATTTTTAACATTCATAGACACTTCGAAAATTTCTGCTAGATTTGGAAGATTTGGAAACAAAGGGAACACTTGTGGAGCCGGCAACAAGCCCTCTGCTGTACAAATGAATATTACGATTGTCCCGCAAACTTCATTTTCAAATAATAATACGATAGAAGATGTAATCAAGACATATAAATTTACCTTCGTGCCCAAAGAATGCAGTAAAATCGTGGTGACACTTAAAACTTTGTAGACACAAATGTGTTGTGACTTCGCACGGCAAAACCGCGGGAAAACTTGGTTATTCTTTTTGATGTTCTTCGAGCACTGGCACAGAGATAGATCGAATACAAGTTACACGTTCTCATACATCTCCGCTCCGAAAGATGAGAAACTGCTAGCTAGTCTTCTGTCTTCTGCTTGCTTCTATTACATTCTTTTCGGTTTTTAAAAACAGACGGGCTATTCATACTCCCATAGTTTTTGTATTAGAGGGAATATTACACACAAAAACCGGTTGATGTGAGCGAGGCATGATATAATATTGTAGTAAGTGAAATTCGCTGACTTGGAGAATGATTCATTGCACACGAACAGATTCGAGCTCAGTCAGCAGTGCAGACGACGGATGAAACGACGCACGGTCACGGTGGGAGAAGAGACCTTCAAAGCCATAAATTGTTTTCACGTAAATTTCTGCTTTCTGTGCTTTTTGGCAAGTTTAAATTTCGGAGTGAATCGTTATGACACACGACTCTATGGCAGACAATCAGGTTGCAGAAAACAGGTATTACTGTATTTCATCTGAACACATTGTTATTGTTGCATTACATTTATCTGCTCTCCATAGCACTCCTAGTCATGTTCAGAATCATCAGCCAATTACTATTGCGCAATTCTGACGAGGTCTAGATCGTGCTTGCCTTACTGTGAAAATGAAGTCCTGAAGGACATGTGTGACCTATATGACATGACATTACATCATTCTTGCTCACTGTCTTCTAATACATATTTACACTATTCAGTTTTCCCTAACCTTGCCATTTGGTTCATTTGTCATTACTATTTGATAGAGTCGTTACCATTGCAAGTTTACCTATATTTTATCAAATTCGTTATTTTATGCAGTTTTATTCCTATTCTGGTTAAATGAAATTTTGAAACACCTTTGTATAAGTTCTATTTGGATATTAAATCTTCAAGAGCTTACTTAAACTTTATAACAATTCTTTGCACTCTTTAATTTTTTTTGTTGTAATGCCTGTCAACAGCCAGCTTCAGGAGAGTAATTCAATATTTAGAAGGATCAGGTAATTTTCACTTATAAATTGAGAATGGTCAATGTAAAATTTGTATTCATTTGCTTCTAAATTTATGTAGACATTTTGAGTTTGAAGTTGATATTTTTCAAATTGTTTCAAGCTGTTTCTAATATTCTTTAGAAAAAGGGCAGTTTTAGGAACTAAATGTACCTTTTGCAGTCATAGGATCTTACAGTTACACACAACATTCTCTTTTGTTCTAGCAGCTGGATAGGGAGTTTCTTCCAGTGGACTCCAATGTCTGCCACTGTTCTTCGAGCTGCTGAAAAGAAAATACTGTCCTGTAAGTTCACACATTTTGAATAAGGAAAGCAATATAGTTATTGAAGTTTGAATAGTTTCAATTAATATTTTCAAAATATCCCTAGGTTTGAAGTCAACATACCGTGGATGGTATGTGGACATTGGGTCTGTTGTGGGAACAGCTGATAAAATATGGACAATATCTTTAAACCAAGATTCCCCCAAAACTCCTATTGTTATGCTCCATGGACTTGGTGCGGGAGTGGCTCTATGGGTCCTCAACTTAGACTATTTAGCGTCTCATCGACCTGTTTATGCAATTGACGTATTAGGTAGGTGTTAAAATCTACAGGTTCTTTAATTTTTCCCTCTTAGAATTTCTCTTATCAAATCCTTGAACAACATAGGTTTTGGCCGCAGCTCTAGGCCGAAATTTAGTTCTGATGCCCTAGAAGCTGAAAACCAGTTTGTTAAATCTGTGGAAGAATGGCGCAAAGAAATGAAGCTTGAGAAAATGGTAGTGTTGGGCCATAGTATGGGAGGTTTTCTTGCAGCATCATATGCTATTAAATATCCAGATAGGTAAGTAACTCTCCTATTTTATTTAGAATTTGTTTTTTACATGTCACATTTTCATCTCACTACATTTCTTTTTCCGAAATTGAACATTATAGGGTATCCCATTTAATACTTGCTGACCCCTGGGGTTTCCCAGAACGGCCTGCAGACTACAAACCTAATCTGCCAGTATTTTACAAATTTCTAGGGTTTGTTAGTCAGAAATTGAATCCTTTCTGGGCTTTGCGTGTTGCTGGACCTTATGGTGAGTTTTAAATAAATTTTTATTTTGGTATCCAACTACATTTTGAATAATATAGAAGAATCACTTGAAATCTCTTATCCTTAGGCCAAAGTTTGGTGGAGAAGTTTAGACCAGACATTATGAGAAAGTTTTCACCTGTTGTAAATGAGGAAGAAGGTGAAAATGTCATTGCACAATACATTTTCCAGTGTAATGCTCAGAACCCTTCGTAAGTACCTCTCTTCTTCATGTCCATTTTTCAGTTTTTATTTCTCCTAGATGCTAATATGAAAATTTTAATAAACTTTTAAACAGAGGTGAAAGTGCTTTTCATGCAATGATGCATGGATTTGGCTGGGCCAAGAACCCCATGATAAATAGGATCCATGAACTTCGATCTGATGTACCTGTGACTGCTATTTATGGGTCTCGGTCATGGATTGATTCCCAATCGGCAAATATTAAGGAAAGAAGACCAGATTCCTTTGTAAATGTGCAGGTATAAAACATTCTAATTTTGATTGTAGAACACCTTCTTTTATGTCTGTATCTGTATTTGATGTTTTACATGTAATGTATTTAATGTTCCAGATTATTACTGGGGCAGGTCACCATGTTTACGCTGACAAGAGTGATATATTCAACCCACAAGTAGAGAAAGCATGTCGAATGGCAGATAAAGCTGCAAATATGTCTTCAGAAACAATAAGTGTAGAGGATGAATCTGATTCTACAGAAGAGAAAGTTTCTACAGAAAAGAAAGAGTAATCATGAGTTATGGTGGGAAAAGGGGTCAAGGTTTGCCTTTTTTTATTGCTTATTGTGGGCCTTTAAGTTCAAAGTGGCTAGACCCTCTGCTTTCTTTCTCTCTGTGAGAATCATATCTTGTGAACATAAAAATTTGGTTGTGATTGTATTTTTTTTCTTTGAGTTATCTATCCAAATAATATAAAGAAATAAGATTTTTATAAAACTAGGAGAGTTTTGACCCAATTCACAACACTCCTTTGTTTTACATTCAGAACTTCTAGAACAAACTTGAAATTGTATTTTTCATGATACCAGTAGTATGTATAAACTCTACCAACTCAAGTTTATCATCTGAGTTTCATTTCAGGTTTTTGAAGCATATCCATTTTTGTTAAAGTTATTTGTTTAAATTGTTCCAATAGGTGCAGTTTTAGTTCTTGGAAATTCAGATGAAACATGCTACAGAGGCAATAAACTCCTTTTTTGTAGTTTACTCATGTGTTCAAGGTTTGGTGTATTACACTTCTGCTTGTATGAAAATTCAGCTTTATGGCCACTCTTGCTTTCACATAATCGTTCTGATAATTTATCATCTGCTAGTATTTTATAGTTTGCTGCTGTATTTTTCAAGTTGATTTAAAGTGTACTTTAAAAAGTGTAGAAAATGCAATTTTATTTTTTGCTGCTCAAGATATTCAATTTTAAAAATTATATTTTCATATTTCACTAGAATTTAAGATTGTTAACTTTTATGACATGTAAGAATGCAGGTCCTTTGACTTAGTAATGCACTAATTACGTAAACTGTAATCTTTCTTCAAACTGTTTGCTATTATTTGCGATTAACAGCACTCAGTTAACTGGTTGCCAAAACTGCACTGTGATATGGTACATGATTTGCTAATTTGCAGAAATTAGATGTAAGTTGTATTATGTACTTGAGATAATCTGACAAGTTATCTCCTATTTTCATGTTCCTGTTGTTTTTTATTAAGAACGATTTATTAGGGGACCAACCTAATACTACTTAAGCTCTTATTTATTTCTTGCTACACCAGGTCACTGCTAAAGAGGGTCATAGGCCTATGACCCTCTGTAGTCACTGCTCGACAAATGTTTGTTGTTCTGGTGGCAGGTGTGCCTCGTACTGTAAAACAGGGTGGTGACTGTGGTGACCTATCCTGCCATGTCGAGATTGTTCTTGCTGTGTAGTCTAACTTTCAACTTTTCAGTCAACTGAGTTCAAAACTGAAGCTGTTGGGTATTTTGGGCGTTGGCACTTACCAGATGCTACAGGGTGTGGTGCTATGCGTAACATAGCCAAAGTAAATGCATTTGTTACCACTATTTATTATGTTATCTGTTTATCTGTATTATTGTATGTGTAGGAGTATTCCTGTTTTGTTTTTCAAAAATTAATCAGGTAATAAATTCCTTACATACAGGTTAAGTATTTTTAATTTATTGGGGAACTTAGACTGCAAGCACATTCACTCCAACATGCCTACACAAAACATTGCTTTGAATAATAATAGTATATAATGCAGTATCTTACAGAAAATACAATCAAGTACAATAACACAGCTTGGCTTCCTAACAGACAATAGCTCCTGGCCCTAAGAGGCTAACAGATAACCATCATGGCAGACTAATGGCTTAATGCACAATAAGAATGTACATAAGCCTACAGAAACACTTGAAGCCTTGCTATTTTTTTCAAAAAGGCATTAAATCAAACACTGCGCATAAAATTCCATATAAAATATATTAAATTACAACCAACACGACTCAAGCATTTATCTAAAAATTAAATAAAATAATGAAATATCTGCAATTTCATCACTTCGTCGCAGTCCTGAGGCTACAGAACAATACTGTCAAATGTTTTTTTTTTTTTTTAAGAATTTAGGCATAAAATGTACACATAAATCTTAAATAGTAAGTAGGTACAAACTTGCTGATAAGGCAACTCCAAAAATAAAACGCAGATACTACTACTGGCCTCTGAGATCATTCTTAGTCAAATTATTCACAGCATAAAATTAAATTAAAATTCGGTGCAAAGACTGCAACTTTACATTCAAAGGAAAAAAAAAAAAAACAGAAAAAAAAAGCAATGATATGACATAACTGGAAAATAAAATTAAAGATTTGAGAGATTGGACAAAAGCTATTAAGTCACTTGGATAAGGAACTGCAACACTGCACAATTATCAGTCAGGCACCAAGGACAAGAGCAATTTGCTTGGACATAGCATCAGCAAATAGCCTCAAATCGGAAGTGTGACTAAGTGGACGGCGCTTAGGCCAATGAATGATAGCACTTATTGGATACTTCAACTAGATTCCTTCTTTTCTTCCTTCTTTTCATCTTTCTTATCCTCTTTCTTCTTGTCATCTTTCTTTTCCTCCTCTTTCACTTCTAAACAAAATGAAGCAATTAGTATGAAGCACCCACATAGTTGAAACAAGAAAAGACATGCTTTTTTAAAAGTTGAAACTTACCATTGTCTCCAGACCCATTCTCTTCCTCATCCTTTTTCTTGTCTTCTTTGTCAATTGAAGATGATTTTCCTTTACCTTTGGCTGGTGTTGCAGGTTTTGGCTTTGGTTCCATGCTAGGGTCAAGCAAAATTTTACCAACATTCTTACGATCATGCATCTTCTGCATTGCTTCTGGCACCTGAGAACAAAATTGAAATTCGTAAGATGTATTTTGATAAATTTGGGTCTTCAGCAAGGAAAGTACAAGACTTACATCTTCTAGAGCCCATGTGGAATCAATAACAGGCTTTACTTTTCCTTTGGACCACAAGGCAAAAACTTTGTCCATGACACTTTGGACATGAGCGGCTCCACCTTGCTGATACATCAAGTGGCGCATATTCAAACCAGCCAGTGTTTTGTTTTCATCGAAGAGCTTGATGGGAGACACCTTGTCCACTTGCCACCACTGGAAAAATTGATAACATAAGTATCTGAAGACATGTTATGTGGTAGAAAAGATACATTTTTTCTCCTGAAGCTTACAGATTTCGCAACACTAAATATACTCTTGGTTTCACCAGTGACAACGTTTGCAGAACCTGAAAAGTTATGAGAAAATCTTATGAACTAAGACAAGCACACAAACCATGGTGAAACAGAGGTTACAAGATTAATAATAATACAAAAACAAACCATAAAGAACATATTTGCCCATGGGTTTGATGAGCGAATAGCCTCTGTTGCACTCTTCACCACACAGGCAGTCAAGGACTATGTCAACTCCCTCAGGGTACAGCCTATAAGAAAAAAAGGCAAAATAAATTATCCAGAATCTTTTCTGACCTAATATGACAAGCTCTACACACACTACTCAAAAAGCAACATACTTCCTAACTTCGCTGGCATAATCTGATCCCCTCTCAATGACATGGTCGATTGATCCCTGGATAGCTTCATGCTTGGCCTTGCTCGCCACACCGATTATTTTGACGCCCTCGACAGTGCGTGCCAATTGACATACAGCTTGACCCTGTCAAAGGAAAAAAAAAATCGAGTACAATTAGCATCCAAGTTGCAAGAGTACAGAGAACATGGCAGGGCAGGGCAGGGGGTTCTCTTCTCACCACGCCTCCGCCCACGGAGTGCACGAGCAGGATCTTGCCGGGCTGCAGGTTGCCGACATCAAACAGCAGCATGTAGGCCACAGCGTAGTTGATTGCGATGGCCGACGCGTCCAGGAAGCTCATGTCATCGGGCAGGCGGTAGACGTACTTGGCAGGCACGGCGACCAGCTCGGCCCAGGCGCGGTACTCGGGTAGAGCCACCACCCTGTCGCCAACCTGAAGAAAAGAAAAGACACGTTGAGGGAGAGCCCGTCCCCAGAGGGAGATGAGGTATCGTCTCCATCAGACGGAGAGATGCGAGGGGGAAACAACTCTGAAATTTTTGTACACCTAGTAATTCAGAAAAATTCAGAAAAATTCAGAAACATTCAGAAAAAAATCAGAAAAAAATCAGAGAAATTCAGAAGAATTCAGAAAGTTTCACAAAAATTTAGGAAAATTTCGAGCAAAAATTCACAAAAATTCAATAAAAATTCACAAAAATTCACGACATTTATACACCAAAATTCAGAGTTGTTTCCCCCTCGGAGAGATGACTACGCACCTTGAAGTTGTCCACGCCCTCGCCGACCGCCTCAACCTCACCAGCGCATTCGAAGCCCAGGATGACGGGGGTCTTGGGCGGGGAGTCAATAGCGCCCACGCGCACCATCAAGTCCTGGAAGTTGAGGCCGCTGCAACAGAAGGGACAAAGCGTCAGTAAGCGGGACAGCACAGGGGCGTGGCGCGGCGAGGCGCAGGGAAGGACCATACTCCCAGCGTGATTCCCCCCCCCCCCCCCCCCTCTCACTTTCGCCGGGCGGTTCGATCCGACCACGCTGCATTGCATCTCAGCCACCTCAGCCCGAATTTTGCAGGGCCAATTTCAGGAAATAGACGCGGGTCGGCTCGAGTCCTTACATAACCACCCGCCCGCACAATGCACACCTCTAAGTAATGGCTGCAGCTGAGAAAGCTCGCGGGCGGGGCGGGCGGGGCGGCGGGGTAGCGGCCTTTTTGTACCCCACCCCTCCTCATCCCACAGCTGATCGCTTCACTGGCCGCGCCGCTAGACGGGAAACGAGTTGCAGGTGGAAGGTGCATTACAGTAGATCGAAAAGGAATGCAACTTATCAGATACCCGAGAAGTTGACATCGTCAGAGCACAGAAAGCCGTGGGGAGAAAAGTCCAGAGACAGGGAGTCAGGCAGCACACAACGACATCCCGGGGGGGGGGAGGAATAGGCAGGAAAGAGGGAGGGAGGCGGAGGGGAGTGGCTGCCAGGGGATATCTATTAGACGAGAAAAGCAGGGGGCCAAGCGAGGAAGACAAATGCTGCCACTCCAAACCCACAGGGCCGGGCCGGGAGGAGGGAGGAGGGGAGTGTGGACAAACCCAATCAAGGGGGCACGGGCGGGGCGGGGCGGGGTGGGGCGCGCGCGTGCCTCTGACGGGGTGATGGCGTGGCGGCGCAGCGCCCTGCGTGGGGATAAAACAGCAGAAGGCTTTCCCCATCCAGGGAGCGGCTTCAGCGGCGGGGCGGGGCGGGGCGGGGCGGGGCGGGGCGGGGCGCGGCCGCTCGTACACGAGACCGACATTAGCGGCTGCAGGCCAGCCATCCAGGCCCGAGGGCTAAATTAATCCACACACACGTGAGCGAAGAAAGTACCAAAGCCACCGCGTCGTCATTATAAGCGCCAGCAGCGCAGTACAGCCCCCAGTGTTGCCAGAATAATAGGCAAAGAGTAGCGCAGACCCAGTGGAGTGGAGAGGACTGCATCGGCGGGCCTTGCCTACTTACGGCAACACGTTAGCACGGGCGCATGCAAGTTGCCTGATAGGCAGGGGCAGCCCGCTTTACTAGTCCATGTGTTTGGGATACGTGTTGCCTCATATGCTGGCAGCACTGCGGTCTGCAGCTCGACGCCAGGCGGGGTGCGGCGGGGTGCGGCGGGGTGGGGCGGGGTGCGGCGGGGCGGGGCGGGGTGCGGCGGGATAGGCACGCGCCGGGGGATCGTTCCCGCTTCCGGTTGCTTCCTTGCTCCTACCGGCGCGGCGCCAGCGCCGATAAAGAAAGGGACACGACTGGGTGCGGCCAATCCGATATTGCAGACAAAACCAATAGAGTCACCAGCAGAGGAATTCAACAGACAGAAAACGACAGCAGAGGGACAACCACCAGAGGGCGGGGTGGGGCGGGGTGGGGTGGGGTGGGGCGGGGCGGGCGCCACACCCTCCACGTATTATTCGTACACGACACATGACTCAGGCCGCGGCGCGGCGCGGGGCGGCGGGCGCGAGGCGACAGTGACTCAGAGCTGAGCCGGGCCGCCGGCAGGAGGGGAACAGGACGACTATACGAGGGGTGAATCACTTCAGTAGCGGAGCACGCCATTATCCCCCCCCCCCCCCCCAATCCGCAAAGATTCCAGTAGCTCCGCGCCCCGTCAGCACGACTAGAGAGAGAAGCAGGCAATAAGTTGCCCAGATAAGTAGGCAAAAAGTACGACATACCTGAGTGAAGCGGGCGGTATCAACGCCGCTACTAGGCATAGTAAACTGTCCTGTGAGGAGTGTGCGCCCCGTAGGCAGGCGTTGATACCGCCCGCTTCACACAGGTGTGTATCGCGGGGCAGGTTTTGCCTACTTATCTGGCAACACTACTAACACAGCGGACTAAAGCGGACTGCACCAGCCTACTATAGGCAACACCGTATCACAGGTGCGTGCATGTTGCCTAGTAGGCGGGCGCCGACTGGTGCAACCCGCTTTACAGTACTGCACTGTGTTTCGGCTGCTGACTGCCTCATTCTCCGCGGCAACACTGGCCGCCGCTGAGGTTCCAGTAGCTTCGCCCCGTCGGCACTACCCGCGACAGGACAGGTTCCGTCGAAAACGTAAAAAGTAAAAAAAAAAAACAAGTGGAAAGATAAGCTGTGCTGTCCGCGAATGTCGGAGGTCACAAGAGTCGTTTGGCGGGGTCCTCCCCCGCCCCGCCCCGCTTACAAGTGTTGTGTCCCTAGGCAGGGCAGACCTGGGCCTGAGGGCTGGGCTTGCGCGCGCTCGCGCGTCGAAAGGTCACGCGGCATGGCCCTTCGGGGGCGGCATGGCAGTAAGGGCTGCAAATGTTGACCGTCAGACCATCAGCTGCCCGGCCCGGCCCGGCCCCGCCCCGCCAGTCTTCGATTCTGACAAAGGCCCTCCTGCGCCCTGCCCTGCCCTGCCCCGGCCCGCGTGCGCACGCACCCGCACCCGCTCACCGGACGGGGCCGGACGGGACGGCCCAGTTCAGCGCGGCCCCGGCGATAAGGGCTGTCTCGGCCTCAGCCGACAGGCGGGGCGCGGGGCACGCCATACCAAAAGACCGACACGGGGGGGGGGGGGCACAAGTCCTCAGTCAACAGACTTTCCTCTGAAAACAATGAGCAGTACAGTACCCATAGATAGACCCGTGACTCTGCACAGCACATACGCACCAGTAATCAACTGACAATCGTACTTACGAGTGTTGATCGGATGCACGCACTGTAAAATCCTTACGAAGAAATTTCTTCGTAACGTTGCAAAGCATTTAGCTGCTTCGCAATGCTTCGTAATACGAAGTATTTTCTTCGCAAGCCCTGCCTTACGAAGAAATTTGTTTGTACACTACGAAGAAAATGCTTCGCAATACGAAGCAGCCGAATGCTTCGCAGCTTACGAACGCTTACGAACACAATTTCTTCGCAAGGTTATCACAGTGCGGGGAAAACGAAGTCATGGTTTCCAAGTAATTTTGAAAAAACCAAGCAGCTCTTATGGAGAAAATACACAGGGTTTCCGGGGATGCTTGAAAACCAGGACGAAGTTTTTTCCGAGTGTTCAGCCATGTATGTCATAAACGTCAACTGTGCTTCATTTTAGTTTAACCCTCCTTCTGGTGGCCAACACATCAGCAGTCCAACACACATTGATACCCCGACCGATATAACTAACCATCAGCAAGTGTTCAAAAGTGATTCCGGTACCTGCGAGGCTACGAGTGCGTCATTACTTCGACCACAGTGCTGCCGCCACGCCACGCCCCACCACCACTGACCCACACAACACACTGCGCGGACAGGAACGCGACAAAAAAAATATCTAACCCAATTACTGTCACGAGTTTATCTCCCCAACCGGAAAATAATGGAAATGCGGAGAGGACGGGACGCGCGGCGCGGTGCGCGGCAATTCAAATCCGTCGCGCCACTCGCCGCTGTTTTTTTTCCCCCCATTTTTATTTTTAATGCCGCGCGGCCCAGCGACGACGACGCGCTTTCGCGACGCTAACCCACACTGAGCGGGGAGGGGGAGACTAGTCGAAACTTTGCTGCATAAATGTCATGAGTTTTTTTTCTCAATTTTCCTAAATTTGCGATTATTTTCCAGTTTGGGAGCTTATAAATTTCTTCATTCTTCTAAATTTTCCGTATTTCTGATCATTTTTCTGAACTTTTCTTTTTCAGAGCAAGGTCCAAGCAGCGCTGGCCGTGTCCTGTCGGTGGGGCCTGTGGAAGGGGGGGCGGAGGCGAAAGGGAAGGAGAGAAAGCCCAGCTGAGAGCCCAGCTGAGAGCCCAGTCGGCCGAAAGCCCCAGCTTCACACTCGATCACTCCCCGCCACGCCGACGCCAAGCCACCGCGCCGAAGCGAGGGTATTGGGGGGGGGGGGGGGGCTAGGTCTCTCGAAAACACGGACGCGGGTACAGGCGTGTTGGCCAGAGGAACAGATATGTCAAATTGCCTAGGAACAGGCGCCGGGCGCACCAGGAGAACCCGGTTTAGCTGCTGGCTGCTACTCACAGAGCCCGCAGACTCGGTCCGTACCCGGCAGAGCAGCGAAGAGAGCGAGCTCAGATGCTCGTATGCGTCCGAAAACGACAGGTGAGAGTGAGATGTTCGAACTAGAACATAGCTCCCTCTCCCTCTCACCTGTCGTTTCCGGACGCTTACGAGCATCTGAGCTCGCTCTCTTCGCTGCTCTGGTACCCGGGTTACCCGACTGTCCGGGTAAAAGTAAGAGCCCTTTGGCTTATGCGGCGCGAGGCTCGCGGCGGCGCTCGCCGTTGGGAATCTTAGAAGCTCGGAAATCGTAACAGGCGTCGCTCTCCCTGCCGTCCCGTCCCGCCCGCCGTGTTTCTCTCTCCTCTCCCTTTGTGCCCTGACCTGCGCGGTGCGGCGGGCCGGGCCGGGCCGGGCGCGAGCGACGCGCCGTGGAGAAGAGGGTGGGGGTCCCGGTTCAAGGCCCACCACACGCACGGGGCGAGGCGGGGCGGGGGCGGGGGAAGGTAGGGGGCATTATAATACGCTTAGCGTGGGACACCGCCCCGAGCCGCCGCGGCCCGGCTCGGCCAGGTTCGTCATCTTGGAGAAGACTCTAGTTGCGACCGTCCCGGCCCGGCCCGGCCCGACCCGGCCCGACCCGGCCCAGTGTCCTAGACCTCACGCACTCTGCCGAGGGGGAAACAACTCCGAATTTTGGTGCACAAACGTGAATTTCCATTAAATATTTTTCTGAATTACAAGGTGGACAAAATTGTCAGAGCTGTCTTACAGTATCACTGTCCTCCTCGCACTCATGGGCCACAGCCGCGCCATACGCGCCGCACCGTCACGAGTGCGACAAGGACGGAGAATGCGATCCTCTCAACAGTCACCGCTGCCGAGGCCGAGGTGGGGTCCGTCGTGTCGAGGAGGAGGATAGCTTCCGGCACGGTGCCGCCCCCCGAAAGCGCCGCCGGCCCGGCCCCAGAGGTACACCCGGTTACACCTGATAATGCGAGGGTAGGGTAGGGTAGGACGTGCGATGTGCGGCCTCCTCCTCCTCCTCCTCCCCCTCCCCCACCCCCAGGACGACGCCGACTGCCGACGACGCACGTCGCTGGACACTGAATTAGCGGACATCCGGTCGACGCGGCCGGCCAGTACCCGCGACCGGCCAGAGTGGCGCGTCCGTCAGGAAAAGAGGAAGAGAAGGGAGAGAGGGACTGAGCGCAGTGCTGTCCGCGGCGCGGCGTCGAGACTCACACCTTTGCCCCCCCCCCCCCCCCCCCCCCACTCGTCCATACAAGCAGCAGCTACGCCCACTCCAAAGCAGATCGCCTTCAATTACCATTGTTTTACTGTGCTGCGCGTCGTTCCAGCATTACGCACCGGCAGCACTAGAGCGGGCGGGGCGGGGCGGGGCGGGGCGGGGCGGGGCGGGGCGGGGCGGGTCTAACAAGCGCACACAGAGCAATCCCAGCCCGCCCACATAACGACGTTACGACGATCAGAGAAAGCTTTCCCCCACCCACAAGCTCTCATGCCCACCACCTCCGCGGCAGAGCAGAGGGGGACGAAAAAGAGTCGTCCTGCCCCATATATTATGTATTAACGGCGACACGTGGGGTAAGGAATCCGGAGGGCAAATGCGTATTCATTCCAGACGACAAAAGACTAGGGGGCAGCAGGTTACGCGTACGCCCGCCAGAGGGGGGCCTAAGCCCCAGGGAGTCTATGAGGACGACACCCCGCCCCGCCCCGCGCCCAACCCCCGCCACACACGTCGCGACGCGGGCCCAGGGGTAGCAACAGGCACAGCGGCAGAGGCGGGGTGGGGCGGGTTGGGGCGGGGTGGGGTGGGGCGGGGGCCAGCACGCCAGGCCACGCACAGGGAGACATCAAGGTCACGAATCAGACACACACTCCATTGATTAGAATTCCTGCAGCGACTAGCAGCGGCGCCGGCCGGCGGGGTAACACCACCTGCTGCTGCCGGCGCGCCCCTGTGGGGCCCCGGGCGGGGCGGGGCGGGGCGGGGCGGGGCGGGGCGGGGCGGGTTCGAGAAAGGGAACAAACGTTGCCAGGAAAGTAGGCAAAATAAATAAAAAAATAGACGAAACAAAGTGGAGGAGGGCGGGCAACGTCCACGCCTGCCGCGCAACTATAGGCAACACGCACGCGCCTGTGCTAAGGTGTTGCCTAGTAGCCAGGCGCAGATGCAGCAGTCCGCTTTACTTCCGTGTTGGGGATTTTTATATCTTTATCGCCTACTTTATCTGGCAACACTGCGGGGAGCGAACCTCGGGTTGCGTGCAGTGCGCGTAAAGGTAATTATTAAATTTACAAACAATGTTTCTGTGTTTAAGCTTCACAAAAAATGTTATCCAATTTAGTAACAGAAAAATGAACAGTGTTGTTTAGCGACCATGCCCACAATGTATATATCGAGCGATTAAAAGAGAAGCGGAAGCGGCCGGGCCAGCGCGGCTGACTTAGTGAGTCTCGAAGGCCTCCCCGCGGGGTGATGTACCGCTGTCGTTAAAAGACCTTTAGGACATGACCGCCGCCGCCATCGTCGTGTTGATTTCGCCCCGCCCCGCCCCGCCCCGCCCCGCCCGCGCCGTTACCCGCCGCACCACGATAAGGCAGGCCAGGCTGCATCCGCGACCTGACCTTGCCCACGCCCGATCCTCCTGCGCATGTAGCGACCCGGGCCCGGGCGCGGCGCCCAACAGTCATGCTCGGGAATGTGTCGCTGGCCCGCCTCGCCCCGCCCCGCCCCGCCCCATACCCCGGAGTCTTGCTGATAATCGGGCCCCAAAGGCATATACACGACTTGTCCCGAAAAACTGCCAGTCTCTGTTGCCCTAGTAACTAACAAAACACGGAGAAAAAAGATTGTATTGTCAAAAAAAAAAATAAAAACACGTCATTTTTTGTTGTACATGAAAACTCCCCTTTGCTTCCCCTCGCGTATCAAATCCCGCGGCCCACGCGTATCCATCCGGTCCGGCGGCCGTTAATGTAAACTCACAATTATCTCGTCGTCGGTTCTCGATCCGTGATACACCACTGAGTTTTTCTGAAAGGTCTGCGCGTTCGCAGCAAGGCATGGCGGGGCGGGGCGGGGCGGGGCGGGGCAAAGAGTTTCGGATGAAAAGCGTCACGGCGGCCCAGCGCCGCGAATAGCAGCTCATTTACCCCCGCCCCCCTCTCCCCTCCCCATCCCCAGCCCCCGCCCGTAATCAGAGTGGTGGACAATTTTATTTCTCTTTGCCTGAACCGCTGAATAAACCCCTTCAAAGCCAAAAGCGCTCAGACTACCCCAGAGACCGAGGGGGGGAGGGGGGGGGGACTCCTGCCAGCTCCAGATTGGACAGCCACCGCCCACGCCCCACTGCCCCAACCCCTCAAACTCCAATTTCCCGTCTCTAATTCCCCTTTAGCAGCGGGTTAGCCCCCATCGATTTCCATGGCCCCCACGGCCCGTGGTAACCTATGACCTCGCGCGGCGACGACGCGCAACTCGTGGGGGGTTTGGGGGGGGGGGGGGGGGGCGCCCCGAGGCGAGAGCGGGAGGGGTCGCGCTGCCACCGACTGATCCTGAGGATATCGCTCTCCTCTCGTCTCCTCCTTGTCACACCCATGTCGGTCACGCCGCCAGTGTGAGTGCGAGAAGGACAGTCTGCACATCAAATTCTAATGAACATTATTTATTCGTAACTAAATTTTTTTTTGAACGTGTTTTATTTTATGCATATTTCAGCACGCAATTATGCACAATTTGTTCTTAATTGCGTATTCAAGATGCACAAGACAGGCAAATGCCAAAGTAAAAAAAAAAGCTAGGGTTCTCCAAATGGGAAAGTTTTCATAGACAAACCCTGCCTACCAGGCAACATGCCTACACCCATGTACTGCAGTTTGCCTAGTACGCAGGGTTTGTCTAGGAAAACTTTCCCATATGGAGAACTCTAATAAAAAAAATTACGTCACTAATAAAAATGTCCAATAGACTTTAGCGTGCGCGGCTCGCACTGATGAGGCAGCGCGGCGGTGAGCGGCGCGGCGCCCCCCGCGGCCACCGCCTTATCGATACGGCCATCGGCTAATCACAGATCGGCTCAGCAGGGCGGGGCGGGGCGGGGCGGGGCGGGGCAGGGCTCGGCTGGGCGCGTCCAGCCTCCAGCAGCCGCGCCCTCAGCCTCGACTAGCACCACCGCCGCTCGCGATTCCAGCATTCCAGGCCATAAAACCTGGCGGGCTGGGCGCCGGGGCGGGGCGGGGCGGGGCGGGGCGGGGCGGGGCGGGGCGGGGCGGGGCGGGCTGTAAGGGCCCG
The DNA here is from genome assembly GCA_033675135.1 of Frankliniella intonsa. Lineage (NCBI taxonomy): Eukaryota > Metazoa > Arthropoda > Insecta > Thysanoptera > Thripidae > Frankliniella > Frankliniella intonsa. Next base: position 10,909,258 of record CM066248.1, read on the forward strand.
CAGAGTATCTCATCAACCTGAGTGGAGCCCGTACAGAGCCAGTGCACGCTGCTGCAGCCCGGCCCGGCCCGGGCAGTCCTGGCGACGCTAGCGCAGACAGCAGCAGCAGCTAGATCGTGGGAACGAGCACGCGGGACGCGGGACGCGGGTCCAGCCAGCAGCCTGGTCATCCGGGCCAGCATGCAGCACTCGAGGACTCAAGTGCGCGCCGCAGCCACGCACGCCACCACCACCATGGGGGCGCGATGCAGCGCAACGCCAGCACTCGTGTGATAAGCGCGGCATGCGCACGACGCATCACTGGTGGGAGACGTGGAGGGGGGGGGGATGAGGGGGCCGAAAGGTGTCTGAAAAGTAGACGTTCCAGTAGCATACGCCTTCCTTAAGGCGTCTACATTTGGGACACCCCTAAATTACAGTGTACGTAGGAGGAGGGAGGGGGAGGAGAGAGGGCGAGGGGAGGAGGAGAGAGGGCGAGGGGAGGAGGAGGGAGGGCTGAAGAAGAAAATTTTGCGAATGCACAGCCGGCTGGGGGGCCTGCCGCCGGGCCGGGCGGGGCCGGCAGGCGGGGACGCACCTGCAGGGTCGGGACGGCTCCCCGGGGCCCCGCCCCGCCCTGTTCCGCTCAGGCCGGCGGGCCGGCCGGCCGGCGCGGTGGGACGCGGCAAGGTCAGCGCGTCGGAACGGGGCGGGGGCCCTGGACTCCAGGCCCAAAGGGGCCCCACCTCACAGCCCGGTCCAGCGCCGGCCTGGCCCGGCCCCACTGTGCGGGGCAGTGCGGGGCAGTGCGGGGCCAGCAGCGCCACGCCGGCCGGTAGGCCGCCCCGCCCGGCCCATCGCCCACGCCAAGAGTGAGAGTGCCATGTTTTCAGTCAGGCGTGGCGGGGCGTGGCGGGGCGTGGCGGGGCGTGGCGGGGCGTGGCGGGGCGTGGCGCTCCAGCACTGGCCGCCCGGTCGGTCGGTCGGTCGAGCTTGCCCTGCCGCCATCTCTGGCGCCCCCGGCCTGGCCCGGCCCGGCCCGGTCCGGCGGTCATTCACACATTCCACAGCAGGACAACGTCCAGCCGTCCGAGTGGTGCACCCCCACAGCCGGCGAGCGCACGGCGCCAGCCAGACCTCCTCTCTCTCCTCCCCAGCCCAGAGAGAGTCCAGAGAGCCTCTGGCCTTCACAGCAGCAGCGGCAGCGCGCAACCCCCGCCCCGCCCCGCCCCGCCCCGCCCCGCCCGCCGAACAACCCCCAACAGCTCCCGCGGCGAAGCAATACAACTGCCTGCCTACTTGGTGATGCCAAAGAACGCCCCGGAGACGCACGCGCAGAAGCAGCGGCGGCGGCGGCGGAACGCCCCCCAGCCCGCCCCCGCAATACCCCCCGGCATGCCCCCGACAGCCGAGGAGAGGTCTCTCTCAAACGCTCTTTACCCGCCCGGGCAGCACAACGAACGATTCGAAGCAAAAATAGCGACGGCAACGTTACACCACCGACCGACGCGTTACACGGCATGGCACGGCACGCCCGATGAGAACAAAGTGTTTACCCGAGCGCGTGTGTTTATGTAGGGCGCCCCTGGTACCCCCCCTCCTCTCACACCACCGCCCTTCCCACAGGGTGGCTCGGGAGCACCAGACTCCGCACCACGACTGTTCACACTCAAAGTCTAGGGACGGGGAGCAGCCAGCCCCGCGCCAGTTTCTCAGGATGAGATGACGGCTAGTCAGTGTTGCCAGAAAAGTAGGCAATACGTAGCCTAAACACCGTTGAGTTGTATCAGCGCCTGCCCTCCAGGCAACACGCACGCACCTGTGCTAGGGTGCAGCCTAGTAGGCAGGCGCGGATGCATAAGCCCGCTTTACTACACTACACTGTTCCGGCCGGCTACTTGTTGCCCACTTTTCTGGCAACACTGCGGCCAGCGCGCGGGCCCGGCTGGGCTACGGCCACACACACACACACACAGGCGGGCAGAACGTGGAAGCTGCTTTGCGGAGCTCCCCTACACGTCCACGTTTACGATCAACGAGAGGAGAGCAAAAGAGGCGAAGAGAAACAGATGCCGCGCAAAACACCTCTCATCTTCTTTCGCTCTGCGAGGAAATGAGGGGGGGGGGGGGCTGGCAGTAACATCGTGTCCTGCAGCTGCACACGGAGGGCGCCCCCTCCCCCGCCCCGCCCTACCCCGGATTAGCCCGCCCCCGCCCCTCACGCGTTCCTCCCCGACACATTCTTTCACACCAGCCACGGTTACAAACCTATTGTGCACCCCACGAGCGCCCCCACCCCCCACTCCTCGTCCCTGTACCGCCCCTCGCCAAACGAGGAACATAATGTGTAGTAGCTACCTGCTGGAGAAAAGGGAAAGAGCGCCTCAGGGGGTAGAGGAGGGCGGGGGGCCGTCCGCAAATAACAAAAAAACACTTTGGCGGGAAAAGTCCCCCCCCCCCTCTGGTAAAGACTTTTCGGAAGGCAATTTCACGCCGCATATCTGGTTACGTAACTGGCCGAAAAGGGCTTTCAAGATTCAACCGGTGACGTCCTGGGAAATAAAATTATTTGCTATGATCAGCAGCTACGCGACAGGCCGGGCCCCGCGCATATGCAAGCCAGCGTCATTATATAGGGCGTGGCGTGTCGCACCAGCAGAACGCAGCTAAATTCCTCCTGGGCCCGGGGAGTGGAGGGGGGGGGGGCAGCGCCGTGCGGTACTGTCAGGAAAAGAAGTGCTGCTATCGATCAGCCCGGGTAGCGCCACGCTCCGCCACGCCCCGCCTCTCTCCCGGGCCCGGCCGGGCGAGTGCAACGGATTCGCCACCCTCCGAGCGCGCAACAGGGCCCGGCGGCGAGGCGGGGCGGGGCGGGGCCACGCCACAATCGCAAGGAGTCTACCGTCGCGACCAACACGTCATCGTCGTCGTCGGCGGATCTTTCCGAAATAAATTTGTCCGCAGCAACAGAGTTATTTCAACAGACGGTCCTGGCCTGGCTGCCCCCCGCCCCGGATCCCCGGGCGGGACGCGCGGACACGCCCAGAGCGATCCATATGCTAATCAGCCGGGTCACCGACAAGCAGGCCGGGAGGGTGAGGAAGGGGAGCGGGAGGGACGCGTTTCGCATCCGCCGAAACCAAAACACACTTTATCACACGGGGCGGACGGGCGGACGGCAAAGAGTTATCAGTCAAAGCAGGAAAACAATAGCAAGGACTCGACTGTCCGGGAGTGTTGGCGGGGGGGGGGGTATCTGCGTGCACCTCTCCCGCGGGGGCCGCGGCGCAGCGCAGCACAGCGCGCGGTGATTCAACGCCCTACGCTTCAATGACAGACGCCCGGGGGAGGGGAAGGAGGGGCAATGAGGAGGGGAACGGGGGAGAAAGGGAATGGGGGAGAAAGGGGCGGAGGAGAGGGGCGGAGGAGAGGGGCGGAGGAGAGGGGCGGAGGAGAGGGGCGGAGGAGAGGGGCGGAGGAGAGGGGCGGAGGAGAGGGGCGGAGGAGAGGGGCGGAGGAGAGGGGCGGGGGAGGGCGCTCGCGTGACGTGACGGCGGAGGCTTGCAACGGAAAGTGAAGTGAGTCAATCCCTTTCGTCGGCATCCAGTTGTGACGCTCCAGGCCGCCTCGCCTCGGTCTGGGCAGGGCGGGGCGGGGCGGGGCGGGGCGGGGCGGGGCGGGGCGGGGCGGGGCGGGGCGGGGCGGGGCGGGGCGGGGCTGGACCGGGTCGGACCCGGGCGGGCAGGGCCTCGGACACGCCTCAGCGCCCCCGTGCGCGCGGGCCGCACCGCCGCCATGGAGGCCGTGCATGTGGCATGGTGGCCGGGGAGCAAAGCGTCGACAGGTATCCGTCAATGAGTCGGCCGCCCTGGCCCGGCCCGGCGCCTCGCTGCCTGCCTGTATGCGCGCCTGCCCCGCGCCCTGCCCTGCCCTGCCGCGCCGCCCGTATTGATCCACGGCCACACCCACGGGGCCCGTGGGGCCTACGAGCCCAGCGCAGCCCAGCCAGGCCCAGCCCAGCCCCGGGGAAAGATGGCCACCCCCAAGAGGGACCCCCACCCCCCACCCGAACCACCCCATTTTCAAAACCACAGCGAGCAGAAAATGATGCAAGGCCTTTTCGGTGTGACAGCCGACGCGGGCGGCGGCGCCCAGAAAAAAACGTGTTGGCAGATTGTCGGCATAGGGATGGTGCCGAGGGGGGCGCTCTCCCCGCCGCCCCGCTTCCCTCACCTGTTGATGCCCCGGCCCGGCCCGGCCCGGCCCGGCGCGCCCCGCGCTAAGCCCTTGCCCTTCCCTCCTGTAGCTGCGCTGCGCACCCCGGCCCGGCCCGGCCCTACCCCGCCAGGGCCCAGGCCCTATACAGCTGGGCCCGCCACGCCCGCCCCGCCCCGCCCCGCCCCGCCCCGCCCCGCCCCCAGCGGTGCCCCAGGCCCGGGCGCGGGCTGCGCCCCATATGGCCATATGGACCAGCAACCCTCCGTATGGTGAGTACGCGAGGGGCGGTGCGCGGGGCCCGGGGACCCTGCACGACGCACACCGCCTTGGGAAGCAGGGGCCCCACGCTCGAGGGGGGCCCGCCGCGTACAGCTGCACTCCCGCCCCGCCCCGCCCCGCCCCGGCCCTGAGGTACCCGCACAGCCGGGCCGCCCCGCCCCGGGTACCCGCGGGTGCCGGCGCGCTGGGGCCGGGCCGGGGCGGCAGGAGTCGCGGAAGTCCCCGCCCCCTCGCCCCGGACCGCGCCTCCTGGACGGACCATATGCTGCCCCTCGCGGACGCCCCGCCCCGCCCCCAGCGCGCCGCGAGCACGCCGGGCGACGCCCAGGATCACGACGTGCTTGACGGGCAGGGTCACGTCCGGGACGGGGGCACATAGGCGCCGTGCCCCGAGGCCCACCTGGCGGGACACCGCCACACACACACACTGCTCTACAGGTTTCACGAGCTTCTACTCACCATGCCTTGACGCGGATCAGCACTTCGCCCTCGGCCAGCGTGGGCTCGGGCTTCTTGAGGAGCTTGACGGACTTGAGGCCGCCGAAGCCCGTCAGGACGACGGCCCTCATCTCCTTGGGGGGCTCCTCGGGCGCCTTCTCCGGGGACTCCTGCTCATCCTTGGCGGCCGTCTCCTGCTTCTCCTCGGCCTTGTCCTGCTGCTGGGGCTTCTGCTCCTCGGCGGGCTTCTGGTTCTCCTCGGCCATGGTGGTGGCGGGGCGGGGGATCAAGTCAACGGAAATGCCGGTGCGAGCTGAGCTGCGGTGCGGGCGGGGCGCGTCTGATCTGATCCGGGCGGAGGTCGGCGCAAGACTGACTGACTGGGGCAGAGTGGTGGCGCGGCGCGGTGCGGTGCGGTGCGGGCAGAGCCGGTGGCTGCGCAGGAGGCAGGGCAGGGCGTTGCGGACGACAATGTAACAGGTGCTGCTTCGGCGTGCGGCGGTGTTGGTCTGCCTGCCTGTGGCGCGTCCGTCTCCGTCTCGCTGTTGGCGAGGGTCTTCCTCTCGCGCCGCGCCTCGCGGCCGCGTCCGAAACGCGGCCCCCCCTCATCCCCCGTCGGGTCGGCGTGAGAGCAAGAGAGAGAAGGACGTGCACCGGTGACTGCGGACGCAGCCCCCCGCTGCCGGCCGGAGCGCGCCCGCATTGGCGTTGTTCATCCGGCGCGACGCCGTCGGGGTGGAAATAGTGCGTCGCGGCGCCCGCCCTCGACGGCGTCGCCGGCCCGGGGGGCGCTCCTTATCAGAGAGAAGCGTCGGGGACTGGAGTGGGGCCTACGGCCCTGGCCGCGGGGCAGGAGCCGGGGCAGCGGGTTTGTTTGATCGGTGTCCTGCCGTTTGGGACGTTCCGAGGAAGGAGTCCCCTGCTGGAGATTCCTGCGCGTCGTCTGCTTGGTGGTGGCTTCATGTTGTTATTGTTTATGGGCGGTGTTGGAAATGCCGAATGCCAAGTTTTCGGTTTAAACGATAAACTCGCTGAAGATGACAGGATATGAAGTAGCTGGATTAGGAATTACTTAATCTCATTTTGTCGATCATGGCAGAGCGAGTGCTGAGTTCTTGAAATGTTCGGCATTGTAGCTGGTGTATGCCGGTGGACCGGCATCAAATCAGACAGTATTTTCGTCCCTTAATTTTGTAAACTCATCTAATTACTTGCTCTGAAAGTGTCATTATGCCATTTTCAAACTATGTCATCTGGATTTTAGGTTTAAGTACTGCTATTGGTTTAGTGTCATATTTAACCTCATCAGTTTTAAGAAAACATAGCAGTAATTTTTCTGTAACAAACTCATTACTGGCATCATCAGTTTGGTGTAACTATGGCCCTAGTGGAGAGAGAATTTGCAGATTTCAAAACCTTTGCTATGAGTCTCACTTAAGAGAGTTTCAATTCTTATTATCTTCTGACTCTGTTGTCTCTGGAGTGCAGAATGAGTCTCAATGGATGAATATTGACATGTCCGCTGTTTTAGAACACAATGCATTTAAATTAAAGATATCCATTCTATCCCCTGTTAATAGTAAATTTAAAAGATCTGTTACTTATCACAATACACCTACATTCATTCTTCATAGATTTAAGCCAGACAATATTATGCATGTCATTCACGATGACTTGATTCCTTTGTATGCTACTATGGAAGCTATTTCAGATAAAACTGCTATTTCCAATCAACATTTTGATATAGCATTTACTGATGATTATAATCACGCTGTGTTTGATGACTGGTACCAATACTTTTCTGGATCACCTCCAGTCAAACTGATTAACATCAATAAGATAGTCTGCTTTAGTGATGCTTACATAGGATTATACAGATCTACTCTATGGTATAAATATGGGTTTAAAAATGTTCAAGGACCCCACCATAATGATAACTTTAACTCTAAAGTATTGAAGAATTTTGTCAATTTTAACTTTGATATAAGAGGAGCCAAATCCTATTGTAATAATCAAATGAATTTGAAGCAAATCAAAATTGTTGTCCTCCTTAGATCTCAAACAAGACGTATTTTAAACACTGACAACTTATTACAGTCTATCAGAAAGGCTTTTGTAGATGTTTATCCTAAAAATGAGCTTGATATTGTTCAACTTGATTTTTCTGTTCATAACATTAATTTCATTCTGTGCCAAATAAACCAAGCAAAACTTATTGTGGGTATGCATGGTGCTGGTATGATTCTCTCAATATTTTTACCTCCCTTGTCAGGTATAGTAGAACTTTTTCCATTTGGTATTAACCCAGAAAATGTATCATTCTTGAAATCTCTTCTAGACCAAAACCAGAAATATCCTTTGTACTATGAGTCATGGGTAAATATCAAGAGAGAAAATTCTGTGGCTGGTATGCATGCCAATCCTTTACTTGGTAATATATCACACCTACCTATATCTGAACAAATCAGAATTCAAGGACTGTCTCAGGTACCTGCAGTAAAATGTTGCCATGACCCTGCATACTTGTATTACATGTATCATGATACAATCATAAATGACAAAGTATTTGATGCTATTCATACATCTCTAAGAAAAACATTAGTAAATAAGTTTGATAGTAATGATCTATTAAGAACACATGTATTTCCAGCAGGTCCGAATTTTGTGAATTGTATTGTTAAAGAAAACTTTATCTCTGTTGATTGGAGCGAGCTGTCAAATGCTGAAGAAAACAATGGGCTTTGGTTCCAAATTACTGTAAAAAGTGGAGAGCATGTACAAACTTTTAATGTTTATGGCAACACAACCAGAAACTTTTCCTCACAATTGGGAAATTCATCTGAAGTTACTGAGGTATGGTTCCAAGCATTTAATAATAAAAACATTGGAGGCTTTATTAATCATAAGAAATGTGTCAGAAATATGCCTTAAAAAGTTTACTATCTAAAATCCTATTTAGTTGTTTTTTGAATAAACTAGTAAGTTATAACTTGTCAACTTCATTGAAGCAAAACTTTTGCAGAACTAATCTTCTCCTCACACCTCTTTACCAGCTGGACTCGTAAAGGACTCAGTTTTGATGAGATTAAAAGACAAGTTTTCATATCAAAGAAGTTCTTTATACAAGTATCAGCACTTTGGTCATACAGCAAAGTCAGATTGGTAAATACAATACATGAACCGAAAAGAAAAGTATGGCCTGATAGCAACAGTAACGTATGAGTTCATACTGCCATGATAAAATAAAATATATAACAATTAGTTAAAACAGGAAATAGAATAGCGTTTCAGCATGACATAAAATGCTTAATTAATTTCAATCTAAGATACTGTAGAACAACGCTCAAAACGACAGTTGATAGAAATTCGTATTAGTAACACAAAGACAAGCAATGCAATGCTAACTCTTGTTCTCTATAGCAGAAGCAGTGCACAGTCAATTAATAAGACATAAACCTAATAAATTGTCGGATCGATTTCTCTTCAAATTTTTGCTCTGTAATATGGAATTTGAAATGGTAAAACATTTTCAAGTGACTAGGTTCTAATTTAATGATTACAAATAAACACTCCTAAATTCATGATAAAATTATTAAAAGAATCTCAATGTCTTGATTGGCATTTGTCCTTTAGACACAGATACATGTATCTGTTCAAAATTACAGCATGAGAAGCAATTGTCACAAAATCTGATCATTTTTGTTTCACAAAACAAATATTCTCTAATAGAAAAAAGTAATGTAAAATTTTAAACTCCACGAAAGGATCTACAATTACTTCAATAGAGATCAAACCTGGTAGACAGCAAAGTACAAAACAAATCATGTGACAACCATCTGAAGACAACACCAGAAAAATCTAGCAGACAAAGTGTCAGGGTCACAATCATACTTGGGATTGACCTATCCTATCCCCAATAATAGAGTGCAGCTTGCGAGAAACTAGGTCATTAGCTGGAATTTTAGGGAGGCTGGCTTCATCTGTTGAATCATCTGCCAATAAACGCTTGGCAACTTTCCGTGAGCCATCCACCTGGATCATATTGTTGATAGCTCTCAAATCCTGTCCAAACCAAGAATGAAACTGTTACTGACATCCAAATTTAACTTCATCAATAAATAACAACCACTATTACACTTACTCTAGCTGGACTACGGCTGAATTTGTAATCCAAAAGTTTGGAAGGAGAGACAGTGACGTCTTGTGGATTAAGGGAGCTTATAAAAACAGGCAGTTTGTCTGTTACTCTTCTTCTTGGAACACTTGGCTGACTATTGCACACCGGCAATGGAGAAAGAGGAAGTGAGTCATTCTGAAATAAGATATTCATTTTATAATAAAGTAATAGTGATTGATAAACATTAGCCATGCCATAAATGTAATTCATTAAGAATTATCCTTGAAGTTAACGGTGTTCTTTTACACATACCTGAGAATCTGAACAGAATTTCTGGGCAAAGGCCTTCATTTTAGAGACAAAAACTTCATTGTAGAATTTGATCAAGTCTCCTCTAACTTCTCCTCTAAAATTATTAGAGGTTCCAGCAGCATCAGTTGGAGAACCCAAAGCTCTCGGAAGCGGAGCTGATATGGCTGTGTTATCCTCTGCAGAGATAATTTTAGATTACTCCTTCATAAAATGAATGAATTTTAAGGACACAAAAGATAAGATGTAAACAAACTTACCACCAGTCTCTTCAGTCACTTTTTTAAGAAGCACACTGCGATACACATGAGAGCTAGCTTGAGGTTGCATACGGTAGCATTTCATAACATTGGTAAATGTTTGATCATTTTTAGTGACCTGGAGATGTCAAAAAGCGGTATTATTAAGCTGACGTATTATTCAAAACATAGGGATGACATTGTGATACTGACCTTACAAATGACATAGACTGAACACATTAATAATTGATCAATGTGGCGGTCACGCATGAGATCAACATGGTTTGTTATAGCATGTTGGAAGCAAGTCCAAATTTTTCGTTTTAACTCAGAATCTGTTAGTTGAAGGTGATTGCAGAGTTCCTGCATTCTTACAGATCCTAGATGGTAAAACTGTGAACCAAACAAATGTAATTAGTTCCAGATTAAAAATATCACTTACAGTAATTTATTTATCATCAACATAACATACCTTCCTAAAGAATAAACAGAGGGAGCCTGTTCTCTTCGGCTTATCTTCATCTTTCTTTTCAGAATCTCCGCCTTTACTTTTAAGAACAGTAGAGCCAGATGGTTGGGCTGAAATTATAACACTATTTGCTCCAGGAACATACTGAATGGGGATATATTGCTGTCCATTTTCTCCCTTCACAGCTGAAACACAAACAAATTTGGAAAATACAGTAAAAATTTCTATAGCGGTACGGGTCATTATCAATGAAGATATCTCATGAAAAAGTTTCAAAATATGAACAAATCGAAAGAGAGCTGGTCACTTACTTGTTATTTGTATTCCTCCTATTCCCACTTTGCTCTGGAGCAGTGACTGCCCTGGTTTGATTGCAAGTTCACCATCAAAGAGACGCTTCTTTGGAATGCCCTGAGAAACAGGTGAGTTGAATCGGTCTACAGCCGAAACTGATGAAATAGGAGAGGCAGAGCCCTTGTCACCAGCTCCCGAGAGACGCTTTAATACAGGATTAGCAGCTTGATGCTGTCCAGCATCGCCATCCAAAGTAAGTTGACTTGGTAATGAGACATCTTCACATGATGGTACAGGAAGACCTGAAGACTTCATGTTGTCCCATAGTGAACTTTCAGATCGCCATGCCATTGACTCTAATATTTTCTCCTCAATCTAGAAGTCATCAGTTATAAGAGTGTTAGTAAAAGCCAGTATGATTTCTAAAATTATGAAACACTAGGATACTGAAACATACCTCATTCAAGTGCTTTATCATGTCTCTTGACAACTGCTCCTCAGCACGAACAATAGGTTCAATAACCTTATAGAAATAGTAAGGTTCTACATTCAAAGCATCCAATATCCAAGGAAATGTGCGGCTAGGTGCATTGTATGCAAAAATGACAATTTCAATACTGCAAGCCAGCAGAGTTTGATGGAAAACTTCCTGTTCCAAAAGATTCTGAAAAACACAATTTTTTGAAAATGAGATAACACACCTTCCCTTTACTTTCATATCAAACAGCTTAAGTATCACTTACGCTGAAATCTAAGTGAGGCTTTTGTTTCTTTTCATCAGTGATTATATTTTCAAGTATTTTGTAGTATAGTGTCTCCCCTAGTTGCAACCTTTTCTTTGCAAAATCCATGCTTGACATGCTGCCAGACCTTTCCTGGTCAGATGCCTGCTGGGAGTAACGCTCACAGAATTTCTGCCCAATAGCTGACACAAACCCAAGAACTTTCTCTTTAGGATCCCTTGAACATGACCTGTAAATATATGAAATATTGGTAAAGTGAAAAAGCAAAAAAACAAACCCAATGACTCCAATAAGTTTGGTTCCAGATGACCTACTTAAAAATCTCCAATAAGGTTTCACTAGGAGCAGCTGTACGCCCTGAGAGTAACGAATGTAACCTATTCACACTTTGAGTGGCAGTTATCAAGGGAGTAACTTCATTGGAATCATGTGCTCCTCTAAGATATCTTCGGTTTGTTAATGGTGTAGAAACAATCAGCTGATTACTCTAAAAAAATAAAAATTAAGATAGTTAAAAAATTATTACCGCAACAAGATAGGAAGAGGGGAAAACCACAGAAATAGAACGAATCCTTACCCCAGCAACATAGTTTCGTAGGCGTAGTTTCTCTGAAAGGCCTCCCATACTATGATTAGTAGATACTCCAATATCTTGTTCAGCATCCCCTACAAAAAAAATATTTAAAAAATAGATAAATAAAATATATTAATTAGAGCAAGTTTGTGTTTTATTTAGACATGGCAGAGATTTGATAAAACAGTAGACAGGATTGTTCTGAAAACTAATAGTGACTACGAGCAGTCTTTTATGGTCACATGCTGAATAATACTGCTGACTCCAACATATCTATAGCAGTACAGCCATTCCAATGAAGCACATGTAACAAGTAATACAAGTTCTAGTGTCCCCTCAGTGATGGAGTATCATCCATGCAATGACTTAAAATAAGATAAATCCAAACCATAATGCACCATAGCAAAGAATACCATTGTTCTGTTCACTACATGAGCCCACAAACCAACAGTGCCACTCATTGCTGTGATAATGGACTAAGAGTGGTCTGTTGATTATTAATTTGAATGACAGAAGGTGAATTCAGTAAGTGGGCTATGCAGTGACTGCAGACAACTGATGTGAAACAATAAATGGAATCATTCACAGCAAAATCTGGCAAACTAGCAAATTCTTCTTCTCTATTTCAGCCGACTGCAATGGTACGAAACTAGTTCAAAGTAAGACTGACTGTTCACACTATCCCTTTACCAAAGCTCACATTGTAGTATTAAATAAGGGCCATATCTGATAATCTCCTTTCCAGCCAACTAAATTTATTTGTAAAGGAGTGTTTGGACGAAAATCAATGAGCTACATTTGGCATGCAAAATTGTTCAGTTAGAAATTATAGAAGTCTTCCAAAAGTAAGGCTTGTTTTAAGTCAAAAAACCAAACAGAGAAATATTTCTACAGGATTTCTAGAAATTAAAGCAGAACTTCAATTAAAAACGCTTTTGGAACACACCTAACACCCTTCTTCTTTAGTTAATTTCCGAGGAGAGTTAGCATCAAACTACACATCTTAAGCAAAACAAACATGAACCTGGCTAGACCCTCAGTTTAGCATACAAGAGTACGAGCCCAGAGGATAGGGATACCAAGTTTGACGCAATGTTTGTACTAATGTCAAGCTCGTATGTAGCCTCGGCTGGGACCAAGGCCGCTCGGGCTCAGGTTTGGGCTGGTTTTGGCAAATCTTATTATAGTTAAGCAGATTACAACAAGAAACAGAATTAAGGTTTAGTTCAACTGGAAAGGGGGTTCTACATAAGATATAGGCTACACTGTCAAGCACAAACACCCACTTCCTTCCCAAAAGAATTACAGTATACCTAAATCATTTTGAAAAAAAGAGTCAAGGTAGCTTCCATTTAATGAGATGCAATCCTATACTTCAAGATGTATGATGCACCGTTCAAATAAAAATGCAGGTTTAACCCCAACAGCCCAACAAGCAAAAGAAAAGACAGAGAAAGAAAACAGACATTTTAAGTATATAAAATTACAGCACGAGCAAACAGCACATAGTGCTGAAGTGCAGGCGAGGTGTCTCACCTTCTACATTGAGAGCCCTGAGCACAGGTCTGGATGGGGTAGTAAAACCTTGACTTCTTTTCAGGCACGCCCGCAAACGCTTAATTTCAGCTATAAAAAGCAACCCAAATTTTTGTAAAATGATTTTGAAAATTGAGAATTTTAACATGACTGAGGCCAGATGTCACTGACATGAATAACAAGCAAATTTTCTACTGCAAGGTGAGCTTATAGACGACAATTATAAAGAAATACAAGCAAGATTTAGGCTGCTGCATTCCATTCTCCAGAAGCTTAAAATCTTTCATTTAAACTTAGTGAGTACCTTTGTGGTTAAATTGCCCTAAAAAGATTAAAAAAACACAAGCTCTGCCTACACCAATTAGTGTGAGTCCAGCACTGGATGTAATCCCTCTTTTATAATATGGGATTAAAGAGCTATTAGAAAGCATTCTTATAAGAAAAAAGTGAGAGCACATCACCTCACATGCTAAGAGCAAAAAAAAAAATAATAATAATAATGAAAAAATACACACAAAATTGAACAAAAAAATAATAAAAAGAAAAGGAATTTTTTTCCAGATAGTAACTGTATATAATACTATTACTCAGTACAGCTTCAGTAATCATTAATGGGCAATAACGCCTAATTTGTGGCAAGTACAACTAAACTCAAGAAACCAAAATCACTACACTAAACCGGGTGCATTGAAAAAACAAAACAAAAGCTTTTATTTGATATCTCTTGCTAGAGTGGTGCAAACTTTAACTAGAAATATGATATGTGAAAGCAGTTTACAAACTGGTTAAATTCCTGAAATGTTACATATGAAATTCTAGTGGGTCAAAATTGCATTTTGTAGAACTATGAGAAATTACGAAATATTTCATTTAAATCAAAATAGAAGCATGCAAAATACAGCACATAACAACCAGGATAGTGCTCAAGGTTAAGACCTGAAAATATAACTATGTCAAAGATCTGTGCAAGCACAGTGTGTTTCACCAGTGAAAGATCAACACAAATACAGCTGTTAAATTGTGGGAAGTAAATTGTATTCCCTCAGTACCTCTTCCACTCAAATGCAAGAATGTATTAAAGCAAAAGAGGACATGTTTGATCTACAGTCTAGAGGAAAAATAAACTTACCTAAAAATATTCTTTCATCAAAATCCCCCACATTCAGTACATGCTCCTCATACTGTTTATTGATAGCTTTTAGATTATAATCGAAGTTATTCACATCAAGAATGCCACTGAAATTCTCAGAATTTCCTTTCAAGACCTATAATAAAATGAAGATCATTTAGAATATAGCTGTACGCTGATACATGAAATTGAACAAACTTACACAAAACAGACTTACCCGTTGCTCAAAAAGCCTCTTGATATGAATTTTCCAGCAATAAGCTTTTATGCCTTTTGCTTCAAGTGGAATTCCATCATGACTTTCGCACAGCTTGTCAATGACGCAAGGAGCATTTTTGGGTGGTTGGTAGTCAGGACTTGAAAAATCCTTGGGCAAACCTTTAATTAACAGAATTTGTTTATAGTTCACACGAGAGTAAAAACAAGGGAAGGAGGTAGATAAAGTTTTGATATTTACCAGGAAACACAGGATTTAGAAGATCTCTCCTATCAGCCAGTAAGGCATTTCCAAAAATGAGATCACAGCATGCTAAAAGCATGTGATATGAATTAACAAGGTCATCCCTGACATCAGGGTAGTCAACTTTGACGCAAACAAAAAGAGACCATGTAAGCTCAAATACACGAGCGGGCGTACAGGGCTGATTCCTATGAATGATTAACATAAGTTAGGATACACAAAGCTTCAAAAAACTATGAACCAGAGGAAGGTGTATGACAACATACTTCTGCTTTCTTGAGGTTCTTGATTGTTGAGGCGGTTCCGGACCAGGCTCTTGGAACAAATCTCTAAAAATGGGCTGAAACTTTTTGAAAATTTCCCTTGACACGGCAAAATTTCTTTCTAGGCTTTCAATTTTCTCTCTAAACTCTGCTGGCAAACTTGCCATATCTGCCCATTTTTTGCACTTGTTGAAGAAGTCAATCAAACTGATACATTGAAAGAGAGAAAACAGGTCAGCGGAGTTCTAAGGCCATTGAAATACAGCAAAATTGAAGACTGAATTTAAGATAGGTACCTCAATTTGCTGAGACGCAGAAGCCTTGTAAGACTGACGCAGTTTCCTTCGACAACTTCTTCTGGCCTTCCAACAGTTGGGGTCGTTGATTTCCGGCAGGATACGTAAAGAGCACAAGCGAGCCAATGGAGCTGATTACCCTGCGAGTAAAAATAGGGTTAACCATACGAACAAAGGGGGCACAGGAAAGCAAGAAATAACAGCAGTCACTGTAGATGTCACAAGAGAAGAGTTGTGCTAATCAACAATAATTCATCAACAATTCATACATTACACAACTAAGATATTGGAGAAAGTTTCATAATAAAAAATAAATACATATATGGCTTTTCTAGTAAATATAATTTCTGATTTAAATATTCTTCACTTCCTGTACAACAAAAATTGACGCAAGGAAAGGAACATTCAACAGAACAGATTTAGATCGAGGCTACGAAGTTGCTACCAAATGATTATGGAGGGAATATGGACATTCTGAGAGAATTCAACATTTAAATCCTGATTTAGAGGTTGGTCGTCTTTAGAAATATTCCTTAGGGGAAAGCGGAAAGCAAAGACCAGACTAAATCGAGAAAAGAGGGAATAATCGCACAGAATTTCATTGGGGTTTTCTAAACTTGTTGTAAACAAACCCGTAAATAAATACGGGGCACGCGGCACTGATGCTTACCTCCAGCAGATAATTTACTCTTATTTTTTGGTAATTTTGCCATGCTTCATCAGCTGTATCTTTATCCATGTTTAATTTCACACATAATTCTTGATACACACTTTCATCTGGGTCCCCATTTACACCCATCGTGTATATTTTATTCACTCAATCCCTGATAGACTTTAAGACGGACCGCTTTGATCGACTCAACTGGCCTGTTTGGCCGAGCACCCTTCACTTTACAAAGCCCCAAAATGTGAAAACAATATAAACAGTCTAATTTTCATCAGGTATTGCTTATTGATTTCACAACAGACCAAGAAATAAAACGCAACAAATATATATGTGGCACTTTGATAAGAAACCGCTTAGACAAAGAAATGTACGATCCTGTCCTTTAACGAAGCACTTGGCGCGAATGCCAAAGCAGACGGCTCGCGCCAAAACATGGACACCAATCTGACAACGCTGGAAATCGTATTCCAGAACTACCTCGAAACAACAAAACTAACCAAAGAGCTTCAATTTGGAAGCGAGTGAATAAGAATTTGATTTTTTTGTCCTCTGATCCTGACAAACTATTTCTTTGGTTTGTGAAAGTTCCCAAGCTCTTATCTGCCGAATAAAACGACTGAGATATTCATACAAGGCACAATATTAATTCAGAGTTGGCACTTTTGGTGCCAACACATCACTTTTTCCCGCCACTGCCGTTGAAATATGAAAAAGACAGTACGCCAACTTTGACGGCTTATTAATTCAAAAAAAATTGTCAATGTGTTATGTAAAACACTTCGTCGAAAAATAATTAATTAATGATGACTAAGTTTTACTACTTCAAATGGCTAAAACGATTTTAAAACCTACTGCACTAATCTGATCATGATAGTACCTGTGCCCTTTTCCACGAGAGTTCAGCTACTCCGTGTCTTTTTAAAAAATATAGTTGTAAAGTTCATTCATGTCGTTGCCTCCTCTGATAATGAAGCCTGCCCAGAGGGAAGCACAGTCGCGCCGCAAAAGGCGAAGACCGGCGGCAGCGGCAGCGGCACGCCGTTAAACTAACTGGAAGTGATGTAATTTGCACGTAATTGGGAGCTCGGTCCCTGGCAAAAAGAAGGGATCGGCCAGGGGTGGGGCGGGGCGGGGTGGGGTGGGGCGGGCTAAGGGGGAAATCCACAGGGGTGTACCCGAGGGTAGAGAGAAATGGGGAGAGGGAGGGAGAGAGGGAGAGGGAGAGGATGGAGTGGGAGAGAGAGGGAGGGGAGAGAAATAGAGAGAGGGAGAGAGAGCGAGAGCAGGAGGGTGGGACAAGCACTGCGTTCCAAAACATCGAGCCCCTCTCCTCTCCCGCCCGCCCTCCCCCGCGGCTCCCAGCCCAGTCCAGGGGAGGGGAGGGGAGTTCTCGCCTAATTGCTGGGGCAAACATGCTCACACCTCATTTACCCTTCATTTTGCGGGCCGGAGCAGTCCGCTCCGCAGCGCAGAGCAGCGGTCCAGAGGGCGGGGCGGGGCGGGGCGGGGCGGGGTGGGGCGGGGTGCGGCGGAGAGGATGGTGAGGCGAGGACGACAGAGGCAGCAGGGGGATGCGATGTGATGACCCAGAGATAGCCGTGCCGGGAGATTCGCGGTGCAGTTATTAACCCTTGTTACGGAGCACAGACGGGGACGACGCCCTCGTGAAACAAAATGAACGCCGTATTGTTGACCGGGACTGTTCCTTTCGACTCGTAGAGGAGAGGGCTCCGGCCGATCCCCCACCCTTCAGAGCCTCGCTCGCCTCGCTACAGTTGTTCGAGGGCCGAAACCGCCGAAATGTCTTCCACCTCAACCAATTTGAGACTACGGGAGGGTTCGCTTCAGTAGAATGTAACTGTCGAATGTCACCATTCCATCATTCCATTTCAGAATCTGTAGCCGCCCGAAGCGAATAGAGAAGAGAGGTACCGCTGAGGAGAGACGGTATCGCTATCGGCCCGGATATCGGCGCGGCTATCGGTATTGCGACGAATGCGACTTTCATCGGGAAATCGGGAAACGGTACGAAAGTGAGAGAGAGGAGAGAGAGGGGTGGGGGGGAGAGAAAGAAAGAAAGGAAGGTCGAGAGAGAGGGTGACCGACTTCACTGTAAAACCTGGGTGTTCCCTGAAAGCACGACTTAATCGCTTGCCTCCAAAAATGGCACACCTTTTGTCGCTCTACCATAGCACACCTTAGTCGCTCCCATGTAAAAACACCTTTGGGTCCTGTGAGTTCCTCACACTGCATGGTATTGATGGGATAAATCCCCACAGCTCTTTCCACATGCAAGGTACAAGGTGTGCAGTAACAGCGCACCTTTCCCCTGTCTTCCACAGGACCCAAAGGTGTTCTACATGGGAGCGACTAAGGTGTGCTGTGGCAGAGCGACAAAAGGTGTGCCATTTTTGGAGGCAATAAGCGACTAAGTCGTGCTCTCAGGGAACACCCAGGTTTTACAGTGTAGCCATTTAGAGCCCATCGGGCCTCCGGCTCATCATGTTCGTTCGATGAGCCCCAGACTCTCCATCATGGAATCAATTTGTGGAGAGGGGGTGCGGGCGGGGACGCGCCGCGCCACGCCGGGCTATGGGCCTGGCTGCCGCAGCCGCCGCCCCCGCGCCGCCCCCGCCGCCCCCGCCGCCCGCGCGCCCGCCCCTCCCCGTCGTCCACCCCTCGCCGTGGCCTCCAATGGGAGGCCGCCCCACTGCCGCCAGGCTCCGCCCCCTTGCACCCCTCCCCTCCCTCCTGCCCCCACGCGGGCGGCGCCGCGGTGCGGTGCTAGTTGTAATCAGGCCGCCCCCACCCAACCTCCGCCCCCGCCCCCGCCCCCGCGGCGGCGTGCCGATTGTCGTTTTAACAAATGCGGGAATGATTGCGGCCGATGGGCGATGATGTGTGAGTCGTATAGGTTGGCAGGCGCGCGGAGGGAGGGAGGGAGGGAGGGAGGGTGGGAGGGAGGGAGGGGAGGGAGGGGAGGGGAGGAAAGGCGTTCCACCGGTGATCCCGATCCCGATGGACCCTGCGCGGGGGGCGCGGGGGGAGACGAGACGCATGGTCCCTCTCTGCTGTGGGGCTGTGCGGGGCCGGGCCCGGGCTGCCCCAGAGGACTGCCGGCCTACGGCTCCCGTAGGATCACGACGGCCTGCGGCAGCATGCATCATGTGTGCCTTGATGGTGGTGCTGGAGGTGGTAGCGGGGAAACGGGGTGGGTGGGGGGGGGGGGGGTGATGGGGGGCTCAAGGGTGGTCGCCTGCAGCTCACCGATCATGACAGCCATTCCGCCTATAAAAGTCACTTGTCAGCCGGCGGATTACACCCAGATTACTGCTGGACTACGTACGCACAGATCACATCATTATTTAATCGTTTCATCATCTACTGCATTTCTTATCCACACGGGGAAAACGAAGTTATGGCTTCCAAGCAGTTTTGGAAAAACCAAGCAGCTCTTTTGGAGAAAAGAAGCAGAGTTTCCGGGGCTGCTTGCAAACCGTGCATGCGGTACTACGAACGAGTATTGGTCCCACCGTGGTGTAAATTAGAACTTTATTATCTTTAGATAATTTAGAAATGCCAAAAGTGTGAATTTTCATGGAAATTTCACACCCTTCAAGGCTTTCTTGATGGGTCAGTTCATGCGAATGGAAAACCTCACACCCACGAGTGTGCGACAAATTCTTGCACTTTGGTACCCCGTGCAGACGACAAGGCCATTCACTCACTTGTACCTCCAATTGACCGAATAGTTATTCGCTCACCTACAAGTGAGTGAATGGTTATTTGCTCACCTACAAGTGAGCGACATTCGTACACTTGGATTTCCAGTGAAGTCACATTCGTTTTTCCAGTGCAGCTCTCTCCCTCTGGGCGGGAGGAGCGGAGGCGCCGAGCTCCCGGCGGCGGCGCTCAGCGCCTCCTAGGCTAGGGCATAAGGCACGAGGCAAAAGTCTGGCGATGAGATGTGTGCGCACCGGAGACGGGAGTGGGCCAGGGGGGCCTTGATTTCATTTTAATACTCCACTCCTATTCCTCTCTCTCACCATTCATCATTTACCCGCGTGTTCATCACCACGGCGTGGCGGCGCGTGGCGGGGCGGGCCGCTGGCTGGCAGGGCTGGGGCGCCAAGCCACTGCGCAGGCGCGTGGGGCGGGGGCGTGGCCTGGCGCCGGGGCGGGGCGGGGCGGGGCGGGGCGAGGCGGGCGGGGTAGCTCGCACCATGGCGCCGGCCGCGAGCGCACAGTCTCCGCGTGCATGCCATGGGCGCTAGCCGCAGGCTCCGCAGCCCCGCCGCGCCCCGCCCCGCCCCGCCCCGCCACGCCGCGCGACGCTAGGTTAGGCCGGGGGCCGCATGGGGGCCAGGGTCCGGGCCTCCTCGAGATGGAGCAGCTGACGCAGTTCGTGTCCAAGAGCTTCCAGGAGCCGGGCGGCGTGGCGGCGGCGGCCGCGGCGGCCACGAGGTTCTGCCTCGACGTCGCCATCCGGGAGCCGCTGGCCGCCGAGGACCTGAGGGTCGCGACGACGCCCCTCATCGCCAGGATGATCCCCTCGCCGCCGACGTCGCCCTCGCCCTCGCTGTCGTCGGGGTGCTCCTCGCCGCTGGACCCCGTGACCGTGTCGTCGCCGGACCCCGCCAGCCCAGCCAGCCCGGCGGTGCGCGCGCGCAGTCCCCCGCCCGCGCCCCCGCCGCACCGGCGCCGCAGCCGCGCCCGCAGGGCCTCGAGCTCGGCGTCGCCACCGGCGTCCCCCGCGCCCTCGCCCGACGCCTCCATGGACGTCCACGCCGCGGAGGACTCGCGGTCGTCGTGCGCCTCCAATGATCTCTCAGGTAGTGGGCTGAACGCACTGGAACACACGGTGAATACACTGGACGCCCAAGCACACTGTATTCGTGATAGTCATGTTTATCGCCCAAAATGAGCGACGTTTTTCTACATCGCTCTCTTGGAGCGATGTTCGGAAAGATGACTCAGTATGAGTCGTATCTACCACTTAATTTGAGTGATGTTAGCAGAAACGACTCAAAAAGAGTCATAGGAATAGCCGAAAATGTCTCGCCTGCCTCACACAGGTGCGTGCGTACGATCTTTTGCCTACTTATCGAACGAACAGTGTATACCTAAGTGTGCGAATGCCGCACACTCGTTGGGGTGTAAATGCCCACCCCGAACACTTGCATACTTGCATTCATACGTGTGTGAAATTCCCAGGGACATCCAAATGAGTGCGAGAAAGGGACTTCAGACACTTGCTTTTCCACTGCAACAACTGGAATAAAAAAATTCGACACTCTTTTTCCGCGTTCGTTCAACTCTGCGCTTTCCCTATCATTTTCTGCAGCTTTGTTATTCATCTGTCTATATGAACCATCTTATGATTTTTGCTATGATTGCAAACATGTCCCAGTCTGTATTATGCCGTTGATTCAAACACAGCATTTCCAGAAAAGTAGGCAAACAGTAGCCTAACACTGTGGAGTAAAGCGGGCTGCTCCCGCGCGCCTGCCTACTAGGCAACATGCACGCATCTGTGCTGTGTTGCCTAGATAGCAGGCGCGGATATGCAGCCCGCTTCACGGCACTGTGTTTCGGCTACTTATTGCCTACTTTTCTGGCAACACTGCCTGTATGCTGATCTCGGTCCGCCCCGCCCGGCAGTGCCCGCGCCTGAGCGGCCAGCACGCTGAGGGATTACCGAGTCACAATTGAATTAGTGCTAATTTATGAGGTGGACCGGCCCGACCCGGCCCGGCCCGCGCGGCCCCGCCGCCCACCGCCGCCCACCCGGCCCACCCTGGACCGTGCGCAGGCATTTGGCCACGTCAGCTCTGCCCCTGCCTCCGTAATTTAGGCACCGAATCTGTTTTGTTTACTATTGTTCTTTTTGCATCATCCCAATCGAATATGTGATTTAACGCCCCATCCCACCTCACCTCGGCCCGCCCCGCCGCACCCCCTGTCCGCGCCGTGGGTGGGGGTTGTGGTTCAAACGCTTCGGCATTTTACCCTCCCCTCCCCTCATGGAGGGGCCCCTCGGCTGCCTGAAAGTCATGATCCCCCTCACCTGCGGGGTGGGGCGGGCGGGGCGGGCGGGGCGGGGCGGGCGGGGCGGGGCGGGGTGGGGCGGGGAAGGCGGGGCGCGCCCCCTACCCCGCCCCGGTCTCCAACCTCTGTTTGCGCGCGCCTCGGCCCGCCCCCTGTTCCCCGCCCCGCCCCACCCCGCCACGCCCCGGCTTGTACCGCCACCCCGGCCCCGCAGCACCGGATTGCCTGATGGAGCTTTATCCGATTAAACTGATTACTAATCTAATAAAATGATGGTTGGTTGTGTCTAGTTTACACTGTCGGCCTCTCCTGTCCTCCCCTCCTCTCTCGGGGTACAGACTGTGTGCCCGTGGCCCCGGCGGGGGCGGGACGGCGGCGGGACGGGGGCGGGACGGGGGCGGTGGCAGAGGGGGGGGGGCTGCGCCGGTGGCCAGCAGGGCTCGATGAGCATGTACGCACGCGCTCTAAATAAGGGACGAGCCGTATGTGTGTCCTATCAGCCTCACGCGCTTAAACACGAGAGGAGAGAGACTTTATTTGCGCCTCGGGGGCGTAGAGGGGGCGGGACGGAAGGCCTGTCCCGGGAGGGACACGACGTGACACTATTCACATTCAAACAGATAAGACGTCACATTCCTTGCATAACAGTGGGGACAAGGTATAGCCCCTCCCCCCTCCCCTCCACCCCTGCGCTCACCCTTGCTACCACCGCAGTTACCACGCAGGCCACGGTGGTGCCGCTGGCCCCGCCCCGCCCCGCCCCGCCCCGCCCCGCCCCGCCCCGCACCTCCAGACATATGCGCCCGCCAGTGCGCCGCGCCGGGCCGCCAACAACATTTCACATGAATTGTGATCTACGCGGCAGTGCCGTGCCAAACATCTCGTTGCCCTCCCGCCGGTTATTAGATTACACTCTCGGCTACACCCGCGGCGCGCGGCGGCGGCGGCGGCAGCGGCGGCAGCGGCGGCGGCAGCGGGGGCGGCCAGGACCCGGGGGTGCATATTCACGCACTGCCGGGGCGGGGCTCCACGGGGTTCCGGCAGCCTGCTCCGGGCTCCGGGTAACTCCGGGCGGCTCCGAGCGGCTTCATGCAGCTCCAGCTGGCTCCAGCTGGCTCCAGCTGGCTCCAGCTGGCTCCAGCTGGCTCCGGCCGGCTCCAGCTGGCTCCAGAGGTGGCTCTACCTGGCTCCAGAGGCGGCTCCGTGTGGCTCCGGGTGGCTCCGGGTGACTCCGGGCGATTCGGGCTAGCCCCGGGCGGCTTCCTGCAGCACAGGTGGCTCCACCTGGCTCCAGCAGGCAGCTCCACCTGGCTCCAGCAGGCAGCTCCGCCTGGCTCCAGAGGCGGCTCCAGAGGCGGTTCCGGCTGGCTCCGGGCATCTTCATACAGCACAGGTGGCTCCACCTGGTTCGCACCTGGCTCCAGAGGCGGCTCCGGCCGGCGCGGGGTCTCGCGGTGGAGCCGGAGTGTGAATGCTCCGGCTCCTTAAAGATTCAGAGCTGACCGGACAGGGGCGGGGCGGGGCGGGGCGGGGCGGGGGGGCGGGGCGGGGCGGGGCGGGGCGGGGCGGGGCGGGGCGGGGCGAGCCCATCGATTCGCAGCGTGACAGCGCCTATTACTCTGATCGGATACGAGTCCTTTAGGGGCTGCACCCCTCGCCTTGCCTCTCATGCGGAATATGTTGTCGGCTGAGGAGGGCGTGTGTGCGTGCGGGTGTGAGAGAGAGAGAGAGAGAGAGAGAGAGAGAGAGAGAGAGAGAGAGGGGGAGAGAGAGAGAGAGAGAGAGAGAGAGAGAGAGAGAGAGAGAGAGAGAGAGAGAGAGAGAGAGAGAGAGAGAGAGAGAGAGAGAGAGAGAGAGAGAGAGAGCACGTGCTTTCCTGCACTCGAAATCCCTCCAGGTGTGCAAAGTTTTGGAAAAAATCACAACCTTACTTCTCTAAGTGTATCCGGAGCTCTGTTTCGGTTTTGAGAGGGTGGATCACCACTACACCACCTCAATCCCCACCCACACCGAATTGGCGCCCTGTGAAGATAGGCACTCGCCACGCCTGGCGTTGAGGTTCCTTGTCTTATGCCGTCTGGAAGCTGCTGGATTCGTTCAGCGCAATACACTGCCTGCCTTCAGAGGAAGCGAACTGATGCTGCAACTATATTTTGATTAGAGATAAGCAATGGTTGATCTGACAAAAACTTAATCGGGGGATGTAACACAAACATTAATAGAATGTCGCAAGAACTGAGAATATCTGTCTCTCGCAACCAGTCATACTTTTATCACGGTGAAACAAAACCATACATGGTTCTCACAACTTTTCAGAATCCTCCGTTCTACATGCATGTCTGTCTGCATGTCAGCCTGTCTGTCTGATCGACAGACAGACAGACGGATGAACACATAACGCCCTCTCTGGAAACCACCAGAGGGGGAGGCCCGGCCCGGCCCGGCCCTGCTCGGCACCCTATCTGCGCTATTGCATCACGTTAAATACGGCTGTTGTTGGTAGTAATACCTCCCTGGAGACCTCGAGGCGCCAGCCTCCGCTCCGCGCCCCTGCGCTCGCCCCCTCACCCAGCCCTGCTCGGCTCGGAGCTCGCGCCTTCCCTCCTGTAGCGGGCCCACTCCCCTGCTTCAGCCTAGGCCCTCTCTTTCTTCTCTTTCTGTCTGTCTCTCTGTCTCTCTCTCTCTCTCTCTCTCTCTCTCTCCCTCTCTCTCTCTCTCTCTCTCTCTCTCTCTCTCTCTCTCTCTCTCTCTCTCTCTCTCTCTCTCTGCAAAAGCCCGTGAACTCGTTCATTCAATTTGTCCTCTTCGCCCTTTCTCCTCTTTATCGTTTACCACCACTCACTTGTGTACCTCTTACGCCTGTTTCCTCCCTGCCCCTCCCCTCCTTCAACCCCTGCCTCTCTCCTCTTCTCTCTCTCTCTCTCTCTCTCTCTCTCTCTCTCTCTCTCTCTCTCTCTCTCTCTCTCTCTCTCTCTCTCTCTCTCTCTCTCTCTCTAATCCCTTTCACCTCCCACGCCTCCTCACCCCCGCCCCGCCCTCCTTGGCCCAACAACAAATTTACACCCTCTTCACTGTATGCTCCTCCTAAATCCCAGCCCGTCTCGCCCCGCCCCACCTCCGCCCCGCCCCACCTCACCCCGCCCTGCCGCACCCCGCCCCGCCCCAGTTTCAGGGGAGGATCACCTTCAGGAGAGCACTCCACTTCATTAATTACGTTTCCTTAACAGCACTTGCGCGGCGCTGCGGGGCGCTTGCGGAGGGGAGGGGAAGGGGAGGGGGAGGGGGGAGGGGTGCAGCCTGCCTCCCAGACCAGCAGGTTAGCTGCTCAACAAGTTCACTGATTAGCCCGGAACGCCCCGGCCGGCCCGTGACAGCAAAGGCGGCCAGCAGGCCCAGAAACTGAACAGACTCCTAGCTGCACCAAACGCGCGCGTTGTGGCGACATTTAAGATGATTTTGACAGCAGCAGCGTCTAGACTGTTAGATCTACACGGCCAAAAGAACGAAATTTTCACCCGCAGACCGCAACTTGCCGCAGGTTACCCCATGATACATTACAAAAATATGCCGTTTTCATTTTTTTAAAATATTATTTTTTTGAAAACTCACCCCTTCTTCGATTCACAGCGCAAAACCGCTGTTGACAGTGCCAACCTTAGAAGAACGTCCGTTTCATGAAACACGTATTTTAAATCTAGTTTCTGGCTGCAGCCGTAGCGAGCTGGAAAAACCCACAGTTATCGAAACCGTAAAACGTTAAAAACCGTCATTGTTCTCGGAATAAGCGGTGTTACAAACAGTATACAGGCATCACGCCTCCTATACAATTTAAATTGCAGTTTTACGGTTTATTGTTGTGTTTAGAAATAACGGCGTTTAAACCGTTGTTAAAACTGTGTGTGTTTGTTTAAAGTGTGCGGGGCAACCATGATGATGATGATGAGGATGAACCCGAGAGCCTTGCCTTTCACACCTCTCCGTATTATTCCTGTATTTTATCTATTCATTTTTAAACTCGGTTTGCCCTTCTCTCCCAAGACGTTTTTTCTTCTTCTTTTTTTTGCCGGCTGGACAGCGCTTTAAAAAGTAAGGCTATGGGGAGGCCGAGGTTATAGGTGCATAAATGCACCCGCAAACTTTCATTACACATAAAATTCAATTTGAGCTCCGGCGAGCGGCGCCGGCGCTGGTCTCCCTCCACTCTGTGTGTGCAGACAATCAAGGCGGAGGGGTGGGGTGGGGCGGGGCGGGGCGGGGCGGGGTGGGGCGGGGCAGGGCAGACCAGCAGGCAATCCGCGAGGCCGAGCCGTGCCGGGCCGGGGGTGGCGGGAGGGCGGCCAGCACACGTACCGAGCGGATACGCGCGCATCCGAGCAAATCGAATCAAATAAATAAAAAATAAACCGCAGCAATTTGATTACCGGCGCCCCACTTGCTCCACCCCCGCGCACCCCCCAGCCTCCCCGCCCTGCCAGCCCGCGGGGGTGGGGGCGCGTGCACACACACGAACACACACAGACACACACACACACACACACACGCGCGCGCGCGCGCTCACCGAGGTGGGGGATGAATCCGTTTCAGCAAGCACACTGATTTTCAGCACCTGCAGTCACCGAGCACAGCACAGAGCAGTCGTGGAATGCCGCTGGCAGTGAACTGAGCTCATGATTATCCACAAAATATATCTATGAAGATATTTTTCGCAGTGGTGCTGGGGCAGCTAGCTGAAGCTGCTCTCATACCTAGAGTCCCAGACAGATACAGTAAGACATTCTACTGGCAGATGAGTGGGACGGCCGACGCGCTTCCCTCCCTCTAGGAGGGCTCCAATCTCACCCAGAGCGGGCGCCGTGTGGGTAGGCAGGCCCGCCGTGCCGGCCTGTTCGACGGGCCTGCCTACACACCGGTCCACAGGGGCGCACCACAAGGACAAAGTTTGATCCTGTCATGTTTTTATGCCTGTCGTTATTTTTCTTCGTTTAAGGATTTGATTTGGATTTGCACTCTTGGAAATCAAAGCCCTCTTTCAATACATATTTTTGTTTCGGGTATTTTATCCCATGAAAGGTCTGCGTGCGCGGAGGGAGCAAAATAAACATCGACCGTGCAAAGTACCCGCGGGTGTCGGAAAAAAGTTTGGGCATCTCTCTAGTGTGGACAGACAGACTTTTAGCTACGGCTTGATCCGCAGCGGTGCGGGCCGTTAGTCACTATTAGCGCGCAGTTTGAGGGCGCTTGGCACTTTGCTTTCAGATCGGAGGGGAAGAAGGGACAAGGCCAATCGAAGCTTGGGGCTCCCTGTCTCATCCCACGGCCGTCCCTCCCTTTTACACTCTGGCGCCCTGGCTCCTTCCCCCACCCCCACCCCCCATTTCATTCTGTCTGTCTGTTTGTCTGTCTGTTTGTCTGTCTGCCCGGTAAAAACTGTTCCTTGATGTCCAAGGACCATCGGAACTATTCAAGGACAGGGGTGGGGAAAATGCATGAGGCCATCCTTGAATCGTTCCGATTGGTGCTTATGGACATCAAGGAACAGTTTTTACCGTCGCGTACGTGGCGAAACGTCCGGGTCAAATGCCGAACCACTTTGCGAGCAGATGGGCCCCGGCCTCGGCCCCGGCTGCTGTATCCGCTATGGCCCATTGCGACAATTGCGCACCTGCAAAACGACGGAGCAGTGGCAACGGCCTCGGCGAAATGAGCGGCACAGAGGCAGACTGCGTGAAAGAGGGGGAGGGAGAAAGTGTCCACAACCGACTAACCCCCTCCCCCTCCTCCCCCATCTACCCCTCCCCCTCCGCTCACTCCGGCCACGCCTGATATACGCGACTTCCGAAAGGACCCGCCAACACCCGCAGCCCGGAGGCCGGAGCACCGCGGAAAGGTGGTGGAGGAGGAGGAGGAGGTGGAGCCATGGAGTTGCTCTCAGCCAGGTCGGCAATACAGTCCGCGCCCCGCCCCGCCCCGCCCCGCCCCGCCTCAACGCACCCGCCTCCAACTCCGGCACTAAGTGTTTCTGGACAGTTGGCGCCGAATTATGGCCTGGGCCCAGCCAGCGGCGCGCGGCGTGGTGCAGGGCTGCAGGGCGTGGCGGGGCGTGGTGGGGCGTTGCGTGGTGGGTCGTGGTGGGGCGGGGCGTGGCGGGGTGGGGCGTGGCGGGGTTGGCAAGGCGCGGCAGGGCGCGGCAGGGCACACGGGCCCCGACGATGAGGCCGTAATGTCCTTCCTCTTTCCTCCGTTGCCCCCCGCCACTTCCGGTTCCCCAACCACGCCATCCTTGCAGCGCCCGGCGCCCGCCCGCCCCGCGAACAGTCCCAGTCCACAGTCCCCTCTGAACCGAGTGTAAAATGTACACAACAAACGGTCAAAATGCTTGAGAAAATTTTAGGCTTTTTGCTATACATAGTCCGAGGGGGCCACCACTCTGTTTACGGACGTACACAGGATTACAAGATTACACGGATTACACAGGATTACATACTTAATTTTTGGGACTAAATCGTTAAATTTTAAGAATTTTTCTCATATTGTGTATTTTGACGAAATATAGGCAGGGATTACAGCGGGATTACAGGCCAACGTGTGCACAGGATTACAGGAGTGGTGGCCCCCTCGCATAGTCTGTATATGTAGGCAAAGGCTCGGGATGTAGAAGAAATTGTCAGTTTTAGATCCACTTCCACTTATCTGAAGTTTCTACGGAGTCTCGCACTCGAACAGTCAAGAGTCAAGAGTCGACGTTTAATTCAGGAAACCTTGTGTTCCAGACGTGAAGGAGGAGAAGCGGACGTCCAGCTCACCCGAGTCGTCGGCCCCGCTACCGGCGACGCCCAGGAAGCAGGAGGGCGTCCCCGTCGTGGAGAACGCGTCTGGCCCGGACAGACTGACACCGCCCAAGCCGCAGCCGGACAGGCTCACCCCGCCCAAGCAGCAGCTGCAGCTGGACAGGCTCACCCCGCCCAAGCAGCAGCTGCAGGTGGACAGGCTCACCCCGCCCAAGCAGCAGCTGCAGCTGGACAGGCTCACTTCTACCAAACAGCAGCTGGACAGGCTCAGCCCGACCAAGCAGCAGCTGCAGCTGGACAGGCTCACTTCTACCAAACAGCAGCTGGACAGGCTCAGCCCCACGAAACAGCAGCTGCAGCTGGACAGGCTCAGCCCCACCAAGCAGCAGCTGCAGCCGCAGTCGCCGCCTTCACCGCCCTCCTCGCTGCAGCAGCAGCAGCAACACGGCAGCAAGCAGCGGCGCAGCCGCACCAACTTCACGCTGGAGCAGCTCAACGAGCTGGAGCGGCTGTTCGACGAGACGCACTACCCGGACGCCTTCATGCGGGAGGAGCTGAGCCAGAGGCTGGGGCTGAGCGAGGCCCGGGTGCAGGTGAGTCGCCGGCCGTCGCCAGGGACAAAGGGGGTATTATATGCAATGGGAGCGAGATCAGCGGGGGAAATAGGCAGTAAGATCAAGGGGGTAGTAGGCAATGCGAGAATAATGGGGGCAATAAGCAAAGCAATCGGGGTAAAGACCAGAGGCGGTAGTGGTAGCACGCAATGGGCGCTACATCAATGGCGCAACAGGCAATTGGGTAAAAGGCAATACACAACAGAGCCGCGAAAGGCAATGGAGCCAATATTTAAAAGGAAATACACTGTTAGAAAAATTGTCGTAAATGAACAGTCGTGCATTTACGATCAAAGTTTGTAAATCTATGGTGCATTTTCGTAAATTTACGACTATAGTTATTTTAAAACGAACTGACCCGGCAGTTTGCAAACTTTGCACACTTGTTTTAACGGTGAACGAAAAGACAAATGAGACAGTATATATATGGCAGTCCTGCGGTGAGATGTGGCGTGCGATCTGCGCGGCCGGGTCATGAGGGCGTTCTGGCCGCCCCGCCCCGCCCCGCCCCGCCCCGCCCCAGCACACACTCACAGTAACGAGAGCGGCCGCTACTTGTCAGGCGGGGCGGGGCGGGGCGGGGCGGGGCGGGGGCGGTGATGAGGGCACGTCGCGGCCGCGGCCCCACAGTGTGAGGGCCGAGAGGGCCCGGCCGGGCCGGGCTGACCGGGGCCTCCTGTACACGCGCATCTCGTGCCGTGCCGGTGCTTCCGACTGACTCCACGGATCGCTCACGTATCTCTCCGTCCTCGTCGCACTTACGCGGTGGTGCCCTTGGGCATTTGAGAGCCCCTCGTGTGCGACAAAGACAGAGGTACGAGAGTGATCTTGTGAATCAGCTGGCCATACCCGCGGGCAGTGGCGGATCCAGAGGCTGTCTTTGGGAGGCGCAAAGTAGCGCTTTTTGCCTAATTACAGGGGCAACGTATGGCCTTTTGCCTGCCTCTCAGGCGGCTATCTAGGTGCCAAGGGGGGAGGGGGGTCAATTGACCCTTTGCCCCCCTGGATCCGCGCTTGCCCGCGGAGGAGGGATGGGATAACTCAGCGCCGCCTGACGGAGAGCTAAGAGCCCACCCGCGCTGCCTGCCACGCCCCGCCACGCCCTGCCACGCCCCGCCACGCCCCAGACTGGTGTCCTTCGTTTAGCTCAATCTATCAGCCTCAATACCCTGATCGGACTCAGCCCCACCCGCCCTCCCGCTCGCCCGCCCCACCCCGCTCTGTAGCTGCTGCTTTTAAAGCGGACTGAAATCCCATTGGTATTCGCGGCGAGCGGCCCTAGCTGGCGCCACATTCCCCTCCCCTCCCCCCCCCGGCACAGCGACAGACTGCTCTCGTAAATGCCACACAGGGGAGGGGGAGGGGCCCGCGCTATGGATCCGCGGCGTGGTGAGATAATTTAAGGGCGCGCCCCCCCTTCCCCACTCCCCCGTCTGCTCTCGGCACACGGCTAAGTCAAACGATTGAATTAAGTGATTGAGGCTTACGCCCCCTCCCCCCCTACCCCTCTCTCCCTCTCAACCCCTTATCCGGCTGGCTGGACCGGCCTGGGCTCTGCTCCGCAGGGCTTCCTCGGTCGCACTTTGTATGTTTAACGACTTTCTCTCGGCCCAAGTGCCCATCTGCATTTCATCAGTGTGGGGGTGGCCGCATGCCCCGCCCCGCCCCACCGTCACTGGCTACACCACGGTGGGTCCGACTACCGTCACCGTCTTTCGGTCGTTCTTACAATTAGACGCCCCCAGCCACCAGCGGTGGCACCCCACGTCAAGTGCGTGCCGGAAATTCCGAAAATCGAGAGAGATATCTCGCACTCAAAAGGGAGAAGATATTCACACAAAACGTATTTCTTTCCTGAGGCGGGCTTTAGAATTTCTCGCCCTATTTTTAGAGCAATAGCCTAGACTCTTCTTAATTCGATCGAGGTTCCTAAATTATGACGTAAATAGAGCAAACTCGGGGAAAATCTCGCTCTCTTTCGACCAGGTCTGACTCTCGCACTGCGACAAGAACAGGGATACAGTACCACAACGATCATCGGAATCGCAGCGCTGTGTAATTCCGGAAGGAAACACTTGGCGCCGATCAACGCGAGCGGTGTGGTGCGGGCCCGGGCCGCCTGGAGGGACTCCCAAGAGCCCTCTGCTTCGTTATCCGTGTCGAGGGCGGAGGGGGCGGGGCGGGGGCGGGGCTGGGGGCGGGGGCAGGGGTAGGGGTGGGCGTGCTCGGGGGCGGGGCCAGGCGGGTGCGGCAGGGGCGGGGGCGGGCCGTGCCAGGAAGGGTGGAACGGAGCGGGGGAGCGCGCTAAGAGCCGCTAAGAGCTACTTGATGGAAATTAATTGACCCTAGCTCCCCATCACACAGAGGGCGCCACTGATCCCCCTGGCTCTCTCCTTATTGCTTACAGGTGTGGTTCCAGAACCGGAGGGCCAAGTGCAGGAAGCACGAGAGTCAGATGCAGAAAGGTGAGGACCTCATGCTTCTTAGTTTGTAGTTAGTTAATTAATTAATGAAGAGTTCGTAGAGGAGCAGCCCTCTCCATCTGTTTCACAGTGCGCGCTTTATTCAGTCTTTGTAAATTAAATAATTAGCCTGAACAGCAGGGAACACGAGGGCATTACACTGTGAAAAATACTTGTAAAGGTTACAGGAAAATTTTCCATGATGAATGTTGTAAAATTACAACTTGAAATTGTAAAATTACAATTACTTTGTATCGACTTAGAATTCATTGACGAGCAAGAATGGTTTATTGAAGATGGAAAGAAATCAGTCAGGCGGCCGTGACATCAGCGTTGTAATTTTACTACTCCACTCCGTGTAAAATCTTTCCGTTAACCTGCAACTAATTAAATTATCTGGTTTGGGAATTAAACTGAAGTCACAATCACGCCTACTCGCAGGGGCGGGAGATGGCGTCTCGCCCGTGATCTTGTCGTAACCGTCACGAGACCGTCACGCGACCGTCACGCGACCGTCACGCGACCGTCACGCGACCGTCACGCGACCGTCACGCGACCGTCACGCGACCGTCACGCGACCGTCACGCGACCGTCACGCGACCGTCACGCGACCGGAACGTCACAGTGACGCACGGGCCAGGCGGGGACCTGTGGCAGTGAGCGAGCAGCAGGTCCCGCGCCCCCGGGGGAGGGCGGGGTGGGGCGGGGCGGGGCGGGGCGGGGCGGGGCGGGGCGGGGCAAGGCAGGGCTAGGCGAGGCGACAAACCTCTGGGGAACAATCCAACATCTTACTGCTCCTCTCGACCGCCGCACCGTGCTGGTGCCGGGGGTGGTGGGTGCGAGGGGAGGGTGGGAGGTGGGGGGGTGCAGTAGGCTTGCCATACTCCACCACCCTCCTCTCCCCTGCCCCTCCCTACCCCTCTACGCTCAGCGCGACTGAAGGCTGCTCGCCGTATGTCGCCTTTTTACTCCCCGTTACGTTGGTACTTGGTACCGCGTGTCAACGTTTTCCACGCCACACCACTAAGACTTTTGCAAAAAAAAAAAAAAAAAAAGATTAAGTGCAACACCCGAATCAGTGAGTGAAATTCGCATTTCCTCCTCCTCCTCCTCCTCCTCGCGGCCTCCTCCTTGCTACTGCCCCCCCTTCCCCCCTACGCCGGAGCCTGCCCGGAAGGGGCAGAGCGGGCCGCGCATGCGCGCGCACCACCACCGCGCCGGGAGCCGCCCGGAGCCGCCGAGCGAGACGTGGACGAGAATTTCATTGCGCCACGCAATAAAACTGGATTATTCATGAACTCGGCGGGATTACAATCAAAGATAAATAACGTGCATTGCGACATTACAGATTATCCAGGGGATTGCGCGGTACGCTGGCTGCGGAGGGGAGCGGGGGAGTAGGGGGAGTGGAAGGGGGGGGGGGAGCAGCGGTCTGTGTTAGGAGAACAGACTGGCGCTATTTGCACTTTGTCTAACATGGGTGAGGACAGTCGTGTCGCGGCGGGAGATTTAAAGAGGTGCGAGGAGAGGGGGAGGGGGTGGGGGAGCCGAAGGGGGGAGGCGGGGGTGGCGGAGGGAGGGGGTGGTTTGGCGGGCCGACCGCGACGATACTGGTAGGGTGTTTTATAGAGTGGAGTCAATCAGGAAGGGAACCAGGCCCCGCAACCAGAACTCCTACCCCAAGGAAGAGTAGGGCGGAGGGTGAAGAGTCAGAGGGGGTACGCGGCGGCGCCCACGATGTCTGAAAATCCAGTTAAAATTTGACTGGATCCTGGTAATCCGCACTCCGGGGCCCATCACCATTCCGGATCCGTGTGCAGGATCCGGTACAAATGGGTGTTTGAACTTGGCCTATTTTTACCTGTCCCCGTGCACTGGGTCCTCATCTCCGCACAGACCAGGAAGGGAGAAGGAGAAGCAGGGCGCAGAGTAAGATATAAAGAAGGGAACAACGAGGAAAAAGAAAGCGAAGAGGGAAGCGAAAGACAAAAAAAGCGACAGGGTGGGTGCGAAACGAGGTGGAGCCCGCGCAGGGCAGGGCGTGCAGGGCAGGGCGTGCAGGGCAGGCCCAGGGGTGTGATCGGCGAGTTTATATTGTCCATTTGTTTGATTAAGTCAAAGTGTAATCGAATTAAGTGGGGCCGTATTGATGCTCTCGCTAAATCACAGCCGTCTGCCAGTCTGGATGCGGAGGACAGGGGGAGGGGAGGAGAGAGGAGGAGAGAGGAGGAGGGAGGAGGAGGGGGAGGAGGGAGGAGGAGGGAGGAGGAGGGGGAGGAGAGGGGAGGAGACGAGGGAGGAGAGGGGATGAGAGGGGAGGGGAGGGCGTTAATGTACGGGAAGGAGCAGATTTGTGCGAGTGGATCAATCTCCGAACTGTGCAGAAAGGGACTTCGTACCCATTGTCCCTGGATTATTCCTAGATCTCTTCAAGTAATGCAGGTGTGTGTAGGGAGTGTTTCTAGAAAAGTAGTGCTAGGAAAGTAGGCAATAAGTAGCCAAAACACAGTGGGGTTAATTGCATCTGCGCCTGAGCGACCAACGCACAGGTACGTACGTGTTGCCTAGTAGGCAGGCGGAGCAGATACAGCCCTCTTTCCTCCACCATGTGCTCGGGCTATTTAATTGCCCACTTTTCTGGCATCACTGGGTGCTCTGGAAAACCAAGTGTGTACATGTATTCATTATTTACTGCATACTTTCAGGTATTCAGTAAATAATGAATACATGGCCATGTATGCAGTAAATAGTGTGTACATGCCAAGGTACACACTATTTGCTGAATACCTTCACTGTTAAAAAAATTTCTCTTAAATTTAATAAAAATGTTTGGAAGCATTAACACGAACATTGTTTGTAAATTTAATAACAAAAATGTTGTGAAAAGTAATAACAATTGTGCCAATTGGCATGTACACACGAAAAATCACACAGGAACTACGTGTGTACATGCCAAGGTATTAAGCAAATAGTGTGTACCTTGGCATGTACACACTATTTACTGCATACATGGCCGTGTATTCATTATTTACTGAATACCTGTAAGTAGGGTCATTCTTTCTCAACTCACCTGGGACCCCGAATTCGATGTCTCCGATTTTGACGAAACTTTTTTATTTTGTTGCCTTGGTAGCATAGACCACCCCAGAATTTTTTCCGATTTTTTGGTTGGCCCTGTAAATTTTAATAAAATATTTAACATAAGGATTTTAAAAAATCACAAAAAATTGGTTTTTGCCAAAGGTTGAATGTATCGGTCGATTTCCTTTCTTTTCGTCGTACTGAAAGGAAAGAAA
Source organism: Frankliniella intonsa (assembly GCA_033675135.1). Classification (NCBI taxonomy): domain Eukaryota; kingdom Metazoa; phylum Arthropoda; class Insecta; order Thysanoptera; family Thripidae; genus Frankliniella; species Frankliniella intonsa. The sequence continues at coordinate 10,944,476 of CM066248.1, forward strand.
CCCACAGACATAGTACAAGTCACTTTTCCCGGAAAATAGGGGCCAAAAACGGGTAAAGAGTCAGTTTTTTCGCAAATGCCCAAAAAATGCATCCGAGTTTTTTGACCGTAATTTTTGAACGAACGGTCTCATAGTGGTCTCTTACCATGAATTTTATTGATTTGGCAAACGGAAAACAGCTGGTATAAAAAATAAAGGTGCATATTTTTAACTTTGAAGTCCATTAGAATCGCCATTTTCAATCTTATTAAAATTGTCTTAAAAGCGTTTTTGTTCGGCTTGTAAAGACGAATCGATTGATATAAGCGAAAGTCAATTCGAGAATATTGACAAATTGGGGTGCAAAAATGGGTCGATTCTTTAATCTTCTCCGAATTGACTTTCGCTTATATCAATCGATTCGTCTTTACAAGCCGAACAAAAACGCTTTTTAAGACAATTTTAATAAGATTGAAAATGGCGATTCTAATGGACTTCAAAGTTAAAAATATGCACCTTTTATTTTTTATACCAGCTGTTTTCCGTTTGCCAAATCCAATAAAATTCATGGTAAGAGACCACTATGAGACCGTTCGTTCAAAAAATTACGGTCAAAAAACTCGGATGCATTTTTTGGGTATTTGCGAAAAACTGACTCTTTACCCCGTTTTTGGCCCCTATTTTCCGGGAAAAGTGACTTGTACTATGTCTGTGGGTTTCTTTCCTTTCAGTACGACGAAAAGAAAGGAAATCGACCGATACATTCAACCTTTGGCTAAAACCAATTTTTTTGTGATTTTTTAAAATCCTTATATTAAATATTTTGTTTAAATTTACAGGGCCAACCAAAAAATCGGAAAAAATTCTGGGGTGGTCTATGCTACCTAGGCAACAAAATAAAAAAGTTTCGTCAAAATCGGAGACATCGAATTCGGGGTCCCAGGTGAGTTGAGAAAGAATGACCCAGTATGCAGTAAATAATGAATACATGTACACACTTGGTTTTCCAGAGTGTAGTAGGGCAGGGGGGAGCGAATAGGGGTGGCTGGTTTTGGCAGGCATGTACTTACTGCGCTGCGCTGGTTTCGTCCATCCATAGGGGCGGAGCAAGGTAGAGCAGCGAAGAGAGCGAGCTCAGATGCTCGTATGCGTCCAAAAACGACAGGTGAGAGTGAGAAGGAGCCATGTTCTAGTTCGAACGCCTCACTCTCACCTGTCGTTTTCGGACGCATACGAGCATCTGAGCTCGCTCTCTTCCCTGCTCTGGAGCAAGGTGTTACTCCACGCACGCCACGCCGCATCCAAAACTTGCCCACTATGCCGCCGGTGCTGCTGGTGCTGCTCTGCTCTGCGTCGTGTGTGTGTGTGTGTGTGTGTGTGTGCGTGTGTCTCATGCGAGTGCGGCTGACCGCAGGCCGCCCTGTCCAATGCATCACGACCCCGCTGACCTTGTCTCCCGTTTCTCCTTCCGGCCGCCAGGGGCGCTGGGCGGCATGATGCTGGGCACGCCGACGCACCCGCACACGCCTCCGCACGGCGGCCCCCACCCCCACGGGGCGCACGGCTCCCACGCGGCGCTCTCCCCGGCCGTGGCCGCGCCCCTGGAGCCGTGCCGGGTGGCGCCCTACCTGCCCAGCCTGCCGGCCCTCGCGCCCGCGCTGCCCAGCCTCCGCCTCACGACGCCCAGCACCACGGCCTCGGCGGCGGCGGCCTCGGCCGCGGCGGCGGCCTCCGTCGCGTCCGCGGCCTACGAGAGACTGTCCTTCCCGCCCTTCTCGGCCTTCGACCCCGCGCTGCTCGCACACCAGGTGAGTTGGTTGTTCCTTACGGCCTCCGCCACAGCCTGCACCACGGCCTCCACCATAACTTCCAACATGGTTTTCCAGACGTTTTGAAAAAAAATCAAGACTAGGTCGATTTTCAAGACATTGATCTAGGTTTTCAAGACGTTGTCTTGAAAAAGTGGGATAATTCCAAGACTATGTCTTAAAAACTAAAAAGCCTTTACTGTAGTTTCGGGCAAAGGGTTCACTGTACTTTTTTGACTGCTCCATCCCGTACCCCAAAAAATAAAATTGTTGAAATGAAAAACCGATTATAGAAAAAGTTTCGTCTCGACGAGACGAACAAAAAATGTCAGCATATATCATGGGTTAGGACTCGAAATGAAAAAGTTATTTGCCTCTAACAATTTTGGTTTTTGGGATAAGTATACGGACAGTCAAAAAAGTGCACTGAATCCTGTAACCGGAAGTAAAGGCTGGCATTTAAATGAACAGGATTCACCGTAGATTTTTTTCGCAGTGTACCGTGGACTTATTCGCCACGGCTTCCATAACCTCCCCGCTCACCGTTATTCAAGGAATGTGACGTTACATTCGTTAGAATGTGAATCGTGTCACGTTCATTGGAATATTGTGTCATCATATTCGTTTTAATGGGAATCGCCCTGAGCCTCGGCTCACGTTCAAACGAATCACTGGAAAAACAAAGGTGCTAAGTCCTACCTTTAAAAGGCACTAACAAAATTTAGTGCCTTTGGAAAGGCACTAAGATTTAGTGCCCCAGGAAAGGCACTAAATTTTGTTAGTGCCTTTTAAAGGTAGGACTTAGCACCTATAGCTGACCAGCTGCGTCTACTCCATACAAATTTAGTGCCTTTGCAAAGGCACTAAGATTTAGTGCCCCAGGAAAGGCACTAAACTTAGCACTTGATTTCAGCGCCCCAGGAAAGGCGTTGCTTAGCACCTTTGTTTTTCCGGTGATGTGACACAATATTCCGACGAACGTGACACAGTTCACATTCAAACGATTGTGACGTCACATTCCTTGAATAACAGTGCTCCCGCCCGGCCGGCCGGCCCCTCGACGGCCTCGTCCTCCTCTGACGCGGGCCTCCCCTCCCCTCCCCTGTTGCAGTACGCGGCCGCGGCCGCCGCGCTCGGCTCCGGCCCCGGGAGCCTCTACCAGTACCCGCTGGGCCTGGCCAACGGCCTCGCCGCCCTGGCCGCCGTGCACCAGGACAGGCTGCAGTCCAAGAACTCCAGCATCGCCGACCTCCGCCTCAAGGCCAAGAAGCACGCCGAGGCGCTGGGCCTCGGCCGGGAGAAGGCCGTGTAGCTCACAGGGCTACTCCCGCTAGAACTGGTGCACTCTCACTGTAAGGTCATCAGAGACAATCCTCGTTTACACCGTTCTGATCCATTTACGAGATGTGCAGCTTTACTGTTCTGTTGCTGTTTAGTGTGATATTGATGTTGTTAACTAAGGGAATTACGCCTGTTAAGTTTTCTTTTATTTGTGATGTGATTACTTCCAAGAGTGATGATTATGTTTTCTGTTGGCAGCTTACCTGCAGTAAACTGTTGTAATGTTCATGTGTATAGCATAGCAGGCCGAGGTGGTTCGAGATGTGTGAAAACTACTCTCTGCCTTTTCCACCAGGGCCGCCAAACTGTTGCGAATGTACGTCTATAATATAATAACAAAAAAAAAAAACACTATTGTAAAATAAATTGCCATCGTGCCACTTTTTCGTCTAAATGATTCCAACTTGATGCACACGTGTTTCAAAAATATAGAACACGCGTGGCCGCGCGCTTTGCTCCTAGCCATCGGTGCCCTTAAAATAGAGCGACCGCAATGAAGCTCAGAGTATAGTCAGGAGTAATAGTCGTTTGAGAATTTCTCAATTCATTACCCCTTGGCACCCGCGCCTGGACGGGGAAGGCGGGGTGAGGCGGGGTGAGGCGGGGTGAGGCGGGGTGGGGCGGGGCGGGGCGGGGCGGGGCCCTTCGGCCGCTCTCTCACTTCACGGGCTGCCAACCCGACCGCGCCGCCATCTTGACTGTAAACGCGCCTCGCCGCCCTTGCGCCCCAGCCACCAGGACCCTTCCACCTCCTCTTTTCCTCTCTTCATTGAAATTAACGATCCTCCCTGCGGCTGCCCTCCCTCCCTCTCTCTCTCCCTCCCTCTCTCCCGCTCCCGCTCCCTCTCTCTCGCCGCTCGCCTAGTTGGCTGCGATTTACTTACGCGTGTTATCATTTTAACATCACTTTCGCCACAGGCCCGCCCCGCGGCTGTCTGCCTGTGGCGGCCTGTGGCCACCGTCTCTTCCTTTTAATGGAGATGAATGACTGGTGCCCACCCGGGCGGGGCGGGGCGGGGGGGGGCGGGGCGGGGCGGGGCGGGGCGGGGCGGGGCGGGGCGGGGCCGCGCGCGGCTGGACGGGGACGGCGCGACGCGGCGCGACGGTCTGCTGCTCTCGGAAGACCGCGACCCGGCCGTAAGAACAGGCGAGGTGGACAGATCAATAGCGAAACACTTAGTCATACGTTCGCAGGTTAAGGACTATAACGTAAACGCTCGAATAACGTTAAATGATTATTTTTCGTGGCAAGTCACGGACCCCTGATGGGATGGGACCACAACCATCTCCCTTAGCTATCGGTAAAGGTGATAATGACCCCGCACTCCTTCGGCCCCGTGACCCATGACCTACTTGGACCTCGTCAACCCCCACCCCTCCCTCCTCTCCTCTCTCACCCGCTCCTCTCTCTCCCTCTCCAACTCCTCTCTCATCCTCCCTCCCTCCCTGCCTCCCCCTCCCCTCCCCTCTTGCTCCGAGCCTGGCCGCGTGTCGGGACAAAGTTGCCGTGATATCGGCCGAGACGTAAACTCGATTTGGGAGCCGGGCCGGGCGGCGGGGCGGACGCGTCGGCCCGGGCCCAGCCGGGCGGAGATGAGACGGGACTAGACCGAGGGGAACAAATAAAACATCACTCGGCATGTCCGGGAGTCGAACCCGTGACGGACGAGCCGGGCCGGGCCGGAGCCGACCCCCAAGCGACCGGAACCGAACGTCACCACGCGACGCCGCGCGCCGTCCGCGTCCTCGCGAATATTCAAATTGAATGGTCCGGGGAGGGGGGCGTCGGGAAGAGAATATAAGAGGACATATCGGACGTCGGGGAGATAAATGCGGACCGCCACATGTGCGGCAGCAGGGAGGGTTGCAGACAGTGACTGAGGGGGCGGGGGCCGGGGCGGTGGGCCGGCGGGAAGGACAGGAACGTTATGCTTTATCGACAGCACTAGTCTCTTTCGCACCAGCCTCCCTGTCTACGGAGGGACAGAAATGACTAGTGCTGTCGGTGAAGCATAATGTTGCTGCTACGTAGTCCCTGGTGGGCTGCAGCCGGCCGGACGGCGTGGGGCTCGGGGCGCCGCGCCGGCACACCACGACCACGACGACGGCAGTGATGGCTGAGCGATGGCCCTATCGTCGACCGCACGGTAAACGAAAAACTCTGATTCCGAGGCGTAAAAAATAGAGCGGATTTTGATTTTAGAAACTGCAACTCGAATTAAGTTGACTTTCCTCGGTTCCGAGCATTTAAACCCTGATTCCGAGACGCTGAGCCCTAAATAGGGGATCCGTGTGAAAACCGAGGCAAACTGTCTCGGAAACGGGAAGTAGATGACTCGGTTTTGAGAGTCTCACCCTCTGTTTTAGGAATGCATCTCTCCGATTTAGGTTGCCACAGTTCGGAATCGAGGCAACCTCAGAAATCGAGGTAGTTGCCTCGGAATCCGAGTTTTTCGTTTACCGTGCGATTCAAATAGGATCGCTCTCGTACTTCAGACCTTGGCGCACTCGTGTGAGCGGCGGGCGATGACTCGACGCTCTGGAAACCCAAGTGTGAGCATGTTGCACACGTGTAGGTGTGCGAATTACCATTCGCAAGTGAGGCCTGTCGTTCAGATGGGTACGTGGAACTGACGAACTCTAAAACTTTTACTGTGAACTCATTCACTGTAGGCTACAACGAACTCTCCATTGTCACCGTAAGCTCCGGTTAATGTCACTGTAAGTTACGCTGATGCACTCTGATTCACCGTAGCTAACGGTGACATTAACCGTAGCTTACAGTGAACATTCACCGTAATTAGCTACAGTAACATTCACCGGAGGATTCTATTAGTGCAGTGGTGCAGGTTAGGGCAAGTGACGAGGCCGTGAGGCGAGCCCATCTCGCCAGGAGCCTTTCGCGGCACGGCCTCAGCCCCGGCCGCGGCCGAGTCCACCTCGCCGCCGAACAGTATGTGTCTCTTGCGGGGGTGTCTTTGGCCGGCCCTAGCGCCGGCACCTGTAGGCGGAGCGGGACGGCGGAGAGCAGGGTGACCACCCCATGCGTTTCCGGTCACCGTCCTGCTCCACTCACTCGTTGGCCTGCAGCAGAGCGCGAACCGAAAGGCCACGGCCGCGAGAGAGCCGGTCGGTGACACACGACTTGGCAGCGCCAGCGCCCCCGCCCCGGACCCCGCGGGCCCCGGCCAGGACCCACTCCCTCCCGGCGTGCCTCCCTCTACTCCCCGCTGTCAGCCCCGCCCCGCCCCGCCCCGCCCCGCCCCGCCCGGGCCACAGTACATTTGCCTTGTCATATCGACGGCGAGCTGTGTTGCGTTCGCCCCGCGACATGCAAAGTGGACAGCGGACAAACTGTGTGCGCCCCGCCCCGCCCTGCCCCACCCCGCCCCGCCCCGCCCCGCCCCGCCCGCTACGTCGCCCGCGATCAGCAAGAGGCAAGGCTTTCGGCCGTCCGGTCCGCTTCCCGTCCACATGCAGAAACTCTGGTCGCCACGACCACGACGAGGCCTGTTTGGTCGTCACAATGACTCTAACAGAGCGGATGTCAGGAGCATGAACATTTGGGACAGAAAACTCGCTCTACCAACAGCGAAAAATTTGACTCCTCCATTGAAATTGTCCTATTCCTTGAATAACGATGAGGGGTGCCCAGCCCAGGCGGGGGGCGCCCTCGGGGGCGCCTGTCTGCCCGCAGGGTAGGCCAGCCGCTCAACAGACGCGCTCTCGGGTGGCCTACCCGGGGCCTCGGGGGCGCCTGTCTGCCCGCAGGGTAGGCCAGCCGCTCAACAGACGCGCTCTCGGGTGGCCTACCCGGGGCCTCGGGGGCGCCTGTCTGCCCGCAGGGTAGGCCAGCCGCTCAACAGACGCGCTCTCGGGTGGCCTACCCGGGGCCTCGGGGGCGCCTGTCTGCCCGCAGGGTAGGCCAGCCGCCCAACAGACGCGCTCTCGGGTGGCCTACCCGGGGCCTCGGGGGCGCCTGTCTGCCCGCAGGGTAGGCCAGCCGCTCAACAGACGCGCTCTCGGGTGGCCTACCCGGGGCATCGCAGGCGCCGTGGCGACGAGGAAGAACGAAACGAAGCGAGGTCGGTACGGTACGAGGGGGGAGCGTGGAGAACATTGTCTCCGCAGGATGGATGAAGACATAATTAGACAACGTTGGCGCCGTGATGAATATTCCTACTCCGAGAACCAGCCACAGAGGTACGTCGTTTCACCGGGTTGACCAAACTTTACACTGCGGAGACACAGTAATGCGTCGATATTTGAGCTGCACGTATGTTTCTCTTAAAATTTTATCAAAAATATAAGAATGAGAGGTAGTCTATCACGCACAGTAATTAAGCCCAGTGTGCTAGGGTCGGAGTGCGTATTCTCGTCCCGTTTGTTTCGTGTAGCCTCGCCAGACCCGGTCTGGCCCCGTCAGATCCACCTCTCGCCTGTCCAGAGTTATTTACAGAGCGCGTATCCTCCAGGTGGTTATCCGCGTTATTGGCACGCCAGAACCCCGCCGAGGACTCAACCGCCCCGCCCCGCCCCGCCCCGCCCCGCCCCGCCCCGCCCCGCCCCGCCCCGCCCCGCCCCGCCCCGCCCCGCCCCGCGCACGTCACTTCCCCTAGCGCGGTTCGGATCATCACTCAGCCCCCCCGGAGCAGGGCACGGGGTCACGGCGGATCATCTCCGCGCTGCCGGGCGGTGCGGTCACCTCGCATCACGAGGGAGGCATCAGTCAGCTTCAGTCGGTCAGCTCGGCGTCACCCCCCAGCTCCACCTTGCTGTCACCGCAACCTTTGGCGAGAGTTTCTTATTATTTAGGCACGAGGTAGCCTTATGGATTTGTCTCAGGATCCGATTATTTTTGTGTTAGCATGGCCTCTTATGCAAAGCCGGAGTTTTCTATACCATTTTTTAAGAGTTGGAGGAGGTAGAACTAAATCTGCGGTGAAAATTCGCCGTAAGCTACAGTGCTACAGGGTTCAACGTAGCTTACATTGTAAATCACCGTACGGTTTTAAGAGTGCGGGCGAGCTCGTGATAATCTCAGTAGGCTTCATAGAGGGCGTCATGGTGCTGTCACCGCGGAGGTTAGCGCGGTGCGGGGGATGTAGAGGCGGGTCGGGCCGGCCGAGGGCGTGGCGCTGGCCAGGGCAGCAGGTACAACCTCGGCGTGGCGGGGGGTGGCGGGGGGGGGCGGGAGTGGCGCGGGGGTGGCTGGGGGGGGCGGGGGTGGGCTGGCCCGGCCCCGGCCCCGTCGCGGCCTCTGCTGGTGGGGACGGCGCGGCGAGGCGAGGCGAGTACCGTGCAATCTGCGGCCGCCCCAATATATCATCGCCGCGAGACAGTATTATGGCCGCCATGAATTTTGGATTATCTAAGATTGAATTAAAGTGCCGTTAAAATCGAGTAAATCCGACCGGGAGCGTCCAGGCCGCTCGTGCTCGGCTCGACAGGCCAGGCCAGGCGCGCGGGGGGCAATGTTTTTTGACCTAATAGAATCTGGTGCTTGGTCGGCCCCTGGGCGGCCGTGATGTGGCCTCTGAGCACAAGCGGGGTTCTGGTCTCGCGCGTGCGTGGCGTGCTCCAGGCGAGCGTGCTCCAGGCGAGCGTGCTCCTGGCGGAGATGGGCCATAAGGCGTGGACACCCTATTATGGTCTACGGGCCTGAACACACACAGCAAATAATTGCCTTGAACCAAGGAAATTTTCCTTTAAAACTTACAATCAATTTTTATTCCTTACGTTATATGCTTTACAACCAAGACAATGAGTTTAAACTGGGAGAAAACTATCGATAGAACAACCGTTATCGATCTTGAAACAAAAAAAAATCCTTAAGTTTGAAATTTCCCTCTGTTTTTCTTTTTGGACAAGATATAACGCCTTGATGCATCGGGTTTAGCCTTGTTTTAAGGTAAAGATTTTCTGGGTGCAACTTTATGGCACTTCTGGGTACCACGACGAGCTTCTCTTCCGCCCCACATACGTTGTATCATCTTTTAACTGCTTTTAAAATACTGAGAAAGTTCCTGAAAATTGTTTCCAACCCTTTCGTTTAAACCACCTCACTTTTCTACCTGTGGCGTGTAATTAAAAAGATGGTGCTGAGCATTTCTACGTGGGACGTCGCTCAGTCGAAAGAGTCACAGTGTGGGGCGGGGTGGGGTGGGGTAGGGTGGTGCTGGAGGGACGGATCGCAGGCCCCGTGCGACTGTAAATCTGCCGGCGCACTAGCATGCATGTCTGTCCGGTGCATACAGCCCCCCCGCCCCGCCCCACCCCGCCACACACCCGAGGGAGCATAAGGCGCAAATTCGATTGGATTGACATAAACACTGCGGCTCCCGCCCACCCGCGCCCTCCGCCCTCTCCTCTCCGCCCGGTCGCGACCGGCGGGCAGGGCCGGGTTGGGGAGGGAAGGGGTGGATGGGGTTGAAGAGCTCGCCGGAGCTCGTCGGCCCACCCCTCCTCCTGCATGGCTCTGCATGGCCAGATCCATACCGCCAGTCGCAGGAAACTCAATAATTTTATTCCGTTCTCGATTGAGTCGAGAAGATTGAGATTGTTTTGAGTACATTATTTTACTTGTATCAAAGTCCCCGAGAAGATATAATTGATTCAAATCGAGTGCAGAAGCGATCTGCATTCAAGAACATAGGCTTCTTTGTGGGAATTTTCACTGCTTTTCCGAAACATGTTAAATTTCTCGAGATATCGGACCTTGTTTCCCGTGGAATTATCTTCTCCCCCCCCCCCCCCTCTTACACACGTACACACTCACACAGTCAGATAAAACACAATTTTAAACCTCGTTACACCACGACCGCGAGAGCTCCTATACGCGCCCGCAGCAGCAGAAGCAGTGCATCATTCTGCACTTGGAGGAGAGCGGCTTGGATCCAATTCAGGAAACAAACTGGCGTGCTCTCCGCGCTGGCAGGCAGCAGTTTCGACGCCGAGGTTCCTCGCTTTTTTTTCCCCTCTCCTTTCGCTCCCTCCCTCTTTTTCTCTTTTTCTGAGGGGCCTGTCTGGCGAGGAGACGCGGCCCGGCCCGGTAACGACTCACAAATTAAGAATTAAGGCGCAGATTGGTGCGGTGAGTTGGTAATCCTGCGCCGCTGCCGCTCGGGGGCCGAGCCCAGCGCCATGTTTCATATCTGATAATGTAGGCAATCTCGCACTGTAAATATTATGGTCACATTTCTCGCCCGTATTGAGCGAAGTATTTTTGCATCGCTCAATTAGTGTGGTTCGCTAAAACGACTCAAAACGAGTCTTTTCTGATATTTTCAGATCGCTCCATTACAGTAGTTTTGGCCTATATGACTCAAAAAGAGTCTGGCAAATCGCCGAAAACGTCGTCAAAATGACTGTAATAGAGCGAAGTCGATCCGACTCGCTCTCCCAGGAACGAGAAAATTTGGTACAGAAAAGTCGCTCTCCCAAGAGCGACAGAGGTGACTCCAGCAGTTACAGTGCGCCGAGCACCGCCGCGGGACACCGCAGTGTGCTGGCAGACCAAGTGTGAGAATGTCGCACTGGTGAGTGAGTAGTGCACTATGAAAAGGTTACGGTGAAATTCACTGTAAAATTTTATATTACGGTCCAATCCATAAAATGGCGCCCCCACAATGGACGTCACCGAGGCGGAGCAAATGAGAGCGCGCTTGCGACACACTGGATAGGCCAACCCGCCAAGCACTGGTGTGAAGTTGGCGGCCTACCCGGAGAGCCGAAGCGCAAAGGGAAGCAGGAATTAAATTCCTGGTACCCAAAGTTTCGTGCCGTCGCCTCCCGAAGAGTTCATTGTGGGGGCACCTTAACTTCCTCCTAACTTTAGGAATTTGTTGTAAAGCTGAAATTAAGACCAATCCACCAATCCCCCATAGTGAAATACAGTTAAAACCTTTACGGATTGGACTGTACGGAAAAATGACGGTCCCTACCGTAGGCAAACCGCAAATAGGTACGGTATTTCTTACAGTGTGCAGTGAATCAGGGCGCATCAACGTAGCTTACAGTTACTTTCACCGTAGCTTGCTTCACCGCAAGCTATAGTGTTGCAAGGTTCACCGTAGCTTACTGCGAAGTTCGCCGTGAGCATTTATTAGTGCGCGCTTGCTAAAAATCTCGACTTGCGAAAGAAAAACCCACTTAAGTACGTTCAAAGAGCATCCGCAAGTGTTTCCAAAGGAGCACTCGTGGTAATTCAAACGATGCACAGACTTGGGTTTCCAGAGCGGGTAAGGGGAAAAAGAATGGCGGGAAAAAAGCACTCGATCCATCCGGAACGTGGGGCGGTGGGTCGTGAGGATGGGCGCGTGTACCGACCGGTCACCCGCGCGGAACGCCCCTGGGCCGTGCGCGTTAGGGGCGGGGCGGGGCGGGGCGGGGGGCTCTTGAACGCGAGGCGTGGCGTCGTGCCACGCTCCGTTTGGACAGTTTGTATCCCGGACGCCACGCCGCGCTGCAGCACGTTCGCCCGCGCCGCGTTCGCCTCATGAACATTACGTATTAAGTCGGGTGTTGTTCCCGCCGTAAATCTGTTTTCCCCCGCCCGCCCCTCCCCGCCGCCTCTCACCCCGCCCCGCCTCGGACGCGCCCGGCCCCGCCCGAGGGCGCGGCGGGGTGGGGGGGCCCCAAGGGGGGCGGGGGCGGACAGGGAAGTGGAGTAGCGGCTGAGGTTGCGCAGCGCAGGCGGGGGCATGGAGAAGGGGAGGAGGAGGAGGAGGAGGAGGGGGGAGGGGAGGGGGCGGTATCAACGCCTGCCTACCAGGCAAACTCCCCTCCCCTTACAGGAGAGTTTACTTTGCCTAGTAGGCAGGCGTTGATACCGCCCGCTTCACACAGGTGTATCGTGGATAATTTTCGCCTACTTAACTGACAGCACTGACTGCCGTGTACTCTCTCTCCATCTCACTCTCTCCGTCGCCCGCACACAGGGCGGGGCGTACGCGCGGGGATCGGGTCGGCGTTGAGGCGACAGCAATTCCGGAACTCATTTGCACGAGTCTGACCCGTGTTGTAGGGGGAGGAGGGGGAGATTATGACAGGTGATTTACCGAATGGGGGAGAGAGGCTGGGCTGTGGGAGAAGGGTGTGGAGGGAGACGGGGGACAACGCCAGGCCCAGGTCGACTCTGTATATTCCAGCGCCGAGCGCCGCGCCGCGCCGACCCGCGGGCAGGTTCTTGCGGGGCTCTCACCACCGGAGCGGAGCGGAGGGGCAAAAAAAAAAAACAGCAAGTTTTGGTGTTGCTGGCCGAGGATTGCGTACAGGGTGGTCCGGGCCCGACCCCTCCGGGGCAGGCAGCCCGCGGTGACCCTCCCTTCGACCTGCTGTGGACCACCCCCACCCGCCCCCCGCCCGCCCTTACGGCCTTGCCGAGCTACAACTGGGGCAATAACTATCGGGCCCTTTCGTTCGATTACTTCAATTGCCAATTTGAACACATTCACTCCCCGCCCTGGCCGGGCAGCTTGGGGCGCCTTCGCGGCCGAGGGAGGCTGGAGGCTGGAGGCTGGGGGATGGAGGCTGGAGGCTGGGGGATGGAGGCTGGAGGCTGGAGGATGGAGGCTGGAGGCTGGAGGCTGGAGGATGGAGGATGGAGGATGAAGGCTAGGGATGGAGGCTGGGGGATGGAGTCATGGCAGACAGCAGCAGTAGCGTCATCTTTGCACCACGTACGGGCCTTCAATAACTAAGGATGACTGTCGCTCTCAAAGCCAAACACGCGCGCAAGATCCGCGGAGGACCTCGAAGAAACGGTCGTCTCCTCGTCTCATGGCCTCGTCGACATAAAGGGAGAAAGAAGGGAAAAGGGAGGGGTAAGGGGGGTTAAGTCTCGCCTCCCCCCCCCCCCCTGCAGTCTTAGTCTTCCCTCTCCCCCTCTCCGCGTGTCTCTGTGGGGATAATGTGACAGAGTACCGCTCAATAATCGAATTACAAAGTGCTCCTCCCGTCCCGATGGAAGCGTCCCCCCACCCCCGTCCCCTAGCCTTGGTCCGGTCCAAAGTTTTTCTTACAAACCTCTCCCATCTTCTCCTCTCTTCCTCACTACTTGTCCCCTACCCTCCCGCTGGAGGACTCGCGGCGGGGCCGCGCTACACCCTCGCCCCACCCCGCCCCCGCCCCGCCCCGCTCCGCCCCGCCGCCAATGACTTGCGGGTCGGGCTGCGCGAGGCGCCTCCGCCTCCGCCACGACGCCGACGCCCCGGGCGCCGCGGCGCCTCTACGCGCCTCGCCTGACCCTGGCCCACCATGATTGATACGGCCACTGCCTCCATCGGATGGTCACTTACAATTATCGAAATCAATTCGCCGTTGGGACGCACGATTTCCTCCGAGGGGCCTTCGATCTGCTAGACACCCTCCCTCCCTCTGGCCTCTTCCCCTAACGTCTCTCTCTCTCTTTCTCTCTCCTCCACGCGCCCGCTCCCCCACCACCAGCACCACTTACCCCAAAGCACTTTGTTGCCCTCTTCTTCTCTCTCACCTCCGCCGTGTCTGCCAGGCCCCGGCTGCTATTTTAGCGAGGCGACCGGCAAACCCGTGCTCAATTAGGGGTAATTGGCCATTAGTGGAGCTTCAACACGGCAGTACTTGGGTGTTTCCTTGGAATAGAATAATCCAGGATAATTAAAGTGGGATCCAGGTGATTCAGAAGCGAGGGAGGGAACCATTTGTTGAGGGTCGGCCCAGTCCCTACCGCGCAGCCGCCCTTATTCCCTCTCTCCATCTCTCTCTGCCGTCTGGAAACTGCCTGAAGTTTGCTGGAGGCCTAGGGTAGAGCCCAGAGAGGCACTGTCCATCTGCAGGACTCAGGATCATGGCAGAAGAAAGGGTACTTGACTTCACCATCTCATCGCTAATAAAAGACAATACATTAAACAACAAATACAATTTATTTGGAGCTGTCTGCTTTAAGGAGACAGCTTCCAGAAATTAAAATTCACATTGATATAAAAATATATACTTTGTCACAACAGTTGAAATTTCAGTAGGTCTACTGAATGGATGCCACCTTGCAGTCACATATTCTCTGAGATACTTGAAAGATAGAGAAGTGTGACGGATCAGGAAAAATCCCCTGTACAAAATATTTCCACACAATTTCAAGCAGATAATTTTTTTAAAAAAAGAAGCAGAACTATTGTAAAATGTTGTGTACAAGTAACAAACTAACATTTTTCATGAAATGTTATTTGATGATTCTGATGTTTACATAGATGGGTTTTTCAAACAATCATAAAGAAAAATAAGAAGAAAAAAAATGAAGTGATCAAACAAAATAATTAAACTACTGTAATTTGGACAACAAATTAAATTCACACTTGATTGAGAACGTCATGCAAATGTCATACACCATTAATAAAAATTGCAAGTGGGATTTTATAATGAAGGAAAAAAAAATCTAGAACTACTAATAGTTATTAACAATCTGCACTACTTTCAGGCTCAAAAGAAAACCAGGAAAACCTAGGTATGTCCTCATTTTACTCCACATTGTAGCAGCCATTATGCAGCACATCAATAAAAATAATAAATGAACAAATATCAAACAAGATGATACTCAATGAGCACTGATAAATACACAGAAGCTGTGTAAGATAAATGGTTAGAATAGAATATATTTGAACAAATGGCTTGTTACACAAAATTAAAATCTTTCTGCAATAATGATTTAAAGATGCAGTCACCATAAACATCAAGATTGACTAGATATACTACACAGAAATCTTGGTATTGCACTGGCACTAGTTCTACTTCTGGAACTTATATGTTTTACTATGTGCATAAATTACACTATTAAAAAGACATGTTTGCCTTCAATCTTTGGTCTCAAGTACAGGAAAACAAATCTGCAGTACACAAAATCACAGTTGCTCAAAAAGCAAACCCTAAATATAAGCGAGGGAGAAAATGAGATATTATTAATTAACAATGCTCCAATGGGCTTTGGAGCTTATGCACAAAACATGCACAGTATCACAGCACAGGGGTGAGCTTCACAGTCTGGCAAAGCCAGAAAACCACCTGCAAAATTAAAGTATTATTAGCATTAATAGCAAGTGAAATAATTTGTAATTAGGTAATTACTACATGCATTAAGGAACTTACATGATAGAATATTATTCTAAATCTCTCAAGTTAATAGTTGATGGTGCAAAACTGGAGTCCATATTAAGAATTCCATCTTCTGTACTATACAGGTCAGTTGAACTAGTCAGATCATCCTAAAATAGAATTTAAAACTTATTTAATAAACAGTCAAACAGAACCACACTAAAAATACTAAAAATAAAAATTAAATAAAACGGTCATTTATTAGGAAGAAAATAGATTGATAGAACTCACAGGCATTAAAAGATGTGCTATGCTATCATGGCCTGTTCCTAAATAACCTCCTCCAAGAACGACATCTAATGGTGCTCTAGAGTTAGCTAGACCTGCAAGAATAGCCACATACATGTCAAAACTAATTCTTTACAATATTTCATGTGGCAGTAGTAAATTCTAATTAAATAGAAAATACCTTCTTGGGTTCCTTGCTTTGAAGATATTAAAGTCATAGTATCAATATCAGTTAGGCGTTTCTTATGTTTCTGTGCAAGATGTGGCTGGCGCCTAAGCTGCCTTTGATGTTTAATGGGGAGAGCCCTACTCTGTCTAACCTTTTTAAACTTAGCCCAACTATTGATAGTTATAGAGCTACGAGCTGAATCCGGGTTTAACACCTGAGTGATGTCCTGAAAATTAGGATAGTAATTATGTGAATTAGAAGCTAATGATAAGGCATGTAAGAGAATGTACAGCTTCATATCCAAACAGTTATTCTTACATCATCATCATCCTTTGGATCATCAGCCACCTGCCGAGTCTGTAAAAAAGATTATTCATGTTCAATTCATATTTGAACTAAGACTAGAATACAATACCTAAATTAATGAATTAGTAGAAAATATAGATGGTCACCTCAGAATCTTCTGTGCATATTAAGACCTGGCAATACTTATTACTGGGCTCACCTTCAGAGGAAGAAAATGACATCAGACCACATGAAGAAATCAGAGGCATGTCCTTACCGGTAATTGATCACCAGACAATAATAAGGAAATACTTACTTTTGCCATTAACATAGTTGGGTAATTGATTCAGGACATTTGAAGAATTGTCCAGCACTACAGATGAAAGATGGCTATTGGTAGATCCTGTAGCAAAATCAAAATGTGGGTTAACAATTCTCAAAAGAGTATTTTCTTTGGTTCTACCGTGCAATACTATACTCAAGGGTCTTACTTAGTGTTGAAGGGTTGTGTTCAAAAGAAACATGTTCCATCCCAGCCAGCTCTGCAACAAGAGCTTCATCTTCTGACAGCAAAGGAATAAAGTCTAGCGTCTGTGTTGCCTCATGAATATCTGAAATTGGTATATTGTCACTTTAAATAAATAAAAAGGAAAATTTAAGTTCTTTAAGGACCAGGTACATAGCCCCATGAGAAGAGAAGGGGATCATGTGAAAGTCCATGATACAACACCAGATAAAAAGGTACTTTGGCTTACAATCTAGCAGTGAGTAGGCCAAGCTTTATATGTATCCTACCTCCTTCTTAAAGACAAATTATAGCTATGTCTCTCTTAACAATATACAATAAGATGGCTAACATTTAATTAGATTAGATATTAAATTCTACTAAAAGTTTACCTGATTGAACTACATTTTCACAAGGCAAGCTTTGAACTGCTAGTTGGTCTTCGATATTCAGTTCAGCTATATTGCAAACATTGCTTGTTTCAGATTCACTTCCAATTTTACGTGTGCTTTGAATAACATTTACAGGAATAGAAGTGACGGCATCCGAAAGTGAGTCGGGAGAGAGTGCGTGGATTTTAGCTCTATGTTTCTTTGAATGAACATACAAACTGCTTTTGGCAGAGAACTTCATGTTGCAATCTATAAGAGAAAATTACATACACAGAAATTAAAAATGAAAGATGTTATTAAATGAAACCTATTTACAACTTCATCAGAGCTACTTACTTGGGTGAGGACACTGAAATGTTCTCTCAGCAGAATGAGTGAGAGCATGCTCTTTAAGATGCTCTGACCGCATAAACAACTTTCCACACCCATCAATTTGACATTGAAAATTGCGCACATTAGTGTGTTTGAATTGATGGCGTCTTAGCTTACTTGAACTAGTAAATGCCCAAGTGCAACCCTGTAATAAGAAAAATGTGATGAATAAATGAAGAAATTGAGCAGGATGAAACAAAAAATATAAAAATGGTGTACTTACAGGATGAGTACATAGGTATGGCTTGTCTCCTGTATGAGTTCGCATATGAGCCCGAAGTCGACAGGGTTTGGTAAAAATTTTGGAGCAGCCTGACCATTGGCACTTGATTTCATCATCTTTATGTTGGTGACTTCTGATGTGCGAGTTTACTGAATTTACAGTATAATAACGTTTTTGGCAGGATGAGTAAGGGCACCTGAAAAATTTGGAAAAAATAATAATAACAGAAAGAGCTAAATTTTTCAGAACCAGAAGAAAGGCAAGACGTAGTATACATACACATAAGGAGCATGATCTGTGCCATGCTCTTTCAAATGAAATTCAAGGCTTCTCCGGGTTTGGAACAATTCAGAACAATCATTGACAGGACATTTAATTTCAGCAGGTCTTTTATGAAGTTTCTGGTGAGTTCTTAGGTTATAGATTGTTGTAAATGAACGTCCACATTCACCAAATGAACACTGTGTCAAAACATGGAAAATAAAGAAATAGGATGAGGAGTTCACACATAATACACATACAGGTCAATATAGAACAATAGCTTTGAACAAATACCTTGTAATCTTTTCTCTGAAGATGTGTTTCTTTGTGTCTCTTTAATTTGAAATGAGTGTAAAATGCCCACTGGCAATTAGGGAAGTCACACTGTAACAAGTCAATAAAATGAATGAATCCATGAATGAGTGAGTGAATGAATGAAAAAGAACAGAATGTTTAACTTGAAAAGCTATTTGCAAGCATTAATAACTGAAATAATAATTACTATAATAATTGCTGACGTTTTTCAAAAAGAATAATTGAATTAAAAGTACATAATTGCTTAATTTTTACACCTCACCTTATAGGGCCGGATTCCATAATGACCCAATATGTGAACCTTCAGTTGATTAAGAATGAGAAACAATTTTTTACAATCTTTTTCAGGACAGATCCACATTTTCTGATCATCAGATTTATTTTGCACACAACGTAGAGCCGGCAACCCGAGCTTTTGCAGAGCTTCCGTGACAGGCTGGTCAAAAAATTCATCATCTTCTGGAGACTGACTGTCACTGCTTTGATTGGCTTCATCACACCATAAGTTTGGTGTAGCATTAATAAGTTCGCTTGTTTTTCCTTTGAATACTTGGTCACCGTTAGCTGTACTCACAACAATTTCAGTTAAATCTTTTGTCTTATCTGAAGAAATAGCAACAACAGCTAGGGATTTAGACTTGGATGCGTTTCCTTTGGCTCTTTTTCCTTCACAGTTTTTCACCAGGTTTATGTTTGAATTTATAAGCTTAGTGCTAGGTTTGATTAATGAGCTGAAATGCTCCTCTCGCATCACTTGCTTATTACAAACCTTAGGCTTAATAAGAACCTGCTTTGACACTTTTTTCGCAATTGAATTTTTGAGCACACTTCGTGAGTTAGAAGTCGTAACTGTTGGCTGTGAAATTGCAGTTCCCACATCTCTAAGTTCAGATAATTCGAAAAAAGGCGAAAGCTGATTATTAGAAAGAATAAGTTGGGCTCCATTAGAATTTGGACTGTGATTGATATCTGTTGAAGCACCACTCGGCACTGCAATTGAAATGACACTTGGGCGATCTTGAGAATGTGGTTCTGCTGGTCGTCCAGACTTTTCTTTTGGGGGGATGGCACTAGATGATGGAGCTGCATCAATAAACACCACATTGTTTTCAAGTTCTATGGGTACCAGGTGGGTGCTGACTGGTTCAGGTTCTAAAAGCTCATGTGTGTCAAGAACCACATCTGGTAAAGGGTCGGGACAATTATCTGAAATCCATACATTTTCAATGTTGTCCATACCATCTGGTCCAAGTACTTCTACGGAACCTAACACATCTGTGTCATCTTTAAACACAACATAGTCATCGTGAACATTACTTTGACCCTTCACTGAGTACTTGAGGTCATTCGATGAAAACCCACGAGAACTGGAAAGTATATCATGAATCTCTTGATCCTTAGAGAACATAATAACAGGGACCGAACTAATGTTTTTAACCTCTCCAAATGGTGTTTCATCCGGTTCTACACTAAACTTTTCATCTGTGTTGGCAGACATAAACACTACATCCTTGCACAAAATTTGATTAAGACTCTCAAGGTCTATTTCTTGGTGCCTCATGACAGTTCCAAAATCGTTGTTGGTATGATTATCTGCTATAGTTTTTGTATGCAAGATTGATTCACTATCAAGATCTTGAGGTATTTCGGTGATACGAATTTCGAGCAGATCTTTAGACCCATCGCTTGAAGTTCCTAGGACGGTTCCATTCTTGCACAAATTGTGGAAACGGTTTTCAACTGATGTCTTGAATGGCAATATGTAAAGTTCGCTGCTAGCGTCAAGAGCCATTACTGCATTTATTACAAATTTTGCCTTAGTCTGAAGGCACGATAGAGCCACCAGCGGGCGCAAGCTTGTATTTCCTCTTATTGTCCACTGTTAATACACATCGAAAAAGGGATCCGAAAGAGATAACAAGTAAATACGTAGACATTTCACATGACCAATGCTGAAGTTGAAAAGAGCTACCGACCATGCCACTTTTGATGGTTGTTATCCTTGCTGTTATTGTTGTTGTTGTTATTGCTGGCTCTCGCTCTCGGTTGTATACCTACATTCCTGCCCGGATGCCCTTTGAACACTGGAGTCCGTGCGAGGCTATTCTTCAACTCTCGTTTATTTATTTGTTACAGAAAACGTTTCTTTTTTGGAATGTTGTAGTTTGTAGCATTTGAAAATTAGAATTGAGGATATTCTATCGCATTTTAATGCGTTCTGGAATTCGTTGTAGGTTTTTGCAGGTTAATACCACGAATTTTACCTTTATTTTTCATATCCAGAGATGTAGAAAGTTCAATGCCAAACTGAATCAGAGTTTTTACATGCTCATGATGAGCGTCTGTAAACAGTTTTAAATTTGAAGTTGAGACAATGTTCGTGTTTGATGTAAGGTTATATTTAATGTGCATTTATCTGCATTTATGCAAATAGCTGGTGAGTTCCCAGTTTTCTTTCTATTCTTTCTTTCCATTATACTTGCGTATTTTCTCGTGAATACCTTTGCTGATTGGGCAATGGAGACAGTGACGTTCTTTGCCAGTTGTTTGTTGTTGCTCTTCAACCCATCTGAATAAAGCTATGCGTTTTGACAGGTCTTGTTGCCTCACTATGGACTCGAAGTCGACCAAAGCCCAGGGAAGACGACAGCCTCAAGAAGAAGAACCGTTGTCGTCACGACGTCCGAACCGTCTTTTCCTCAGTGAGACTATACCTCCATCAACTCATCACCAGACTCAAGCAAACCAGAGTCGAAGCCATAATCTGTCGGACCGAATTCACGAGTATTATGAAAAGCTCGTCAACACGTCCTTGGTGAAAAAAATAGACAACACTCCTGCCAGTCATCAATTCCCTTCGAGTAACTTTCATAACAGATTTGATGCTGCTCCCAAATTCAGAGAGCCGCTCCATTCTTTGAGTTCAGTTCGTACAGTTCTACAGCCAGCCAACACCAATGCCAGGCAGTCATATACTGTCTTTGTTGAGGATCCTTCAGGTGCTTTTCAGCAGTATGTTAAAAACCCCCAGAAGCCTTCATCTGAGCTGAATGAGCCACCCTGTCATGATAATATCAGCCACAAAGTTAATGTGTCTTCTGTTACCACAAGTATGAGAGGACTAATGGATAAGAAGAAGTCTTCCCCAACCAGCAGCAGAGGACAGTGCAACTTGTGTCACAGTCCCAATCATTCTTCTCAAAATTGTACTCTTCAAAGCCGCATGCCTGCAGAGCATGATGGTTATCCTTCAGATCCTATCGGGGATTCACCCTCTACTCGTCACTCCAAGCTGGGAAATGAAAATCAGGGTGATGGATCCGAAGAAAGAATTACGTCCGTCTTATCATTTCCCAAGAAACGTACTATTCCTGCTAATATCAATGTTAGCTGTGAAAGAGATGTTATTGGACAAGAAAAATCACCTGTGTCAAAATCTCATCCTACAAGCTCAACAGCCCTGAGCACGTCAAGCAGTAATGGTGACACGGTGCCAAGAGAAAGAAAGAAATGGGTCCGCCCTCCATTGGTAGGACAAGCTGCATCCTCCTCAGAGAAGTCTCCTTTTATGAGCCCAGGCGTCTTTAATTGCCTCGATGATCACAGTCCTGCTTTGGACAGGAGGAAACAGACATCAAATGATCTACAACTATCTAGCAGCACTGGTTCAGATCAAGCTGATTCTCAAGATCGAGCTAAGGGGTTTTCTCACCAGAAAAGCTCTTATTTTGATTCAAGCAACAAAACAAAGAGCGGCCTGTTGCAAAGTGATGATTTCTATAGTTGTGTCGATCGTGATACATCCTCAACCACAGTGGCACAACTAACATCAGAAGGAGAACAAGGTTTATCCGATAGCTGTGCTGGTGGTAGAGTTTCCCCATCCTCAAGTGTTACTTCCAATCGCAGATTAGAATGGGATAGTGGAGCAGATGTGGGTTACAACCAGATGTATGGATCTGCCACTCCTGATGCCTCTTCTTCCGGTCTGTGCACTATTGAAAGAATGGCCCTTGCCCAGGGCTGCTCTGTTGCATTGCATTTGAGGCTTGATCCTGAAGGTACCACAGTCCCTACTGCCTCATCTGGGCTTGCACCCGCCATTCTGCCGTCTCCAGTACAAGACAAACAAGTTCAAAGCCTTATGGGTAAACCTACTGCTGAGTCAACACCAGTTGATCAATTACCTCATGTAGTAAAGGCACTTCGCAAATATCGCCATGATACAAAAACTGTGATCTCCCCGATAGTTCAAGGAAATGTAAAATATGATGTGGAGGTGCGAAATTCAAACACCTCATGGGCTGGAGAAAGAGAAGATGAAATGGATCAGCCAAAGTCAGATGGACAGAAGTCTAAATATTTGGATACTGCTGGGCCCCCACCACCTCCTTTTCTCAGGCAGATAAGTAATTCAATGCAAGACCTGAGAAATTGTGTCATAAAAGAATCTGAAATGCAAAAAAGTCATAGTGATCCGGATGTTTCTGGAGAAATGCCTATTTGTACAGCAAGGGAAGACCAATCAAAATTCTTGAAAGAAATATCTAAAGGTCAGAATATTGCTGATACTTTGGTAGCCACTCATTCTATTTCTTCAGGTTCTGACGCCACATTAGTAAGGGTGGGCACAGAAGAGGATCTTGCAAATGATGTAAAAGAAAATGTGTTTGAGTCTAATCTTTCTAAAACAAACAAAACTGGCTCAGAAATCAGGTCATCATCCACAAGCCCTGAAACATCTCTTTCAAATCAACCAAGTCATTCTAAAGAAGAATCGATCCAATCAGATAATACTGCAAAGGAACAGGGAATGTCTTTGAAGACAAATTCATTTCAAATTCCTACTGATTACAGAGTTTCATCTGTTCCTCAACCAAAACAGAACAAATCCTCTGGAAACATGCATGTATGCAGTGACTCTGATCACGTGAGGGGATTGCATCATCACTTTGGTGTCTTATGCTCTACAGTTTTAGGAGGTCATATTCAGTCTTCTGTTCAACCTAACATCGGTTCTGAGCCGGAAAACATTATCCATGGTCCAGACAGGATTTATGTGCCAAGTGAAAAACAAAGTAACCAGTGCAAACCGGCCACTTTTCAATCACCACCTCTTCGAAACTCTGAATATCTTGCTGGAGAGAGTACAGGAAGTAGTGCTTTTCATTCTGATGTGGCACATGAAGAAAATGTTCCTTGTGCTAGCACTCTTACTGGTAGAGCTAATAGTTTTGAATATTTACCAGGTAATGAAAAGAAAAAGTACCCTCTAAAGATTTGAAACTAAATCTAAAAAGAAAGATTTTATTCCTCCTTCTCTTTTGCAGGTCACATGTATGAAAAGAAGTCCTCGTCAGGATTCAGGAAGCATGAAAGACCTCCTGGTATTTCTACTTCCACTGAGACAGACTCGGAGCCAGTGCGACCAATAAGCAGAGTTACACATCGCAAGGTCAGCACTAATGAGCTCAGTATCATGTCTATGTGTCTTTACCACTTCTTTTTTATTTTAAAACAGTATTTTACCTTTTTTACTAATTTATTTATTTTTTTATATACTTCTGCCAGGTAATGGACTCTAGCAGTCATGATACGGAAGATGAACGTCTGTGGGGCTCTCCTCGGATGGGCTCCAACTCTTTAGTGCAAGACTTGGAGAGAGGTGTAAATTTGCTGAAGGGTGTAATGGAAAACAAGTCTGCGGGCCGTCGTTGCAAACGAGAACTAGTTCGCAGAATAATTAAGAAGCTAGTTACATCGGAGTATGTTGAGGACATGATTGAGAAAGAAAGAATTCGTCATCAAACGCGTAGCCCATTTTCTCCCAGGGTAAGGCTCTATGATTCAAGTTGTTACCTTTACCTTTGTGTTTTGCTTGATCCTAAAACTTGTTTCTGACGATTGAGTTTTGTTTTAGAAAGCAAAGTACCAAGAAAGACAAGATAGAAACATCCGATCTAAGAGGTATGCTGGCCCAGAAAGACGGGATATTTCTGGTGAATCAGATGAACCTAAACGAACTCAAAATGTGAGAAGGAAACTCCCTACATATCAGACTCCTTATCACTCACAAGGTCCTAAAACACTCAGCACCTTAGCAAGTGGTATGTTTCTCCATAATTATAATTCAGCTGCTCCTAAAACACTACATCTGAAGTATGGATGGATGTAATGCTCTCAGTTTGATTCTCAGGAAGTAAATCATCTAGTCTGTGGAGCTCCAATGCAGAGAGCACCAGTGGAAGCATATCTTTAAGTGGTTCATCAGAAAATCAGAAAGAGTCCAAGACAAGTGTTAAAACAAATCCACTCTATGAACAGCGCGGAGAAAAAACAGCAGATTGGTTGAAGCCCGCTACACAATCAGAAAAACTTTTTGAGATGAGAAAAAATGGTAAAGTAACAAAAATATTAGAAAAAGGGTCTAAACACAACTTTGGATTTTTTTTTTCTTTTGAAACCTGCAACTGCATTTTGTATTATCTATATGGACTTCTCTTTATTTTTGCAGGAACATCTCATGCTGAAAAGCACTTGGCTACTCTCATTGGAATGCCCCCTCAGGATCCAGTTTTGAACCCTATTAAGATTGATACCCAAAAGCAACTTTCTTGGGTCACAAATGAAATAAATAATCTCAAAATACTGAAAGAGTAAGACTTGCTTTTAAAAACTACTGCTAATTTTATGGACTCATAAAAATCTTATCTTAAATGCCTGCTTATTAACTTATCTTAATTTAAATTTCAGGTTGTTACAGAAGCAGGAATCCCTTAAGCAAAGTTTAGATCCCAATTTGTGCGAGACTAATCTGATTGCCATGCCTGTCACAGGGATGAAACAAACAATGCAAATGGCAGACTGTACATCGTAAGTAGTGAAACACACCTTCCACATTTGTGCTGTAAATAGGAGGGCCATTTATTTGTTTAATTAATTATTTTTAATTTTCAGACCAGACATTCCTGAGTCTCATTCACCAAAGCTGAAACCCTCTAGAATGCGTCAGTGGATATCCTTAGAAAGTGATACAAGTGCTGGATTTGGATTATCAAACAATACTGCAAGCTCTCGTGACTCCCACTGGCAGGATGTTGAGGTAGCTTGTCCTGGAGAGCAGGATAGTCTCCCACATAGGACTGTAAGCATTAGTGATGCCGATGAGGGTACGGAGGCTTCATGCTCACTCTCGAATAGGAAGTCGGATGGCTCACACAAGTCTGGCCCAGTTGGAACTCATAAGCCGAGACGGCGCTCTGTTAGCATTAGTGATACTGATCAACATTTTGGACCACCGTCTGGATCAGATATCGCAGTTCAAAAGAAAAGATCAGACTGTCATTGTGGTAAACCCGATGTAAGGGGTGTTAGGCCACCAAGAATAAGCACTTATGGTCCGCCTCCAAGGAATCTGTCATCTGATAAGTTATCAAAGCAGGTCTGTGAAAGTTGTACTACTCACAGCCATGTTGTCAAAAAGGACACTGCCTTCTCTGCAGGCAACACTCAGGGTGCTTTGTCTAACCGTGGTGTAAGCTCTGCTGGTGCAGCCCGTACCATGATAGGTCTACAATCAGAACACCATTCTCAAGCAGTAAAATGCATATGTGGAGCTGCTAAAGTCCAAACAAAGAACTGCTGCTGCACCTCCTCTGATGGTATACCTCTGCAAGTTACTGGTGCGGTAAAGAAAGGAACTGCTGAAACATCCCATCAGATGGTCCCTAAAGTTGTTGCAGAAGTAACATCACGCTCATCTCAACCTTTGCCAGGCAAAGGCTTGGTCAGAGTCCACATTGAAACTCAACAAGAGCCAGATTCTGCTCAGGGAAAGTCAGAATCTCAACGTAGCTCAGTTTTTAAAGAGAGAGTACACATAGCAGAGGTTTCTGATGATCAGTTCTCATCTGGACATGTTGCAAGTGATGACAGTATTACCAAGGCTGTAAGGCAGGCTGTCTCTTCTAAAGTGAAAGCCTTAAAAAGTATTGGACAAATTGAAGAGGCAGAGGTCAAGATTCGAGTCAAAGTTGCTCCGGATCAAGTTTCAGAAGGTACTATTTCTCATTCTGGACGAGGTAGAGTGTTAAAGTCTCAAGATCTTGAAGACGAAAATGTATTTCATCCTTCGAAGCACTCTGAGATGGATGATCTCATTTCCAAGCAGATGGCTATGGATCTAGAAACTCGTCAAAAACTTTTGGCTATTGCAGAAAGCAGACAAAGAGCTCAGATGGGATTGCATGATGTAGACCGCAGAATTCAAGACTTACTCCTTCAAGATTACATAAGTCGTCAGTTTAAACCTCCAGAAAGTCCAAGCATTCCTCATGCTCGATTAAATGTCCGTGTGGAAGCTCCTGTCTTGCAGGGTAATTCAGTTGGAGTGCAAAGTGATGTGGATAAAAAAACCACTGGCACAATTACCAGTGCTTACTTACAGCAATCACCTCCACTTGGAAATGATCAATCATACACATTACCCTCACCTCAGATTCCACAGCCACCACCGCAAGGAGCTTGTATTTGTGGAACGAAGTCTCTTTCTTCCGCTAGGCAGCCACAGTCTGTTGTTAATCATGGCCAGCAGACAGATGATGTTGCTCGTCCACAGACAGCCCCTGGATCCTGCCTCTGTTCTTGTCAGTCTCAACTGGCCAGTTCAGCCAGGACATACCATGCGTGTTCACCAGTCTCATCACCTGAGAGACAAGTGGAGTTTGAGTTGGATCTGTGGAAAAAACAACCTCCTAAACCTTATAAAATGACTCCTCATGAAGTGCATGAAACTCTCAAAAGCCGTAATACTGCTTATTTTCTTCAGTTTGAAGAGGATCCGTCTTTGGAGGTAGAACCACATACTGAGGTCACTAGTAAACCTCAAATGGAGGTGGTGACAATGAAAATTCCTAAGCCCAAGCCTGGTGCTCAACTTCCCTCTTACAGACCATCTTCGGCTCAGGGTGGTAAGAAATCCGGCAAAGGAAAAAGCCCACAAAAGAGAAGTGCCTTTCAAACTTCTCAATTTGGTGGGAAAGATCAACAAGCAGGTTCATCTCAGTCTGGTTATGGAAATTTGTTAAGAACTACTCCTGGTCGAAGCCATTTATCCATAACAATCACAGATTCTTCTGCTGATAGCACCCTGTCGCCTGATGGAGATTCTATGTATTCGTCACTCCAGCATCCTTCAAGAAAACCACACCGGTCCCCCCATTCTAATAAGAGGCAAGAGAAAATTGATGTCAGTGGTAATATAGTGGAAGGTGAGGGAAGCCCAACCAATGCATCACCTAATGAGGGAAGTAAAAGTCCCTGCACGGGAAAGTCATCCTCTAAGCTGAATCTTCCCAAGGAGAATAGCAAATTGCCCGCAAGTGATAGTGAATCTATATACAATTATCTAGGAGACCACAGTAAATCTGTACCTTCTCTGCAGGTGAGCTTATTGCAGCTTTTATAGTAAACAGTAGGATAACCACATTGTTTTTATTTTTTTTTAAAGCAATGTTTTAAAGGAATATTTTTGGTTTGAAAAGTTTTAACACTGGGCGTTTGTTTTCTTTCCCCCCCTTATTTCCCCTGTAATTAGGAATACTTGGAAAGAAATCATCCCAAGTATTTAGATGCAGCTGAGAAAAGGAGACGATGCATTGCTGAAATGTCTTATCTACGTCACTTACGTCAGCAAAGCCGCCGACGTTTGCTAGAACTTGAAGGTGACAGTATGTGGACAAAACAGAAGCAACAGTGGAGAGCTCGTTGTATTTCCAGACCAAGACCTGGTAAATGTCCTGTAATGATAGCAATTAACATAATGTTTAAGAACAATGATAAACACTTTTCTTTGTCCCTTTCACATGTTTAGCTATTAAAAAAAGGCCTATTATGAGAGTATCAAAGTCTGCATGTGCAAGGAAATACATGTTTCTACCAGAGAGTCAGCAGCGTTTAGCAGAAATCAAGAAGAAAGAAGAGAAAAGAACAAATCGTCTTATGGCTGAATTATATACAAGAGTAAGCTGGTGTTCTTAGTCATACAACTTTCCATTTTCTTTAAGTTTCTAAAATTAATTTTTCTATTTTTTTTTCCAGAAACTTCAGGAAAAGGTTCTGAAAGGTACTGCTACCATACGTAGTAGTGTCAGTGTTCTATCTGGGCTTTAATTTGTGTCCAAACAAATTTATCTAACATCCCTGAAGGTGATATCTATCTATAGTGTCTTCATCAAAGTTAAATATTTGTTTGTCAATGAATCTACTGATTTCCAAAATTTTGCTGTGTGAAAGTGGGTCATTGGAACCAACTTTAGTGTGCAAATAAGTCATATAGAGTTGTTTGAAATTTAACTAATACCTCTCAGAAACTGTGTTAAGAAAGAAACAAAAAAGAAAACACATGAAGAAAAAAATAATTTGTCTTCCATTAGCTTTCTTTTTGTATTTTCTAATATGCATATTTCTTTTGAGAGTTGTATTGTTTGCATATAGGAGTTTTATCCATATTATGACCATTTTGTGACTACAAAATGGTTAAGACAAATGTGCCTATGTTTCAGTATTTGTGTAATTTCAACCATATCAATGTTGTAGCAACTATATTTAAGTGTTCTTTTGCAAAACTTTGTGTGTTTGTGTATTAATAGAAAATATTTTATGTAGAAAGATGTTTTACAGATAGCATAGAAAGACTTTATTTTTGTTCTCTTTATTCAAAGAATTGTGCTCAGACTAGTAAATTAGAACTGTTGTGTTCTTTTGTACTAGTCTGTACACAATAAATTTTATCAATTAAGAATTTTTATTGCTCAGTTTCATCTTAATGTTTGCAAAGTAGTGGATTTTACTTAAGTAAAATTGTGTAGTCATCTGAATTTTAGTTTTGGATAATTTCCATGATAGGTGGTCAACAATACTCTCTAGTTGTGTGTTTTTGTGTCTGTATTAGTTTTGGCACTTTTTTGTTTTCATTCATTTTGTTTTGATCATTTTACCTCTTCAGTGACCTTCATTTAAATGTCATTCACTTATGCAGATTGGGCAGTTTGATTGCAAATTGTCTTCTTTGAGAGGGCGAAGTGGTAGAGATAGATTAGATTATAGCAGTTACTCTTCTGTGACCAATTATCCTGTTACCAGTGCTTCCCAAAGCTGTTCTTAAGATGCTGTGTTGTACCTGATATTTAATTCACTTATGACTTTTTCAAATGTCACAATTTGTATTGTTTCAAATGTCAAGATTTGTATTTGTGTGGTTATCGATTTCACAAGAAGTGATTGAACCCTACTGCAAAGTGTTTCTCATTTTTGCTACCAGACCACAGCCTCGCATCAGAAGATATCCACCCTTTTCACAAAGTCTTGGGGTATCTACAAATCCACGAACGGCTTTCGCTGAGAGCGTGGAGTAGCGCCTGTGCCACGGTCAAAGTAACGTCCATACATGTATGATTTCATCCGTATTACAAATGTGCATTCACCCGTAAGGTAAAAACAAACAAAAGATATTTCTCTGTAACTTAAAAACAAAGCGATGTTTGTAATATGGACAAAAATATCTGTAAAACGGACGATTACATCTCTATTCGGGCAATAACAAGTCTTTGCGTTTCGAGATGGCGCGCATGGCCATGTAATTTAACATACCGTAGCATTACAGTCGCTCACGAATCGCGAAAAGTCGCTACACGCTTGACTCCTCTGCGAGTCACATGGTAGATGCTCTGAGAGTATTCAAGATAATTGGCCCCGCTTGCGCAGGGCACACAAAAAATTGGTCGATAGACTCATCAAGTGTCCCCCTCCACGGAAATCTTTAGTAAAAGGCGAAAGATTTGTGCGATCTGAAGGGAGACCAGAGTAAGTATAAATTAATTAATTAATTTTAAAGTTCTTTATTGGTCATTCATAATATACATGTTTAGTGTACATGGTAGTCTAAAGCTGTCCCAGTAACCAGCTAAGTTAATTTCAAGTTAGAGAGTAAAATACAATGACATGATGCGGTAACTATAGATCGAGGAAAAATTACAAAATAAAAAACCTCGGGATGTTATGTTGTTGATGATTTTTTCTTCTTCCCGTGTCGTCGGTTCCGTCGACTCGGTCGGAGAGCAGGATGGAGCCGCTCCAGCAGCTGGATGGTGCATAACTGGAGGAGCGAGCTGATGGACGGCAGGGCGTTACTTAGTGGCGGCCTACTTAGTGGCGTCCTACTTAGTGGCGTCAGCTTGGTGCCGTCGGCGGCTCTGGGCAGGTTGGGCTTCCTTCTTCGCTGTGGTTGCAGATGTTGTGGTCGCGCCGGGCACTTTGCAGATGAGGCCGCGTGAGGCTGCGAGCAGTTGACACAGTGAAGGGGAGCTGATCTGTCACAGGCCGATGTCCTGTGGTTGCCGGCGCAGCGTCGGCAAGTGTCTCGCCCCGTGCAGCGAGAGATTTGACAGCCCCAGGCTTGGCATTTCCAACATTGTTTGGGAGGAGGGCAGGCGTCGTTGGCACTGGTGCTGTCGGTGCCTTTCTTCTCCTTCTCCGCGTCCTTCTTGGGCGTGGAGGAGTTGGACCGCGGCCGCTTGGCTGGCCGCTGTGCTGGAGCGCCTGGCTTGTCGGCTGGCTTCTTTGCGGGTGCGGGGTCCGTCTGGGCTGCGACGTTCCAACCTTGCACCGGGATTTTTGGCGGCGGCAGGTGCCGCACCCGGGCGTCGTGACGGTTGGTGCCGTGGACCTCGGTGAGGATGACTTCGAAGTTGTGCTTGTAGATTCGAAGCCCCGAGGCCAGGACGCTGAGGAGAGATCCCTGGTGACATCCTTCAGCGCTGTAGAGGTGCAGGCCGGCTTGCTTCGGGTTGTCTAGGTAGGCAACCCGGCGGGTCTGCAGCGCCTTGGCGAGGTGGGCCTCGGCGACGTTGGGGGGCACCTCCGAGGAGATGCTGAGGAGGGCAGCCGCAGTCGCTTGTGGTGCTTCTGCTTCCTTCCTGCGGACGTTCCAGATGACCCTGGCGATGCGGGTGACGTCCGTGACCACCTTGATCCAGGTGTTGACGTCCTCGGTGGGGACGATGAGCAACCTCTCCGTGCCGAAGGGTGCAGCTCCACCTTGGGTCGGTGGCCGTTGCTGTCTGGCGGGAGATGTTTCCTGATCTCTGCCGCCAACTTCACTTCGTCTACCTCTCTCCATCCCTTGGAGCAGATCCAGGAGTACGGCAAGAAGGTGGGAGCCATGGTGACCGTCGCCTGTGCGATCTCTGATGACTCTCCCCTATAAAGGTTTCGCCACGAGCATCTAATCCCTTCGGGGATGTGGAACCCTATCGCGCAAAGCAGGCCGGCAAGCGAGGGTGGCGCCATCTCGCGGAGTGGGAACGAAACAAGTTCGGCATGGCCTGCACAGGCGCACTCAAGTTCTGAATTTCCAGAAATGTTAACATGCTTGGCCATTCTTTTCCACTAAGAAACAGGAAGAGCCTGTTCTGGCTGCGCCTAGAAAGTATGCAAGTTAGTCGGGCGCAAGGTGGTCGTGCAGACTTAAATGACGAACACGAGACTTGTGATGGGGCTCTACCCACATTGACAGGTACGAAACTTCAGCTTTGATTCCACGTAATGTGCAAGAATGTTTCCTCTGAACGTATTGTACTAATGCCATTCACATTTACCAGAGCGCGTGTGTTTTGAAAGAAACTTCGACTCGCAAGGAATCTTCAGGCGGATGTGGATATTCCTGCTGTTGAGGGAGGATAATATTATTCCGGGACAGCGCGAACGCAGTCCCGACTATCAAAAATTATACGCCCGAGGTATCTACGTTTGAGATACTCGCAGAGGTCAACAGCGTCGAAGTGCAATGACGTCGTCTCGCCCTGGGGGAACCGCCTTCATGATCACGGTTAACCCCTGCGCCAGGTAAGTATAATGATGATATGTGGAGGGCACGATATATCAAACTGTCAGAACCAGAACATGGTGGGTGTCTACCTTCAGAAAACTGGAAATACCCAGTGGGGCAAGGAGGCTGATTATGGCATGAATTGTCTAGTGCTGGAGAAAATACCTGACATAATTTGCGTTCCACTTACTGCAGCAGTGTTCGAATTAGTTTTAAACATCGAAATATTTGTGATGGTAGTACAGCGGTAGCCTGCCACGCCATCTGCCGTGGGAGGGGAATACTACCGTCGGGACTATTGAAGAGATCAATTTGAGCAGACTAAAATCGATTGGGAATGAATATACATTCATCAATTCGTTCTCGTGTTCAGTCAATCTGTTTTTAAACAAATTTCTGTCTCTAGTTATTTTCTCGAGCTGGTAAAATAGATACACATAAATTGTAACTTTAAATAGCCAGATTTTAAAAGCTGATACGATAAAGAATTATTTGTCGACCTTGTTTACACGGGTAAATTGGAGACGGAATATGTAACATAGAGGATCAGGCCGAACGTCCCAGCAGACGATCCTCTTGATTTTTGTGATGGATCGAGAGCCCCCCGCCCCGCCCCCCTTCCTGACCAGACCAGGCTCAGTAACAGCTTTCAAATCTGCAAAATTCGTCAAAAAATATACAACTATAATAATTCACGGGAAAGTCTCTTTTTCGTCACGTTAGCTGCTTTCATTGCCAAAATGGCAGGAAGCGCATCCGCTCAAATCCGAAATTTTTAATGCATCAGTAACGAGTGTGGTTTGGTTGGATTGAAGTTGGCAGCCCTGCAGTTACGGTTGCAGGAGCAGTTGAGCAGTTTGAAATGAACAGCGAGCAGTGTCGCCTTGTCTCGTTCGGTACGGCGTTTTTATTCGTTTTCGCGGTTTGAACAAACTTTTAGCATCTGTGCAAAGTATCGGCGTGAACATAAGATATTCAAGTAGTTTCAGATTAGACTGTTCTTCGGCAAAAGTCATAAATCGGGACTGTGTTTGATGTCAAGATCGCAAATAAGATGGCCCACGTCATACCGCTGGTAACCTATCAGCTGCCATTTTGAGGATAACGTTGACCGGATAAACGCCTCGACGGGGCTCTGCTGGTAAGTGTTTCAGCTCGACGGTCTTGTTCAATGTTAGTCACTATATCCTAGTTGGGACAGATCGGACAGCGCTTTTTCGGATTGCGGGGAAATTACCAGGTCGTACAAAGATAGGTCGGACAATCTAGCTGCACCGGGCGCATTTTAGATGGGACTTATGTTGCAGCCAGTATGCAGTTTTGCTGGTTTTGCTACCTGGGAAGTTTTAATGTTATTTTCTGAGTATATACGTTCTACCATTCCCTCCTCTAACGCGAGGGTTGGGGCGGGAGGGTGCACTCCAGACAGATAGACTGGGCTGGTCACTACTGCGGTCGCGGCTGGGCGATCTGTAGGGGCGCAGGTCGGAGAGAAAACTGCGGCCCCGCCCCGCCCCGGCACCGTAAATAGAACGCATCCGAGTCGAGTCGGATCTCGCGAATAGAAGGGGGGGGGGGGGGGAGGCGCTCAGCACCGCTGGAGTGACGTCACGTCGGCAGTCCGTCCTTAAACGAATCACTGCACTGCGGCCGATTATTCACCGCGATTGTCAATTCCCCTCCACAAACACACGGCCGGCCCGCGCACAAAGGGGCCCGGCCCGGAGCGGCCGCGGCACGGTCAGCCTTCCCTCTCTATAACGCCCCACCCCGCCCCGCCTCACCCCGCCCCGCCTCACCCCGCCCCGCCTCACCCCGCCCCGCCTCACCCCGCCCAGCCTCAGCCCGCCCCGCCTCACCCCGCCCCGCCTCACCCCGCCCCGCCCGACGCAACCCCTTCCTCCGCGCGCCGCCCCGCGCCGGCGCGGGCTTGCCCTGTCCACCACCACTCTTTCCAAGACGGGCAGGCTGGACACCGCCAAACCGATCCATGTGATGTGTTGGGCTGGGCGGGACGGGGCGCTTCCCAAACCCACATTACTCTGTCGAGGAGGAAGCTGTAAACTGATGGCGGAATAAAAGGTTTTGAGAGTAACTGCATGGTAATGGAGAACTATTACTAGGTAGATGTACGCCAGACCACGTCTCGCGTAACAGGCTTCGCGATATCTCGCGCTACCCGTACACACGAAATTCTTATCAACATTTTTATTCGTACTTCTGATTTTTTTTGCACTCGTTCAGCTTATGCATTTTTTAATACGCAAGTATGAACAAAATTGTTCATAACTAAGAATAATTATGAAAAAAATGTTCATAAATGCGTATTATAAAGTGCATAAGCTGAGCTTGTGCAAAAAAAATTCATGAGTCCGAATAAAAAAAGTTCATAAAAATTTAGTGTGTAGTCTTGGTTTCCTACTCGGGCCGGTGAGTCCATACCCGCTACCCGAGTAAAAGTGAGAGCCGTAATGGTGCCTTGCGCTCGCTACTGGTGCCCCGCTGCCGGGGGCCGGGCCGGGCCGGGGCGACTCGACTCTCTACAAATTCTGGAGTGTAAACACAGTATGATCTGGGGCCGGGGCGCGCGTTGTGCGCAAAAGAGTACTAAAAGCGGACAACCTGTTATACACTGATGGAGCAATCACGCCGCAAATGGCAGAGTGTGTGTTCCATTACTTATTCACGTCCTCTCCTCCCGGAGCGAGTCGAGCCGAGCGGGGCGGGGCGGGGCGGGGCGGGGGGCAAGGGTCTGCCCATGGCCCCAAGGGGTGAGGGGTGCGGCTGAGTTTGATAAGGCAAAGAAGAGAAGCGAGGAAGAGGCAGAGAAAGAGAAGGCGGAAGGGAGGGAAGTCCTCCTACTTTGTTAAGGTGGTTGTGAAGTTTGAGGAGGATAGGTGTTGTGATAAGAGGGTGTGGTCGAAATGGTGGTGGTGGTGGTGGTGGTGGTGGTGGTGGTGGTGGTGGTGGTGGTGGTGGTGGTTGGTGGTCGTGGTGGAGGATTGTGGGGGGGGTGAGGGAGAGGAAGAGGACGAGAGGAGGTGGATTGGGGGATGGGGGTGATTGCCGTAGTGCTGGAGTTTCTCTTTTAAGACAAAAAGTAGCCCAGCCACAGTATAGTGCCGTGCCAGCCATACCTTAGCACGAGTACGCACCCATGCATGTAGCCTACACGCTAAATTCTTATGAACATTTTTTCAACTCAATCATACATTAGTTATGCACTTCTACGTGCATGCTGTTCTTCCGCATAAATTTTGTTCATAATTACAAACAAATTAGTCATATTGTTCATAATTACTAACAAAATTATGCATAGTTATGCATTGAAATTATGCGCAACAGCAGCAACAGAAGTTCATAAAAATTTAGCGTGTACTATTCTGGCAGGACTTGTGCTAGCGGAGTGCGCCATACTGCAGCGGAGATCAAGAGAAACCTTTCTTTCCTCTCCTCCCTCCGCCCCCTCCCGCCCTCTGGCTCCGCCCCCACCCCCGCCTCCGACCGCACCGGGCCGCTCTGGGGGTCGGGTCAGGTGATGGAGATAGATGGGCCGCCCCCAGACAACAGCGCGACGCGGATGGCGCGGCTCCGCGCCGCCCCCGCGCCGCCCCCGCGCCGCCCCCGCGCCGCCCCCGGCCGCAACCGCTCTCTTTCCATTACGCCAAATGGCCTAGCACGCGTTTGGCCCGGCGGCGGCGGCCCAGGCCGGCGAGGCGCGGCGCGGCGCGGCAGGGCCCCGGGCACAGATTCATTATTGAGCCTTTAATATTAATGGGAATACCACCGCGAAATAAGGTATGGCGCAGGGGAGCGCCCGCCCCGGCCAGCAGCTGAGGGTGCGCGGCAGCGAAACTCTTTATTTATAATTTTGTAAAAAAAAAAACACAAAAAAAACAAGTGTTAAAAAATATAGTTGTTACATTACTTGCCATGAAGGCTCTGCTTACTTACTTCGTTGTTCGCGATAATGTATGTGCGTTATGTAGTAGAGTCGTTTTCAAAGCCACCTCGCGGGACTAGGGCGCACCCTAGTAAGTGCCACGGCGAGGCGGGGCGGGGCGGGGCGGGGCGGGGTGGGGCGGGGCGGGGTCTGGCGACGAGGCTACAGCGCTGCCAGTCATGATCTGCATTTAAGCTAAAGTGTGCATCACCTGTTCTCGCTCCCGCTCCCCTGGAGACTGAAGGGGAGCGGGGCGGGGCGGGGCGGGCCGGGGGGGGGGGGGGTAGTGCTGCTCACACCTGAACGAGCACCTCCTCCACCTTGCTCCGCCTCCACGGCCTCCACTCCACCGGCTAGCAGCGGTGGTGGTGCCACAAGGGCCACAAGCAGTAGCAGCAACGCAAGGGAGTGAGTAAGGGCTGGGAGAGGAGGGGAGGGGGGGAGAAGGGGCTAATTGGATGGTAATCAAATAATCAGAACAGTGATGTCGGTGGCGAGCCAGGGGTGGCGCGGGAGGGGCTGGGCGCTCTGCGTGAGCCCTCCTCCCCTTCCTCACCCCACCCCACCCCGCCCCACACCTCGCTGCTCATAGCGCTCACAGCACGACGCTCGCCGCCTGGCTTCCGTCCGCTCCGCACGGGTACCATTCCGAGTAGAAAGCTGGAGTAAAGTGTGTCCGTGCCGTTTGCGTCTCACAAAGAACAGGTGTATGCTTCCCGTATCCTATATCGGCGATGGCAGAGTCTGCAGTTTCCTTTGCGCCGGGTATGTCTATCGTATATGCAACAGGCCAACGTCATGTTGTTGAGACGTTGAGGTTATGTCTGTCCTCCTGTCTCATTCCCAAGCGGACACCGGAGGGTCACCTCGAACAAGTCCCGTAACTCGCGACTCACAAAATACTCTTTCCGTAGATGTCGTGACTGGTCGTGACTCTACAAGGACCTGGCGGGTGTCCACTCCACCATTTACACAACCCGGCACCCGGCCCGGCAGCTGTCTGTCGGCGGTGGGCAGAACCCCAAGCTTTGTAAGTAGCTTTCCCCAAGGGGGTTTTCACTTCAACTCAGAGATTCAACCGTGAGTTCACCTCACAGAGTATTCTACATTGCGCGGTAATTCGCCGGTAATATGCCAAACATTTTTGACATTTTATAATGTTATTGAAGGGTATATTTTATGAAATATCGGTATCTGGCACAGTACCCAGGTAGCAAAAACAGCAAAAGTGCATTCCGGCTGCATTCTAAGTCCCATCTTAAATGCTCCTAAAATGCGCATAAAACGCATAAAATGCTCCTACGGCGCCTGAAATGCGCTTTTTAGATGGGACGTATATTGCAGTCAGGTTGCAGTTCTGCTACCTGGGTATGCGTCGAATTATGACGTGTAAGCAGAGGACCCTCCCCGGGGAACGATCTTCCCCATAAGTTATTATCACTCTCAGCGACAAACCCGACTGACGAACGGGTTCCTGCAACCATGACCTCGAAAATCCCCCGCAGAGACAAAGACGACAGTGGGCTTACTACTGTATGTGAATTTGGATTTGTTGGATTGGAAATCGGTACGACCTTACGCGTCGCCGCACTCGTTCCTTTCCTGTCCACTAACTCTTTTTACACGTCTAGTGCGGAGAGATTTTGTGTGAGATTTAACATGGAAGCGTGATCACATAGTGGCCATGCTTCACTCAATGTATTAAAACGCACATTTCATATAAAGAGAACACCGTTCGAATCCCGCGAAAGCCCGCGCTACGACGTATGCGGCGTCCTAACCGCGGCGAAGCGTCTCGTCGGCGGGGGCGGGGCGGGGCGGGGCGGGGCGGGCTGAGATTGGTACAAGCAGCTTACGGGCCTCGCGCGGCACGCCGCGGAGGGGCGCGGGGCGGAGGCGGGGCACAGGGCGCCGCGGGGGCGGGGCGGCCGGGCGGGGGCGGGGGCGGAGAGGGGAGGGGGTTTGTGGGCGCTCCGAAGCAATCACCCTGTCGCAAATAGCTTCCTTTGGTGGCGGCCCCGCCCCGCCCCGCCCCGCCCCGCCCCGCCCCCGCATTAACCGTCTCTTTGGCCGCTCATGCCTTTCAGGCCATTTATGGCGACCGGGCGAAAATGAGGCAGACACGAACGCGACGGCACTCGAGCTGCTCGAGCGATTAGGCGCTCCCTGTGTGTGTGTGTGTCCTTGCGTTTCTCTCCTCAATGAGCCCCTCTCTGCCCCTCGCTGCCCCCGTCCCCGCCCCGCCCCCGCCCCCGCCCCCGCCCCCGCCCCAGCCCCCGCCCCAGCCCCCGCCCCGCGCGCCGGCACAGCTCAGTCAGTACATTACCGCGCAATCTTCTTACGCGAATCCCGCGCGTGGCACAAAGCGTCGCTTTTCCAATCACACAGCACAAATAAGAACCCCCTCCTCCTCCTCCTCCTCCTCCTCCTCCCCTCCCGACCTCGTAGGGGCGCGCCTCGCCTCTCGCTTCCTTTTTCTGCCCCTCCCCTCCCCTTCCTCCTCCCCTCCCCAATCCCGTCAATTCATCCCCATTCGTTGTGTTCCCTCCCCCTGTTTGTCAACACACTGGCGGTGTGGCCGGGCCGGACCCGCCGGCCGGACACAAACATACAAGTGGAAGTGAAGTGAGCCCCGGACCCCCCCGTCCTGGCCGGGGCGGGGCTCCGGTCCGGGTCCGGGCTCCGGGGTCCTCCGGGCCGCCCCGCGCGACTGCTGGACCTGCGGGCCGCCGCCGCCGCACCGCCCCCCGCCGGAGCTGTCCCGGAAATATACCGTGACGGCAGTCGAAGGCCTCCGGGGGATATGGTATATTCGCGTTTGGCAAGTTTCATTTTACGAACTAATAACAAATGGGAAATAAAATCATTATTAAAAAAAAAACAATAGAGAAAGGAAAGAGACTAAGAAAAGCTTACGGTGAATTAATTGAACTTCAGTAGTGAACTCTGCGACACTTAAGCTTGCAGGGAGAATAGCGGTAAACGTTTCAGACTACTGGCGTGAGAGGAAGAAAAAGGATGTCGTTTTATCAAGTCATTATTTGCTTTGCGCGCATGACGATAACTCGATAGGTATGGAGGGAGGGACGGAGTTTCAAACGGACCGCGGCGCGGCCGGGCGCGGCGCGGCGGGGGGCGGGGGCGGCACCAGAAGGAGCTCCTGGTTCGGCCCGGGAGACTTGAGGATTCGATTCGCTGCATATACTCACGCTCTCAGGGGGCGGCGGGGGCCTCGGAGTGAGCGCGGGGCTAAGCGAGAGGGATTGGAGCGGGGCGGGGCGGGGCGGGGCGGCGAGAATACCGAGCAAAACCCCCAGCTGCCACCCCGCCCTGCCCGACTGAATGGTTGCGGCGTAGGCCCCCGCCCCACCCCGCCCCACCCCGCCCCACCCGACCCCGCCCCACCCCAACCCACCCCGCCCCGCCCCGTCCCGCCTCACCACTCCGTGGGTACACACCGCCGAGCCGAGAGCGGCCGCTGCGTTTGCAGTGTTTGCTGAGCGGTATGAATAATGGCGCCAACAATTAGTTAAACATTACAGTGAATTAATGAAAGTGGGTCTGAGCGTGGCGCGGCGTGCCGCCCGCAGCCCCGGCCCGGCCCGGCGGAGCGGTGCATTTCCATTTTTGGATTTGCCCCCCCCCCCCCTCCCACTCTCAATCAGACGGGCGGCCATGCGAATCAGGAAATCGAACCAAAGATCGGGAACTTGCTCTGTAGTCAGACGAACGCGAGGTGAGGGGAATGATTTTCTCTTTGTGGTTCATGTCGTATTTATCCGCAAGGAACAAACGCGCACCTCCGTAAGGATGTGCGGGTGTTTGGTTTCGCCTCGCTTTGTATCTCATACGTTATATGGTTGCCGTTGTTGAAGTCAACATTTTGTCTGAAGGTCCGCAACAAGTTAACTAAAGCGTCTTTCCTGCTTGACTCCTCCTTCGCGGCTCCGTTTCTTACGGCGGGCGGGGCGGGGCGGGGCGGGGCGGGGCGGGGCGGCACCGTGGGGCTCAGGGCAGACCCGCCCTGCGCCACGCGCCTTGTCTGGTCGCCGCGGTGGCGCCAACTCGTAAGTCCCCGACTTTGGCTTTTGGTCTTTGAGAGCCGCCCCGCCCCAGGCGGGCGTGGCGCAGACCGGAGCAGTAGGCGAGGAGGAGGCTGGAGGGCTCGGGAAATATTGCGGGGGCGGCGTGGCGGCGGCGGCACGGGGGCGGGGCGGCACGGGGGCGGCAGTTTAATTGAGGCTGTTTACCTGCCTAAGTGGCAGGAAATAGTTTGCCCCCCCCCTCCCTCTCCCCCGTGCCCCGGGCGAGGCCCCGTGCTGGGCTACACCGCGCCACCGCACTGGGCCCCCGCACTAAATCTGTGTCCCCGCCGACCGGCCCCACTCCGGGACCTTACAAAGGACTACCGACCCCGCCCCACCGGCACTCCACTCCACCGCCAAACTAAAGGCGTATATCACATCCTCCACACAGTGTACGCGTTACAAATCGGTCATTACACTGTAACCAGAGACATGTTCAACTGGCGCACACTAGTGTTGTTGTGATTACACTGTACCGGGTGTCCCGGCCCAGACCGGACAGTCGAATGGGTGGCCTACGCGCTGGCCGTAGGCGCTGCAGGGCAAGGGGGGAGCGGGCGGCGGTGGCTGGAGCCAGGTTCCTCCACCTCCGCTCCGAAGGTAGAGAACGCTACGGAGGGGAGTAGCGCAGCGGTGGTTGTCGGCCAACTAGGCAGCGGAGGGCGGCCACACATCGGGGCTGCCAGCCTCACCCTCGGTAAGCCGCAGCTCACCCGCGATCCGCGAGCACCCGTGAGACCACGGGGACCTGCGGGTACCCACCGGGGTAGCGCAGCGCATCCCTCGCGGTGTCCGCGGGCCAACCCGCGACTCCACTAGGACCGCGGACGCCGCGGGGGACGCGCGACGCTACCCCGGTGGGTGCCCGCGGATCCTCGCAGAGTCGCGGGGTGGCCCGCGGACACCGCGAGGGATGCGCTGCGCTACCCCGGTGGGTGCCCGCAGGTCCCCGTGGTCCTCACGGGTGCTCGCGGGATCGCGGGGTGAGCCGCGGCGGTATTACCGAGGGGTGAGGCTGGCAGCCCCTGATGTGTAGGCCGCCCCTCCGCTGCCTAGTTGGCCGACAGCCGCCGCTGCGCTACTCCCCTCCGTAGCGTTCTCTACCTTCGGAGCGGAGCACAGTGGGACCGATTCAGAAATAGTTGCCCGAAACCTATATCTCAGAAACTAATATACTTACAGTCACGAAAAAAAGTCCTTTATGCGTTAAAAGCGTCGCCGAGTTCATTTTTGGTAAAATTTTTAATGAATTAGGGGCGGAACAAGGCGAAAAAAAAGGGGGTGGAGACGAAAAATGATCGAATTCGATGGAAATGTCGTGTCTCAGGGTTTTCAGGGTCGCTGATTTCATTTCTGGCATTTATTTTGAACTGCCAGGGGCGGAACAAGGCAAAAACGGGGGGAAAGACAAAAATTGATCGAAACCGAACGAAATGTTGTGTTCCGCCCCTGGTAGTGTAAAATAAATGCCAGTACTGAAATCAGCGATTGTCAAAACCCCCTCACCGACATTTTGGTTGGTTTCGTTCACTTTTCGTCTTCCGCGCGGTGGCTCGTTCCGGGGCCGCAGTGCTGTGATGCCGCGCTTTTTAAATTGTTATCAGAGGGCTGGGCGCGCCTGGGCGCACCCAAACTTTTTTGGATCGTGTAGAGGAAGGTTCATTCTGCATTGTGTCCAAAGATCAACGCGGGAATCGGCGGGAATCGTTTTATATCTCAAATAATGTGCGAGCTGAGTGAGAGGTTAGACGGCCGTGCAGGCTGTCAGTAAATTTCATTCTATTTCATGTAGACGTGTTATTTAAACAAAACGCGAGGAGGGAGAGAAAGCTAAAGGACCATTCTTTCGAACGGTACCGCACTGTTCGGACTGCACCTTCTTTAGAAGCTGCCAGGAGAGTTGAAAAACTCATGTCGCTCTTGGAGCTTCGGGTGAGCGCGCGTCACGCCTCGGAACCGGAAGTTTGAGCGCCTACAGCTCAGACGAGCAGCAAAGTAAAAATGAAATGAGGTTCTTTCTAGGTGCTTTGGACATTGTTTTATACGGTTCCAACATTAACTTTTTTTAAAATGCAAATTTAAAAAATGGGTTTTGGGCAACTATTTCGTAATTGGTCCCACTGTGCGGAGGTGGGGGAGGCCTGGCTCCAGCTACCGCCGCCCGCTCCCCCCTTGCCCTGCAGCGCCTACGGCCAGCGCGTAGGCCACCCATTCGACTGTCCGGTCTGGGCCGGGACACCCGGTATTTGTGATAGTCATGTTTATTGCTCAAAATGAGAGACGTTTTTCTGCATCGCTCCCCTAGAGCGATGTTCGCCAAGATGACGCAGTATGAGTGGTATCTATTCTTTAAATTGAGTGATGTTAGCAGAAACGACTCAAAAAGAGTCATACACTGTGAGAAATATTTGTAAGATTTACGGGAAAATTTTCCATGAGAAATGTCGTTAAGTTACGATATCAAATTGTAAAATTACAAAATTTTGAGGACACCTGGTATCGTCTTGTAATTCTTAATCGAGCACAAATAGGCGCTCGCAAATTTACGATTTCGATCGTAAAGTTACAACACCGTTTGTAAATCACAAATTACGATAAAAGTCGTAAACTTACAGATATATTTTTCGCAGTGTAGGTATAGTCGAAAGTGTCCTCATTATGACTCTAATTGTGACATACAGGGTGGCCCACTTACCCCGGCGCACGTATAAGTAGGCAACTCAATTCTACTTCAGCTGAGCGAGCGCAAAGGGTGAGGTGGGGATCTGGAGGGGTCGCTTCCCTCCCCACCTCTTGCCCTCGCTCAGCTGAAGTAGAATGGGTTGCCTACTTATACGTGCGCTGGGGTGAGTGGGCCAACCTGTATTTGCAAAATTACGGTACATCCCGTGAGGTAGAAACCGTAAGCAAGATTTACGGTCCGGACCAGGCAACAAATTAACGGTGCGGACCTTGGGCGTTTACCGCGCGCTTTTCTCGCATAGTGTATTCAGTCTTCAGTAAAAGTAGGCAATGATTTGTAAATATTCATCACTTAATTTGTTACAATCTCGTTCCGGACCATTCTTTTCTCGGCTGGAAGAGGTGAAGAGGCTGTGGATGGGGGTGGCGCGAGGGGGAAACAACTCTAAAATTTTTGTACACCTAGTAATTCAGAAAAATTCAGAGAGATTCAAAAAAATTCAGAAAAATTCATAAAAATTCACAAAAATTCACGAAAATTCATAAGAATTCACAAAAATTCTCAAAAATTTAGGAAAAATTCAAGCAAAAATTCACAAAAATTCAATAAAAATTCACAAAAATTCACGACATTTGTACACCAAAATTCAGAGTTGTTTTCCCCTCGGGGTGGCGGGAAGGCAAAGGGGAGAAGGACGGGACGAAAAGGGGAGAGAGGTGTGCGAGCAGAGCACGCGGGGCGGCGCGGGGCGGGGGCGTGCACCTGCGCGGCTGGAAGTGCACATCACGGAAGAGTGACTGCAAGGTATAGGCAGGGCAGGGCAGGCTACCGTGATGAGGATGATTGTGCGCGGCAGGGTGCCGCTGCGCTGCGCACGTGCCTGCTGCTGCTGGCGGGATGTTCGCTTTGCCTTGCTTTGGGACACTGCAGGGGACCAGGCCAGGTCCACACTGGAAATCCAAAGTGTACGAATGTCGCTCACTCGTAGGTGATCAAATGAATTCACACCGTACCACATATCTCTGTAAATTTACAACTTTTTTCGTAATTTGTGATTTACAAACGGTATTGTAACCTTACGATCAAAATCGTAAATTTACGAAAGCCTATTAGTGCTCGTTTAAGAATCACAAGTCGATAGCAAGAGTGTCCCTAAAATTTTGTAATTTTACAATTTGATATCGTAACTTTACGACATTTCTCATGGAAAATTTTCCTGTAACTCTTACGAACATTTCTCACAGTGCACTCACTTGTAGGTGAGCAAATGAATTCACTCACTTGTAGGTGAGCAAATAACCATTCACTCATACCTGTAGGTGAGTACCTACAAGTGACCGAATAGTTATTTGCTCACCTACAAGTGAGTGAACGGTTATTCGCTCACCTACAGGTGAGTGAATGGTTGTTCGCTCACCTGCAAGTGAGTGAATGGTTGTTCGCTCACCTACAAGTGAGTGAATGGTTGTTCGCTCACCTACAAGTGAGTGAATGTTTGTTCGCTCACCTAGATGAGTGAATGGTTATTTGCTCACCTACAAATGAGTGAATTTATTTGCTCACCTACAAGTGAGTGACATTCGTACACTTGGATTTCCCGTGCAGGTGTGCGCGTGGCCTGCCTGTGGGCCTAGCCCTGCTCTGCAAAGTCTAGTACACTACTAAAGTGTGAGCGACCCATAGAAATAACGGATTTTAACCGTTCTTAAAACTGTTTTGTTTTACAGTGAAGTTACGGGAAAATCCAGCGTTTTCGCCGTTTTCGATTTGGATTTGTTCCTCGTATCCGAAATGGAGAGAAAGAGGGAAATGTAATGGTGAAGGGGCTGCTGGGCGTGCCCGTCTGGAGCGGAGCCGAGTGTCCGTGATGGGCTGCTGGGGCCCGGCCGGGCCGGGGCCGGGGCTGGCTAAGGGGAGCAGGGTATCAAAAGTGCGTTTTGTGGCGTGATAACATCTGTTTACACACCCAATCTGGAAGCGCGCTGCGGGGCGGGGCGGGGCGGGGCGGGGCGGGGCGGCCCCTGGGGTGGCCGGGCAGGCAGGCGGGACCACTCATCAGCCGGCCAGCGAGATATCGGAGCCCTAATACGGCGGGCGGCTGGTGAGGGGGTGGGGTGGGGTGGGGT
This sequence comes from Frankliniella intonsa, assembly GCA_033675135.1. Taxonomy (NCBI): domain Eukaryota; kingdom Metazoa; phylum Arthropoda; class Insecta; order Thysanoptera; family Thripidae; genus Frankliniella; species Frankliniella intonsa. Next base: position 10,989,199 of record CM066248.1, read on the forward strand.
GGGGTGGGTAGGGGTGACCGGGAGGGAGATGATGGATTGGGGAGCAAACGATGGAATAATTTGGAAATCGCTCTCTCATGTATTTGTGCAGGCCTACAGGGTGGTGCGCGGGCAGGGTGGTGGAGATACGCCCAGCCCAGCGCGCCGCCCCGCCCCGCCTCTATTACGACGGGTTACCGCGGGAGGTGAGATTTTTTTGATACGAAAGGATTTCGTTTCAGCTACCGGAAAAAATATACCATCCAGTAGTCCCTTTCTTCTTTATGTTTTTCTTTCTTTCTTTCTTTCTTTCTTTCTTTCTTTCTTTCTTTCTTTCTTTCTTTCTTTCTTTCTTTCTTTCTTTCTTTCTTTCTTTCTTTCTTTCTTTCTTTCTTCTCTCTCATTCTCTCTCTTTCAGAGTGGGTCACATTTTAGAGACCATTTTTTAATGCATTTCCGAATTTTGCCTCTTTAAGCATGCTTAACCTGCAGGTCAAAATTTGAAATAAAAAACGAATGCCGACATTTAAAAATATAAAAAAAGTCGAAACTTTAACATCTAAGAAAAAGGCAAAATGGTTGCATTCAAGGCGACCACGCGGTTTCTTTATAATAAGATTTACTTCAAACAAGAGAACGAACACTATTTCATTTTAACTATGACTCACACATGTACACACACACACACATTCGCGCTCATCCGTCCTTCCCATTCGCGCCTCTGATCCATTCCACTTTGCTAGTATACGCACATATAGCGCGTCCGCTTTGTCGATAAAAAATAAAAAATGATGGAGTCTGCGGAGAGCGCGGCGTGGCGCGGCGGAGCGGATCGCGCGGCGAGAGCACCAAAAAACTTATCGCGGCCGCGCTAAAAGTATAATGTGTGGGGTGTATATATTTGTATCGGAATCCGGTAGTGGCGAGATAAGAAGCAGAGAGACGGTGGCGCGGGGCGGGGCGGGGCGGGGCGGCGCCGGGTCTGCTAGGTTACTGAGCGCCCCCCGGGGGCACATACACTTACAGTGTATCGGCGGGACTGTGAGGCGTGGCGGGGCGTGGCGGGGTGGGGTGAGGCGGGGCGGGGCGGGGCGGGAGTCGACATAGCCAGATCCTTTATTGTTTCTCGTCTCGCTTGCTTCTTTTTATCGCCCCGCTGCTGCTGACGCTGGCGGCGTCCTTCCTGGGGAAACGGAGAAGAACCAAAGAGACCTCCGCGCCGTGTGGCCCGCGCCACCAGCGGCATTGTGGTTATCACCGAGGTCCGCCTCGCGCCCTGCAAATAGTTAAGTTTTACAGGAAAATTTCCCACGTATAGCGCCCCGGAAGACATATTTAGAAAATACATTGCACACTTTAAAATTTAAAGTCGTCACATTACGACAAAGTCAGTACTAAATTTTACTTTTGAAAGTTTCGTCACAAGGGGTGAGATAAATCTTAAATGACAAAGGATTCATCACAGTTTGACGAAATTTGCATGTCATGTGACAAATTTTGAATGTCATGTGACGAGATTTGAATGTCATCTGACGAATTTTGAATGTCATGTGACGAATTCTGAATGTCATGTGACGACTGGTTCATCACCGCTCTTGTGACGAAATATTCGTAGCAATATCGTCACATGACAATTCGGTTTAACAGTGCAAATTGAAATTTACAAAATACGTTTTAAATTACTATTGGAATGTGTTCTTAATTTACGACAGCCCACTCTCACTGGGCACGGCGGAAAGTGACACGGAGCTGCTGCCCTCAGGCGCGGAGTGCGTATCTAAACCTCGTTAAATCCGCCTTTCGCAGTGCCGGGCCGGGCCCGGGGGCGCCTGCGTTTGCTTGCACCGTGGAGCTTTTATCCTCATCATATTTACCTCCCAAGTAATTTTCTGTCTGGGTACCCTCTCATAATATCTCATTTAAATGCCGCGCGCACCAGACGACGGGATCATGCGCCGCTTCTGATGACGATGATGATGATGAAGATGATGACAAAATAATATATATAGAATACATCTTTCTAAAAAAGGGAAAGGGGTAAAGGAAGAATAAAATAATGAAAAAGAAATTGGATTAAAACCCTCTGCTGCGGCCGGACCCCACAGAGAGAGAGAGAGAGAGAGAGAGAGAGAGAGAGAGAGAGAGAGAGAGAGAGAGCGAGAGAGAGCCGGCGGGGCGCACAGAGTCAACTGGTGGGGTATGGAGTCGACCACACGGTAAACATAATCAGTGCGGAGCAGGAGGGGGGAGGG
>CM066248.1:10996429-11112221 GCA_033675135.1 Frankliniella intonsa
GGACGGACACAGCGACAGACCAGACTGCTCTCAATGTAAAATTTTAAGTCGCCACGTTACGACAAAGTCAGTGCTAAATTTTATTTTTGTAAGGCTCGTCACATGGCAAATGGTTCATCACAGTGTGACGAAAGATTCATGTCATGTGACGAAAAATTCATGTCAAGTGACGAAATTTATGTCATGTGACGATTGTTTCATCACAGCTCTTGTGACGAAATATTCGTAGCAATGTTTAACGTCACATGACAATTTGGTTTAACAGTGCTGCCAATTGGCATACAGCTGTAATTGTTAACATCCCTCCCGCTCTATCTCCTTTCTCTCTCTCTTCCTCCCCCTCTCCGTCTCTCTTCCTCCCTCCTCTCTCTCCTCTCTCTCCTCTCCCTCCCTCCTCTCTCCTTTTCCCTCCCTCTCCCCTCTCGTCGCCCCTCGCTCTCCCCCGTGCTCATTGAGGAGACAGCCCCCTCGGCTGGCCAGACCGGCCCGGCCGGCACTTACGGGAATGACCAAAAGTCTCCCGTCTGACAGGTGGACTACAGACCCGTGGTGGTAGTAGTGGGTTTGGTCGGTCAGAAAGCAAAGGTCTCTCTCTCCCTTTCCCTCTCTCCTTCCCTTTATCTTCCCTCGGGCAGCCCTCTTGGTCCTTATTGTCTGCTTTTCTGTCTCCCTCACACTCGCACGAGTTACAGGAGTGCGCCATCAGGGCAAATGAACAAACTCAGGCCACAGCCCATTTCCGGGGTCCGCTCTCTCGTCAGCTTTTCGTCGAGTAAGCTCCACCTTTTTGACCAAATGGCCACCATTAGAGCGCGCAGTTGAACTCTCATACGAGAACGCTTTTTGGGGGGGTTTTGTGCTTAGAATTACAAGAAATCCCTATCCCAGCTCGGTAGGCAGCTGCCAGGGGTTTTTCTGACTGTTTTGTCTCATTGTCAGTGCGTCCGAAAACAGGTAGTACACTGGAAAAACAAAGGTGCGACCTAATGCCTTTAAAAGGTGCTATTCTCTAGTGCCTTTAGAAAGGCGCGATTATAGCACCTTTCGGTCAAATTAGTGCCTCTGTAGGGGTGCTGTTTGAATAATGCCTTGGTAAAGGCACTATTACGAGTAGCACCCCTAAAAGGGTGTTATGTCCTACCTTTGTTTTTCCAGTGTAGGCGTGTACATTAATTTTCAACGACTCCTCTAGTCACTTCGGTTGTTTTGAGTACTGTAAACAATAAAATGAGAAAGCTGATACCTGCTTTTTCCTTTCTTCGCTGGAGCATTCACCAATCGTTTCTGATAATTTTCCCTCGAAAAACATCTATATAAGGAAACGTGAAAACTCTCTTCTACCAGTCGTATGGCCGCTTGAGTTTCCCAAAGAGATGTTGACGCTTTTACTCCATCCTTTTCCGACCTTCGCTTCCACACCTGAATTCTTCCAGCCTATTTCCTCCCGCCTCCAATAATAATAATTATAATAAAGGGAAAACCACGGCAGGTTTGTGCGGGTCTCTTCCCTTTCTTTGCACTCCCTTTTCGTTCTTTTCCTCCGGTAATTCCCGCCGCTGTGACGCTCACCGTCCCCCGCCCGCCCCGGTGGTGCCCCGGCCGCCCTACGCTTATTACTCGCCGCCCTGCCTGCCTGCCTGCGCGCCACAAAATTACAAACTTTTCTTATTTTTGTTGGGCGGCGGGGCGTGGCCCGGGGCGCCGTGTGGACCGCCGCGGGAATCATCATGTACCATTCCGGAGGGGCGGGGCGGGGCGGGGCGGGGCGGGGCGGGGCGGGACTCCTCGCTGCTCGCCGCTGACGTTACGTTACGCCCTGCCCCGTTACACTGAGACAATTCCGCACCGACACTTTGCTGATCTTGCTGACTTTTGGGCCAAAAAAAATCTAGGTTGTCACCATTCTGTTGGTATTTGGAGGAGCTTCTCTCTCCTCTTTTCCTGTTTCTGCCACACCCGTTCCCGATCGTTTCGGCATATCTCTCTCTCACTCTCTCCCTCTCTCTCTCTCTCTCTCTCTCTCTCTCTCTCTCTCTCTCTCTCTCTCTCTCGCTCGCTCGCTCGCTCGCTCGCTCGCTCACCTCTCACTCATGGCAGCTCGTTTGCGCGCCCATCCCCATATCCCGCCGCCACACCATAAAATTGAATTAATCGCATGTCAAGCTGTGTATATCTCGGCTCCAGATCCACGCGTCGTTATAACTCGCGTCGCAATAATCCTGCTCCATCTCTGTCTCTATCTCTCTCGCACCCCCGCCGGATGCCCGCGCACCAGCCGTCTCTCTCGCTCTCGCACGGCCCAGGCCGCGGGGCCAAAGCAATCACACTTCACGGCGCTACGCGGCCAGGCCAGGCCGGCCCGGTGGGCCCCGGCCCGGCGCGCCGACCAATAAAAAAGTTTTGAAATGGAGTGTACCGCGCTCTCCAACACCGCTCGCACCGCGCAGCTCCACGAGGAGGAGGAGGAGGCCTTGATTCGGCGCGACGTGTTATGGCCGAACAGGCGGCACAATTCGAAATAAAAACAGCGCTGTTCGTTGTGTGTGTGTGTGTGTGTGTGCGCGCGCGGTGGTGGTGGTTTTGTAAACTCGCTGCAAAACGCGCCCCTTTGCGCTTGGCGGAGGGGCGTCGAGTTACTTGAGCTGGGAAGTTGTTGGGAAGAGCGAGAGGGGGAGAGGGGGAGAGAGAGAGAGAGGGAGAGGGAGTGAGAGAGAGAGAGAGAGAGAGAGTGAGAGAGGAGAGAGGAGAGAGGAGAGAGGGAGAGAGGAGAGAGAGAGAGAGAGAGAGAGAGGAGAGAGGAGAGAGGGAGAGAGGAGAGAGAGAGAGGAGAGAGAGAGAGAGAGAGAGAGATGAGAGAGAGAGGGAGAGAGAGAGAGAGAGAGAGAGAGAGAGAGAGAGAGAGGGAGAGGGAGAGGGAGAGGGAGAGGGAGAGGGAGAGGGTCGCGCGCGGAGAGCGGTGCGTCCGTGCAGGAGAACAAGCTCGTCATAAAGGACCCCTACGCGCCCCACTGGCTCTGGCCGAGAACATAAGCGCCGCGGCCTGCGGGGCGGGAATCATAACTGATGTGATTTAAGGGATGGAAAGAGAAGTGTTGGGCATAAAATTATTTACCTCAGCGTGTGTACTTGATTTTTTTCCCGAACGAAATGATACTTGAGAATTTTAAGAGCAAATGAAACTTTCTTGAATCTGATGCGATATGGTCGAGAGGTGAGATGGTCACTTCTTTGTTTACGGACGTATATATAGGATTACATGATCACACTTCTTGATGAAACCAGTTTTAAGAGGCTACTTCGTTAGATTTGAAGATTTTTTTTTTGTGTATTTTGACGAAATATAGGCAGGGATTACAGCATTTACACGATATCATATGTACACAGGATTGTAGGTGTAGATGCCTCTCTCTGATCGGATGCTCCTTGAAAACCAAGAAATCGTCTTGACCGTGTAACGGCGCCTCCATTGCAAAAATATTATTGGCAATTAAAAATAAACTGCCTAAGCTGCTAAACAGAACGGTGCGGTCCCGGTATATATTTTTGTGAAGAAGGTGCGCGGATCCCGCTTGGACTTACACGACCGCAGGAAATTGTCCGTGCCGCAGATATGACAGAGTGCGGGTGCGGCTCGCCCCGCCCCGCCCCGCCCCGCCCCGCCCCGCTGCGCCTCACCCTGCCCCGCCCCGCCCCGCCCCGCCCCGCCCCGCCCCGCCGCCGCGCCCTACCGGTGGGACTATATTATTCGCTGGTCCAAGGATGGGCCCCGCTCGCTGCCCTACCCTTGGAATATGGCCCCGGTGGGGTGGCAGAATGGCGGTGTGCTCCGCCCGCCCCGCCCCGCACAGCGCTCGCGCGACCGACTTCCATTTTGCCCCCAGCCGGGCGTGGCGTGGCGTGGCGGAAATTGCAGCGCGCGCTCTGGCCTGCCTAATAGTCCACTTAACACGCGACTCGCTGTGGGCCCCAGCGCCCCGCCACGCCCCGCCACGCCCCGCCCCACCCCCGCACGCCTCACCCCTGCCCCGCCCCCGCAGGGCCAGGCCACGCCATTACAGGGTATCTCGCAGGGCGGAGCGAAAATGGCGAATCCAGCAAGCGGAGGGGTGGGTATTAGGGGCGAGGGCTGGAATGGAGTTTCCCTCGGTTTGGTTATAACACGGACCACACGGACTTATTCTGTAAATATCGGACATTTACCAGAAGAATGGTTTCATAGCGGGGAAATTTATGTCACATATCGCGCGTCCCTAAACCACGGACGGTGTGCGACTCTGGTCAAACGACGTATCGCAATGTTGGGTCATTTTTGGAATCAGATTTTATCGCACTACTGTAGTGCAAGACTGCAAACTTTTGCAGTTTAAACTATCATGTACTGCAGAGTGTGCGACATTCGCACACTTAGGTTTTCAGTGTGGTTTTCTGTACGAGGCGGGGTGTGGTGTGGTGCGCCCTCCCTGCCGTAGCGTCTGAAAGAATCGCCTGCATGACGGCGTGAACTGCGAGGGCGGTGGCGGGCGCGGCGGGGCGGGGCGGGGCGTGGCGGGGCGTGGCGGGGCGTGGCGGGGCGTGGCGGGGCGTGGTGGTAGAGAGATTGACGCTGGTAATCGATTTGGCGCCGCCCGCCCGCCTTATTAGCCGCGCCCCGCCCCACCGCGCCCCACCCCACCCCGCCCCGCCCCGCCCCGCCCCGCCCCGCTGCGCCACCCGAGCCGCGGCCGCCGCGGACATGGTGGACGAGGCGCGGGTCCTGCCTGTCCCGAGGCCCAGAGATGGATCGACTCGTTATATAATCTGCGCGGGCCAGGCGGGGCGGGGCGGGGCGGGGCGGGGCGGGGCGGGGTGGGACACGCCTCCTTACACGTCTGCGTCACGTCTCCGGAACGCCCGTTCCGCCAGCGAGCCGCGCCCGGGCGCGGTGTTGTCAGTAAAGTAGGCAATAAGTAGCCCGAGCATAGTGCAGTAAAGCGGTTCCCATCTGCGCCTTGCCTACCAGGCGACACCCACGCGCGTGAAATACGGTGTTGCCTAGTAGGCAGGCGCAGATGCAGGCAGCCGCTCTGCTCCACTATCTGTTTAGGCTTCTCACACTCGAGCTGTGTTTTTGTGCAAACGCTCGTGCAAAGTTAAACATACAAATCGTTTCACACAAATTTATATGCGAAAAACTTATTAACTTTGAAGAAATTTATGCACACAATCGTTCACTGCACACATTCGTGTGACAAATTTGATTGTTTCACTTTGTACACATATAAAAATATACAAATGAATCCAGTTAGAGTGTATTGCCGCGTCCTGCAAGCCGTGCGCAGCGCAGGGCAGGGCAGGGTCGCTCGCGTTACCTCATGAGCCGCCCTTGGTGTCACGTGACGGGACGGGCTGGACCCTACAGGGCTGCCTCAGTGATTGATTATCTCGACGTGAATATTTTTACCGCGGGCGGGCCGGGCGCGGTGGGGCGTGGCGTGGCGTGGCTGACGGGATAGCCTTATGCCTTATAATCCGCGCCGGGTGGGTAGACAACTCGGAGGCAACAAGCGTGTGAGGAGAAGGTAATTGCCTAACGCCAAGGGGCGGGCGCTCACGCTGCTCCCGTCGTTGGGGTGAGAGGGACATGAAGAACACTGTAAGAAACAGCTCTAGCTTCCCCCCCCCCCCCACCAAAAAAAAAAAAAATTTAAATATTACGAGAGTTGTAAAACTATAAGTATTGACTGCGAATCGAATTATTTTGACGAGTATACTGCAATTTGGATGTCTTAAATTGTTAATGTTTTTCTTTTGAGTAAGTTACAAAGCGATAAAGTAGGAATATTTTTCAGTGTGAGGCGGGGCGGGGCGGGGCGTTCAGCGAGGACACTGTAAGGGTCGTGCAGGCAGGTGGGGCGTGGATAGCCGGGCGGGGTGAGGCGGGGTGTGACGCGCCCTGGCGCACCCGGGCGGGGCGGGGCGGGGCGGGGCGGGGCGGGGCGGGGCGAAAGAGTGAAGACGCCGATAATGGTCCGGGACTCGATGCCGCGTCGCGCCACGCCCGGGTGAGCAAATGGCCTCCCCTGGCCGGCCAGGTCGGGGCCGGGTCCAGCAGGCCAGCAGGCCCCGCAGGACACAGGACACAGGCGAGCAGGCAGGGCAGGACGGGCTGCAGGGCAGGGCCAACCCAAAGAGGACCCGCCACGCGGGGATCCCAGGCCACCCCCTCTGTCTGTCTGTCTGTCTGTCTGTCTCTCTAACTGTACTACTGTCAAAATTTAAGTCATCACTTGATGACAATATCAAGGCTAATTCTCTGTGAAACCAAATGTTCAACTGTTCAACACTTGTAAATGTGCAACTTCCAGTATAACAGGTGCAAGTGTGCAACTCAGTATTTGTGCAATTGGAAGTGTCAAACTCGCCAGTCGTACACTTGTAAGTGTTTAACTCGACAGTTGTTCACTTGCAAGTGTTCAACAAGGGAAATGTTGCACGGGGCAGTTGAACACATGCAAGTGCACAAATGTCGAGTTAAACACTTACAAGTGTACAACTGGCAAGTTCGACACTTGGAATTGCACAAATACCGAATTGTACACACTGGTAAAACAAATGTTTAGTTCTATACACCACTTGATGCATAGCTCCTAATGTATAATACTTAAACACTATGTCATGCACAGTTCTAACTAAACATTAGTTGGTGTATAGTTCTTAAACATTTAGCAAGTGTATAGTTGACTAAACACTTGGGATGTCGTCGCATCCCTATGCTTTGACATGGAAAGCCTCGTCCAAATGCATACTTCTAAACATCACGAAACGTTTAACATCTAAACATCTACGAAGTGCATAGTTGTTAAATATGTAGTGATGTATAGTTGACACTATACACCATTTGATGTATAGAAGTGGAACTTAAACACCATGATGTATAAAACTTAAACATTTGTTTTACCAGTGCACTTGGACGTGTAGGACTGGAAGCTGCACACATTCAAGTGTTGAACAGTTGCACACTTGGTTTAACAGTGTTTGTGTAGTGCGTGGCTCCCCCTGGCGGCGCGGTGCGGAGGCAGTGCGCGGTGAGGATGACGTTCGCCGTCCGTTGCCGGTTCCTTGCGGACGTCACATTAGCGTGGCCGCACGACCGTTTCGCCGAAGCGACCTCCGACCCCCATCAGTAACCCGGTCGGCCGGCAGCCCCGCCCCGCCCCGCCCCGCCCCGCCCCGCCCCGCCCCGCCCCGCCCCGCCCCGCCCCGCCCCGCCCTAGTCCTACGCGGCGCGTCGGTGTTTCGGGAACACATTCATTACGCCACGCCACGCCGTGTCCCCCGCGCTCGTCAGGAGGCAATTAGCAGAGGGATGCCTGCTTCCTTGTTGTCACCCCCGATTGTGCGTGAGGCGGTAGGGCAGGGCGGTGAGCTTCCGAGGGGGATGAATGGCCCTTTTGTCCATCCCACCAACCTCCAACCCTTCACTGTAACTCAGCTGGCGAGACACATCACCAAATTTGGGCGTGACAGTTTTGTATCGCCATCCTAGAGCAGGACAGGTTTGTATCACCCAAAAAAGGTGAGACTAGTTCGTATCACCCAAAAAAGGTGAGACTAGTTCGTATCACCCTAAAAGAGGTGAGACAGGTTTGTATCGCCCAAAACGAGGTGAGACAATTTAAGGCGATACAAACCTGTCTCACCTCTTTTTGGGTGATACAAATCTGTCTCACCTCTTTTTGGGTGATACAAAACGTCTCACCTCTTTTTGGGTGATACAAACCTGTCTCGCCCCTCTGAAGGTGAGATGTATCACCTTTTGATTTATAGTGTTGTTGCGCATGCGTAAGAATCTCTGTTGCGAGAAAAGTAGAAGTGTAGCCTCAACTCAGTGGGAGTAGAGCGGCGCCGATACAGCCCGCTTTACTCCACTGCGTTGACCAGCTTATTGCCTAATTTTCTGGCAACACTGATAAGGACGTGACTTCAGGGAACCCTGGGGCGGTCGAATGCCTGCAGCGTGGGGGCCGCCGCGCCACCAAAGGGACGTTCTTGAAACGTCTTCAGATTCGTTTGGTGCTACAATAAGGGCGCAGTATAATCGTCTTAAAGATGAGAAATTTTAGTGACTTTTTCAGGATTCGCTTAAATTTTTCTTTTAGTTTTAGCGCAATTCGTTGGAGTTTTTCAATACTGATTTCAGTGTTTTCAAGATTTGTGTGCATTCATTAATTTGTGTGCCTATCCCTTGCACAGGTTGTCCTTGTTCTTTTGAAGACGTCTCAGGAACAGCCGGACCCCTACGAGGCAGCGCGGCAAGCCGCGAAGAGGAGGAAGGCAGAACGCGACGCGGCGCGGGATGCAGCACGGCAGTTGGATTTTGGTGACCCCATCTAAAGGTAGGACCAGCTCATCAAAGTGCCCTGTCCGGGAGGCCCCCTTGCCCTGGGCTACCACGAAAAACAGTTTTTTCTGTCGCCGTGTACGGTCAAAGGCAAGGGCTACTCCCACATAGCTGCCAACGCGTTAGAGTGGGGTTTTAACTGGAAACCAGACAAGCATGCTGTCTCGGACACGTGCCCTGGTGGAAAGGCCTCGCTAGTAGCCCCCTCCGGGGGGTGAACAACCTTGGGTCAATTGTGGCCTGGTTCTCTCAAGTCAAGTCAAAGTCAGTTCAATCCCTTGGACGTCCATCCGGACTTACGGCCGTTAGACTTTGACAGCGTTTCAGTTAAACGATCTACAGCAGTCTGGTCCTGCTAATTGGCATATTTATCCCGGTTCGGACCCAGGGACATAAAAGACGTGCGTGGCGCTGTCTGCGCCGGCTCGCAAAGAGCAACAAACGGGTAACTTTTTACGTCCTTCTTTTAAAATCCACCCCTCAGCCGCTTGGTCTCTTTTCCTTTCCCCCATATCTCTCTTTGGTCCCGCGCGCTCCCTTTCCTATCCGCCGCCACGGAGCCCCGCACATCAGCCGGATCCTCCCCCACCCCCACCTCTCCCCTCCTCCTCCTCCTCCTCCTCCTCCCTCCTCCTCCTCCTCCTCCTCCTCCTCCTCCTCCTCCTCCTCCTCCTCCTCCTCCTCCTCCTCCTCCTCCTCCTCCCCCTCCTCCTCCTCCCCCTCCTCCTCCTCCTCCTCCCCGTCCCCACCCTCGCCGTCCTTTCCTTGATGGGCTCCTGTTTCTCACCCCCAAACGTTCCTTTATCGCTCAAGCAGGCAATGAGCCACGTAATCACGGTCCTGTGCTCTCCTCGGGCCCGGCCCGGCCCGCCCCGGCCCGTGTACAAGGAAGGCACTGGTGTGCTCGACTCGGGGGCCCAATCACTGGGCGCACGATCCTGGAGGAGAAGGGGGGAGGGGGGGCGGATCCGCACACGAATCAGAGAAATAAAAATACACCTCTCGCTCCTCCTCGCGGCTCAGCAGCGCGGCCGGGGCCGGGGCCGGGGCGGGCGGCGCGGAGGCTAATAGGCTGGAGGACCGCGATCACTCAGGAGGGCGCAGGCGGGCGAAGGCGGGCGGATTCAAAAGTTAAGCCCCAGGGCTGAGGCCGGCAGAGGCGGCGGCTGCTGCTGCCGCGCTACGGCACCCGAGCGCTATCGGCAGTGTGGCCAGAAAAGTAGGCAATAAGTCGCCCAAAGGCAGTGGAGTAAAGCGGGCTGCATCTGCGCCTGCCTACTAGGCTACTACATTGTACGCGCCTGTGTTAGAGCGCTGCCTAGTAGGCAGGCGCAGGTGCAGCCTGGGCGTCTTTGGGCTACTTATTGGCACTACTTTTCTGGCAACACTGGTCATTTCATTGGGACCACTGGTTTCGGAATTATTTCGCGGCCCTACATGGGCTCGGGTCCCGGTCCGCGCGGCCTGGCTCAGCCCTGACCGAGCCGGCCCGGCCGGTGGCAGATGAGAAATCCATCGGTCGAGTGAACGTGCGTCGTCGACAACGCGCTTTTGATATGGAGATAATTACGACTCGGAATGGAAATTTGCGTCGCTAGATGTATGAGAAATGCTGGTGCGCGCCGCGCGGCGCACATGACGAATCGCTGCTGGTGTTGTGTCCGGCGGTGGGGCGGGGGGTGGGCTGGGGGCGCGTGGGGGTGGCCGCTGTGGGGGTGGCGGGGGTGGCGGCTGCAAACGATATCTCGAAGGCAGAGGCAAGGGAGCTTGAAATTGAATCGTTTTCCTTTAAATGGAACGGCAGCCGCGCCCCACCGCGCCCTCGCCGCGCCCCGCCACGCCTCGCCGCGCCCCGCCACGCCCCGCCACGCCCCGCCACGCCCCGCCACGCCCCGCCACGCCCCGCCACGGTGCTGGTCGGGCTCGCGCGCGTCGGGGCGCGGTGAGGCGTGGCGGGGCGCGCCGCTGGTTCTCATTAATTCCCGCTGATGTGTTGCGGGAATGCTAACGACGTCTGCTTGAAGGGCGGAAAAAAAAATTATCGTCAGTTTCGCGCATTGTAATGCTATCTATAGATTGGAGCTTTTGCTGTGCCTAACTGTCGAAAATACTCCCGTCAGAGAAAGGAAGTAGTTTTGAATCAAGACTATTAGCCTTGAAGTGACCCATAAACTTGATCTGGTTTTAGTTTGAGGTGCGGAGGTAACCCCCAGCAATCAGTCATTCTTCTTTTTCTTTACTACTTCTTCATCCCCCACTAGCTTTCTCTCTTCATTGTTTCTCATCCTATCTCCCCTCGCTTCTCCTTCCGCGATGGTAATGTCCCACTTTATCTTCATTTTGCCCCAATTTTTGCGGCACGTCCAGTCCGGCCTACGTGCTCTGGAGGAGCCAGAGCGAGTCATCTCCGCTTGCGAGAGGGCAGAAAGCTGCCTCATATAAATTTTACGCCCTAATATTTTTCCCAAATCACACATGTGAGAATCCCCCCTCCTCCCTCTCTCTCTCTCTCTCTCTCTCTCTCTCTCTCTCTCTCTCTCTCTCTCTCTCTCTCTCTCTCTCTCTCTCTCTCTCTCTCTCTCTCTCGCTCTCTCGCTCTTCCTGGCGAAGAGGCGAGCAAGGTGACACTCTCCCGCGAGGTAATGAGGGTAGCACTGGGGGTGGCCCTGTGCGCGCGTGTGCCCCTATGGAGCTTGGGGTGGGCCCCATCCCATATAGAGTGTTTTAGTATTCGTTTAGCGGTGCTTTTGACTCGGCGCGTAAAAAGACCATTTTATGAATAAAAGAGCGTGGATTGGGGAAAGAGGCAGGGAGGTGGGGAGGGGCACATCTGCTGACAAGCGGGCGTTGTGTGCCGTGTGGCTTTGTACACTGCTGCCAACAAGCGCGACTGCAAAAGAAAAAAAAATAGGGCGAAAATACCAGCAAAGTGTAATGTGGTAACGGAATAAATGGGATTATGGGGGGGAAGAGGAGGTGGGGTACCCGCGGGGTGTCGTCATGAAGCCTCCCCCCCTCTCTCTCTCTCTCTCTCTCTCTCTCTCTCTCTCTCTCTCTCTCTCTCTCTCTCGCTCTCTCTCGCTCTCTTCGTCCCAGCCATCCACCAACACCATGAGAATTAGAGGAGCGGAGGGGGCGGGGGCGGTGGTGGGGGTTAGTGGGAGAGAGGGGGCCGGGGTGGGCAGTTTGTCAGCAGTCCGTGCTAATTTACGAGTTATTTCCCGGTAGTTAGGCCGACTAATTGAGGCTCACACATGCGCGCGCACACACACACACAGCCACACGCCCCCCTGCTCGTCGACTATTTCTCATTCTCTCTCTCGCACCCTCCCCCTTTCTCTCTTTGTCTCTCACACACGCACAGCATCCTGGTTGGGCGTCTACAGCGCGGGTGGTGTACGCGTGTGATGGCCCTTCGCTCGCGTACTGCACTTAGAAAACCGTTTCTTTCGGGAAAGGAATTTCATTTGTCGGAACACGAATTTCGTGCCGGGATCCAAAGAAATGTTTTTCGTTGGGATTACGAAAAAATATTTTTTTGGTAAAAAATATTTTGTCGACATTCTACGTCGAATTGGAAATATTTCGTCGGGTTTAGATAAGAGTGAGTCTTTATTTTCACAAACAATTCGTTCGTTGGTTTCACAGTTTCGTTACCAAATAATCTCTCGACACAACCATTTGCGTTGGAAGACTTGCACTGTTAAAACCTTACAAAGCAATGCTTCGCAATTACAAACAAAATGCTTCGCAATTGCGAAGGATTTGGATGCTTTGTAATACAAAGCATTTTGTTTGTATTGCGAAGCTTTTGCTTTGTAGCTTGCGAAGGATTTGTTTCGCAGCTTGCGAAGCATTTGCGAAATGCTTTGTATTACAAACAAAATGCTTTGTAATACAAAGCATCCAAATGCTTTGCAAGCTTACAAACTATTTTGTTTGTAGGGATTTAACAGTGTGGAGAAAACAGAGGAATATGACGAGGATCCGGCCGTTCTTTGAGACTTTCTTCTTATAGTTTGTGTTAAATTTTGGGCCAGCATTTTTAGCCGTTTGGTAGCCATGGGAAATTCACATGGCACAACGCCTTACTTGGCGCAGGTGATTTCAATTTGCGTAACATTTTAAATGCCATGGTTATCCGGCCTGGTAATCCGGGCTATCGGGGTAATCCAGCTGACACCGCGAAACCCTGAGTTGATTCCCCCTGGGAGAATGGTGATGGCCCGTGATGGCCCATGCAGCAGCCAGTTCGTGTTTGCATCGCGCTGCCCCGCCCCCCTCATCAGGGGGCCGCTGTAAGTCCGCGGGGGGCAGCGCAACATTGTGTAAGTGTCACAGCTCGTCTGTCAACCACGGCATTTGAAGGCGGGGCGGGGCAGGGTGGGGCGGGGCGGGGTGGGGCAGGGCGGGGCGGGGTGGGCAGTGCGCACGCCAGACTGAGCCAAGGAATACACGCTAACGGCTTCCGGGCCTAGCCGGCCCCGCTGCCCGACCGACCGCGCGCGCGCGCGTGTGTGTGTGTGTGTGTGTGTGTGTGTGTGTGTGTGTGTGTGTCCTCTGGGGGTGGTCCAGCTCATCCATCACGACAGCATGCGGACGTCATCGGCATCCCCACCGCACGCTGTGAAAATATTTGGAAATTATTACTTTTTGCCTAATGTGACCCGTACTGATAACGGCGAGGCGACGTGCTATATAGTAACCTAAACTACTCAACATAATCTTATGGATGTATGTCATCTCTATTCCATGCGCCTTTGTTCCATTTAAACTTTCTAAAATATGGTATATATAGTCGACTAAAAAATGTGTAGTTGTGTGCTTGGCTGGTGCTCCCTGCATGGGGTACTCAGCACGTCTCTCTCTCTCTCTCTCTCTCTCTCTCTCTCTCTCTCTCTCTCTCTCTCTCTCTCTCTCTCTCTCTCTCTCTCTCTCTCTGTTTTAGTGAGTGTGTGTAGTGTGTGTGTGTGTCTCCGAGCGATAACGGAGTCATCACGGCGTGGCTAGGCGAAGGGGTTGCAGGCTCAGTCCCGTGGTACAGGTCCAGCAGCAGCGGCCGCTAACCGCACCCGTATTATTGTCCTGCATTATTACCCAATTTTCAGGTAAAAGTGGCCGCAGCCACTGGCCCGAAGCTCGCCCAAATAAGCGCTCGGGTTATACAAAGCCGAGTGCCGTGGCGAGCAGACCCCCACCAAGCGATCGTCCCATTTGGCCGGGAGCGAGTTTGGGTGTGAGTGCAAGAGAGATGCGTAGATAGTGGCGGTGGGTTCGGCCCTCTTCACACTGCCTTGCCGCTGGTCACCCAGCCTGTGGTAGAAAACCAAGTGTGTGAATGTCGCACACTTGTAGGTGTCGTGTCGCAAACTTGAAGGTGTGTGAATTTCCAGTTTTGTTCCGGTCACGTCAGGTGCTTGTCTAATCCTTGGAAAATTCACTCCTTTCCTCGTCTAAGTGTATGAATGAAAGTACACACATTTACACGTGTGCAGCATTCACATAATTGGGCTCACAAGTGTACCCCTGCTCCAGGACCACGTGCAGCTCCCAGCTCACCCTATGCACCAACTTTCTGACAGGCTGCTGGACATCTTTCTTTGACAATAGTTTTAGAGTTTTAGAATTTTTCTTTGTCGTGCTTATACCCTAACAATATTTAATACTCACTTCTGACCTACATTACGGATAGCCTTCAACGTTGTAAAATATATGTTGATGTCCACCTCATTTCCGCTACCGTCTGTGAGACGTTTGAGCATATGCCTCTCCCGTTACCGCATTCGCCGTGCGTTTACGACAAACCACCGCCGCCTCCGACATTTTTCACAAATCATCAGCTTTACGGGTGAATAAAAATGAAATAATGGAAAAGATATCCCACGCGCATGTGGGAATAAGAGAGAGAGCGAGGAAAAAAACGAGGAAAAAGTTGTACTGGCTGCTCTCTCTCTCTCTTTCGGATTGAGTGTGAGATTGGTGGAGGGGAGGCGCTCGCTCCCGCATCATTGGATTGGTGGGGCGGGGCAGGCAGAGCTGCCGGGGCGGGGCGGGGCGGGGCGGGGCGGGGGGCGGTGGGACGCCACGCGGCTGGGAGGGCGTGGCGGGGGCGGGGCGGGGTGGGCCGGGCCGGGGCGCCATGTTCGACGCCTGGATGCTCCTCCGGCTTGGGCTCACATACTCAGAGTATCTATCTGATATCTTGGCCAGGATTTTTTATTTCATGTTTGGATAGCATCTGTAGGGACGGAGAGCTACCGAGGAAATCCAAGCATTTTTTATGATCTGTCATCCCTGGACTGGAAATAAAGCGTGCGTGTCACGCTCTTGTAGGTGTGTGAGTTTTCATTCGTACGCTGGAACAAGTAGTATTCGTCCGGTATCAATTTTCCAAGAAATTTCAAACAGTGGCAAAATTTGGCATTTTAAAGAAAGACCGTTATTTCGCATGTAAATAAGCGACCACGGCGTTAAGAGTGCATGCAGAGTGCGTGCTGATCACATTCCTCTTGCGCCCCACTGCCAGTAAAAAGTACGGCAAAAAAAAGTACGGGACGTTATGGTCAATCATTTCCCTGATCCCTCCGTATTTTCTTACGTACGGTGTTTCTAGTACGGAGTACAGGACTCTTAAAGTCTTATGGGCGGAACAGTACCGGCATCCCGTACCTCATCCTGTATGAATCACATATTTCCCTGTACCTTGGTCCAGGATGTTTGCCGTTGCCTGCTGCAGTGCTCGCGGCGCGCAACCTGCCGGGGACAATAATCCCACTCACGTGCGCCCCGGGGCGGCCGCGAGTAGCAGAGAGAGGAACTGCTCTATGGCGGTGGAAAGCGCTCCCGGGGGGCCTGCTCACAGGGCCTCTGCTCGGCGCGGCGGGCCGGCAGATATATAAAGTGTCATCGTTTGATACTGGTAACGAGGATACTTATCGAGCGGTCTCCCCATCCTCCCCTTTCCTCCCTCCTGTCGTCTCTACATCTCCCTCTCTCTCTCTTTCTCTCCCTTCCCCACCCCCCCTCTCTCTCTCTCGCTCTCTCTCTCTCTCTCTCTCTCTCTCTCTCTCTCTCTCTCTCTCTCTCTCTCTCTCTCTCCCTCTCTCTTTCTCCCTCTCCCTCTCCTCCCTGACTGCGGGGGGTCCAAGAGATAGAATCGCATGAGCAGCGGCGCGGTGGCGACACCATTTCGACGCCGGGCCGGGCCGGGCCTGCAGTTCAGCGAGGCGCTATTACCAGCCGCGTGTTCTCAAGTGGTGCCAATTACGCGCATTATTGTGGTGTTCGTTATCTCTGAAGGGGGGGGGGGTGTCACGTGATTCAGTGTTATTGTCGCCAGATATGGAATATGGAGACGGCCCCGCCCCGGCCAATGGGCGTATTCTGCTCGGGCTGTGGGGCCGGGCGGTGCGTTGACGAGTCGACTCAGCTTTTGGAAAATAAAAACGGGATAAAAAGAAAGGAAGGAAACGGATGACTATACTAAAGTAAAAACTCTCGTCCATGGGATATGGCTTTGGATATGCGGTCGCCTGGCATAGTCCAAGGGGTTTTGGTTACTCCGGTCTTTCCGAACCGAAGCATAGTGTCTGGTTTTACCGTTGTAACCTTTCGGTTCAAAAGCTCACGGCGTGTTTCTGCTTTCCCTCAAGAAATCAGACACTGTTATTACCGCGATAGAAGTTCTAAGATGTAGCATGGCTCAAATTTAGAGTCTCGAAAAGAATGAGAAACCATGGCCATTTAAAAGGACTATTCTTTTGGCACACACTAAGTGGCCAAGGCTATTGACATTGCTGTTATTGCCAAATAATGGCATACTGGTCACCCTAATGTGACGCGCGTGTGACATTTGTCACATTGAAGGTGTGACGTATACGGCGGGGGGCGGATCCGCTTGTTACGGTCCGATCCAGCAGAGGGTCCGGCGGGGAGGCTGTGACAGATCATTTTCGGAGGGGATCGCGCGGGAGGTGGGAGGCGCAGCTGGAACCCGCACAGATTTGGCGCGAGTGGCCAGGCGGGAGAGGCGGAGGGAGGGGAGGGGGGCGGAGGGAAGGGGCGGAGGGAGGGGAAGGGCGGACGAAAGTGCCTCCTCTCGCCATGCATTATTTATCGTCACGTTATTCTCTCTCATTGCCAAACAATTCGCCCCCGACGGCCGATATTACCCGGCGGGCGAGCCGCACCGCACACGGCCGACCCGGTCCGGTCCAGACCGATGACTTCTGCGGCCTCCAGGAGAAGCTTCTGCTGGAAACGAAGCGCAGGTGTTGACCTACACGAAAAAAATAATGCCACGTTGTAGTGATCGAATCGAACCGAATGGAACACCACTGTGAAAAATACTCGTAAAGGTTACAGGAAAATTTTCCATGATAAATGTTGTAAAATTACAACATGAAATTGTAAAATTACAAGTACTTTGTATCAACTTAGAATTCATAGACGAGCAAGAATGGTCGGTCGTAAATTTACAGCATATTTTGTAAAATCGTAATTACAAAATATGTTGTAAGTTTACGAAGATACTTTTCACAGTGACTGTCTGCTCAAAATTGACACATTTTCTCTATATTTTGGTCAAATTCTATTCCCAGATAGACACTTATTGTCGCTCATCTAATGGTAGAAGCGCTCATCGGATACCACGAGTAAGCCGCGTGTATCTCCGCTTGTCAGCAATGAGTATTTTGATACCCTTCGCGTTTTCAAACACGTTCAGCGCGCGGAGCGAAGTTATGCCCTTCGATTTATCCCGGCGGCATAGCATGGCCACACACTCTTAACTTCTTACAAAGACAATTCTTGTATTACAAAGAATTCTGTGCAACCGTAATACAAAGCGAAATTTTCTTTGTAATACAAAGCAAAAATTTTTGTAATACAAGAAAATTTTCTGTGTATTACGGTTGCACAGAATTCTTTGTACTATACGAAAAAATTCTTTGTAAGGAGTTAAGAGTGCATACTGGTCACGCCGCTCTCTCACTCTTTGGTCGCAGATCACCCTTGCGATTATCGTCGAGGTTGTCCCCGCCACCCCCTGCTGCTGCTGCTTGCCCTCAGTGGCAGTCACTTTCCTTGTCAAAACATTATTTTCCTGCCCTTCCTGCTGCTCCCGGAGGAAGTGGTGCGGCCGGACATCGCCGGTGCGCTGGTGGTGCGAGGCGGGGCGGGGCGGGGCGGGGCGGGGTGGGGTGGGGCGGGGCGGGGCGGGGGTGATTGGTGGGGCCGCCGTCACAACACGGTCGCCATAGCCATAGCGCCCCGTGTTTGTGTTTCTCCGCCCCAAGATTTACATCGCGTGTTTACCCTGCAACGAAAAACACGAGGAGTCGAGGAGCGGGAGGAGGTCTAGTCTGAGCTCAACAGATTATTGACAGACGGAGGATGGTAGGGGTTCGAAAGGGGAAGGCGACTCGCCGACCTGGCGCGGCGGCGTGCACTGGAAAGTGTACGAATAATGTCGCTCACTTGCAAGTGAGAGAATAACGATACAAGAAGTGTACGAGTTGTTCTTCGCACACCACCTACAAGTGAACGAATTTATATTCGCGCACTGACAAGTGCCTACCTATCAAAAGTTATTTCTTCTGAAGCCCCCACCCCCCGTCCCTTTCAGTACGCCCCGCGATCCTGACCATGACAACACGGTTTTAAATAACATCCTCCTCGCACCTTTGTATCGGCAAACATTTATAGCACCATTCACCAACCTTCCACCTTTCCCCCGCGTCATCCAAACCGCCAGGCACAGTGCATATGAAAGGGCTCAGGTTTCGCGTTATTGACGCGTCGCCCCCAATAATCTCTGCATAACGCCCGCGGGCGCCCATTTCTTATTGAATCTCGCGGTGAGGCTCTCGGGTATCTCATCCCCACCGGGTTACACAGCGCAGTGACACATTGCCAGGGTGTCGTCCGGCGAATCACCCCTGTCCCCACCACTGTACGGGAAAACTAACTAAAGTGTGTAAACGTCGAACATTTTTACAACCACTGTCGATGGCAAGTGTCATTACAGTTTTGTAATTTTACAATTTGATATCGTGACTTTACGACATTTCTCATGGAAATCTTTTCCGTAACCCCTACAAACATATTTTTCACAGTGACGGTGTGAATTCTCTTCAGTTCATTCAATTCATTCAATTCATTCAATTCATTCAATTCATTCAATTCATTCAATTCATTCAATTCATTCAATTCATTCAATTCATTCAATTCATTCAATTCATTCAATTCATTCAATTCATTCAATTCATTCAATTCATTCAATTCATTCAATTCATTCAATTCATTCAATTCATTCAATTCATTCAATTCATTCAATTCATTCAATTCATTCAATTCATTCAATTTATTCAATTCATTCAATTCATTCAATTCATTCAATTCATTCAATTCATTCAATTCATTCAATTCATTCAATTCATTCAATTCATTCAATTCATTCAATTCATTCAATTCATTCTTAATTACTTTTCTTGTTCTTCTCCCAATTGCACCCTTCTTTATTGAAGTCTTGTAGTGTGCGAATTGGAATTGGCATACCTACAAGTGTGCGACATTCTTGCACTTATATTTCTCTCGCGCCGTGCTTCTTCTCCTCCCCTTAATGACTTTGGTCGTAAATGGAATTTATCAGCCGGCAAACAACTTTCTCGCTGCAGCGACACCAGCAGCAGCAGCGGGGAGCGGAAAGAGAGTATTTCGTGGAAAACCACGTGTCAGAAATCCGACACTCGCACACGCCCTCGGGGGACACGAGGCGGTGGGAGGGGGGGGAGGAAGAGGGGCAGCGTGGCTGGAGACACGCTGTCTGGGACCGACCGAGGGAGGAGGAGGAGGAGGAGGAGGAGGAGGAGGAGGAGGAGGAGGAGGCGTCCCTCCATAGGCTCGCAGGAGTCACGCGTACACACACGCACACACAACCAATTCACTTATTGCTGTAAGAAATGTTTTAGTACAACGCTTATTCGCACGGTACACTTACTTAGCACAAATCTGTTCTGAACTGCACACTGCTACAACTAGCGCATATTTGGGCGAATGAATTCGTGTAAATAACGCGTATATACTCTTCACCTCTGTGCGCAAGAAAATATTGTCAACCTAGCCCCGCGCGCAGAACAGAAAAGAAAAATGCACTTGCCATTTACTATGCGGGTTTTGACAAATTTGCTTTGTGTTGGTGTGAAGCGTCATTCGCACGCTAACCAGCCGGCGCGCTATTCTCGGCGCGTAATTGGGATAAGCCCAATTAATCCAGCGACGCGGCCGCTCTAATTATGGACTCCATCACGGCCCAACCCGGTGGAGCGCCCGCCGGGGCAGCGCAGCCGTGTCGTTATCACGGGACGCAGAGCGGCGCTGTGTGTGTGTGTGTGTGTGTGTGTGTGTGTGTGTGTGTGTGTGTGTGTGTGTGTGTGTAGGGGCGGCAGCGATTGAAACACCTAGCTTTGGATCGTCTTCGAGGACAACTATGATAGTTTTAAAAGCTTACAGTGATATTCGCTGATGCTTGACGGTGAAAATACAACCAGCTTACAGTGCTATGCAGTTTACGGTGGAAATAATTGATGAATATGTTTTTATTTCACTGGTGAGATGATTGTGTCAATGTCACATGCTGAGGGTCTGTGATTTTTTTATATTCGCACTAGCAAAATTGTGAATTGGCGAAGAAAATTCACATATTTTGAGCGACAAGTGCTTGAGTGAAAAGTCACACACCTGCAAGAGTGTGATATTTAAACATTAAGGTTTCCATTGTAGCGAAGAGAAATGGAAAACCAATTTTAGAACTAGATTCGTCTCGACGAGACGAACAAAAAATGTCAACATGTGTCATGGGTTTGGACTCGAAATGAATTAGTTGTTTGCCTTCAGCAATTTTAGTTTTATTGGGGGTACAGGATGGACTGCAGTGAAGGCTGGCATTTAAAGTAACAGGATTCACCGTAGTTTTTGCTCGCAGTCCATACAGTGAACTTCCACTTCTATCAAAAGCAGACGATTGTTGGTCGGAGGTCGCACGCGGGACCTAAGGTGCCTCCCCCGGTCCTCCCTCTCCTCCCTCAGCGCGGCTCGCAGCTCCAACTCTTTGACACTGCCGCCACCCTGCTGCCAGCGCAGATGATAGACGCAGATGGGACGGGGTATACCCAATGCACTGCGGCTAGCTCTCACACACGCACATGTTTCAAATTAGGCGGCCGGGCCGGGCCGGGCCCCCTCGGCATGCCGTGTTTGCCGCTCGGTAAAGAAGTGCGTTTAGCTGCTCGGCTAATTGGATGTGGACGTCGAGGTGCCGCCGCGCGTCGAATCTCGAAAGTGTCGCGGCGAGTGACGGGGCCGAGTGACAGCGGCGGGGGCGCAGCTCGCTCCCAGCTGTACGGTGAAACCACAATAAGCTCTCCTCCTTTTCCCTTCAGGCCCTTTACTTGAAATTTTTTTTTCCACGATTCGACGTGATGCGGCTGTTCTACCCTGGGAAATATTTGTTGGGGTTGAGGTAATATTTCGCCATGAGAAATGTCGTAAAGCTATGATATCGATCGTAAAATTACAACATTAGTTGAAGATTACAAATTACTAGAAATGATGTAAGTTTTCGAAACTATTACAGCGTAATACTAAAACCATTAAACAAGAGAGAAATGCTTCGCAAATGCAAATAATTTGTGTGTTTTACAAACAAAATGGTTCGTAAGCTTACGAACTTCCCACCTTACAAACAAATTTCCTTGTAAGCTGCGAAGCGAATCCTCCCTTACGGAAAATGTATGTCTTTTAGATGTCGAAAAGATGTATAGCTCTAGATGGATTTTCGTCTATTAGATGACTAGAGTAGATGTCTAGTAGATCATCTTGTTGACTGCTATCGTTGCATCTATTAGACGTCTATAGAAGATCTAACTGACATCTAATAGATGACTACGCTAGGTGTCTATCAAATATTTATTTTACATCTAATAGAGTGCTGTAGGTACTGGCTGACCATTTTGTTCCCACACCTTTACATTCTGTAGGTGTTTATTAGATGCAAGAGCTAAGATTAAGACAAAAGAAGATTTTTTTTCTTCGTTTTGCTGTTTCCTTCATTCTCTTATGCCTTTCTTTCTCCTGCCTGCCAGTACATGTAAGTGAACATTGAAGTGATAATGACATTTCTTACCGGATGAAGAGTTGAACCTCGGACCTTTGCCTTGTAATCCCGCAATGCTGACCACTGGACCACCAGGACGTACTACGCGGCCTGCCCCGCGGGCCCCGGGCTATCCCAGAGCCGCGCGCCCCTCTCGCTGGGCTATTCCCGGAGGGTCGGCCAGGTGGCGGCGGCTAGTGCGGGGTGGGCCCACTGGATTAGGAATTTCCTACTAGTTGTTTTGATGCCTATAGTTTTGCGTTTCACTCCCTGACCTGACCAGAATGTGTATTACTAGCAATTAACCTGCTTTTAAATAAGAGTTTGAAAATAACAAGACTAACGAATATGCTAGAGCGGACAGGGAACGAGGGGAGGGAGGGGTCACGGTCCTGTGGGAATATTCTTGTCGAAATACTAAAATTTCGAGCATTGCGTATTCCCCGATAAGTTATACATTGGATCGCCACCTCATTTCTGACCGGGTATAGACGTCTTTTAGACACCATATAGATTATCCCCGGCCGTCTATTATCAGTACACACATAGACTTCTATACTCTGTAGGAGCTAGACACAATGCAGATTATCTACGGCAGTCTATTTTCAGTACAAACATAGACGTCTATCGTCGTAGATGAGCTAGACACACTGTAGACTATCTACGGCCGTCTATTTTCAGTACACACATAGATGCCTATACTGTGCAGGAGCTAGACGGAATTTTGATTATCTACGACCGACTATTTTCAGTACAAACATAGACGTCTATCGTCGTAGATGAGCTAGACACACTGTAGACTATCTACGGCCGTCTATTTTCAGTACACACATAGATGTCTATACTGTGCAAGGAGCTAGACGGAATTTAGATTATCTACGACCGACTATTTTCAGTACAAACATAGACGTCTATCGTCGTAGATGAGCTAGACACACTGTAGGCTATCTACGGTCGTCTATTTTCAGTACAAACATAGATGTCTATACTGTGCAGGGGCTAGACGGAATTTAGATTATCTACGACCGACTATTTTCAGTACAAACATAGACGTCTATCCTGATAGATGAGATAGACACAATATAGATAGTAAATTAATGTCTAGTGGTAGATGTACTCTTCTATTAGGGGTCTATTAAACATCTTTCGGTAGATGTCTAGCAAAATAGACGACGCACACAATGTTTAGATTGTCTATAGACATCTATTTTCCGTAAGGGCTATGTCATTGCAAAGCAAATGCTTTGTATTACAAGAGCACCTAAATTCTTCGCAGCTGACGAATAACTATTTGCTTTGTAATACAATTGAATTCTTCGCAAGGTTTTAGCGGTGCTTTCCTATACACTTTATACCCTTTGGCCTGCGCTGATTGCCGGGATAGTGCGCGCGACTGATGTGTGGCCGGCTCATCATGAGCTGGCCGACAGGCGCGGTGCGGTGGGGCACGTAGCGGATTGCGGCTGGTCAAATGCCACCCCACCACGCCCCGCCACGCCCCACCACGCCCCGCCACGCCCCGCCACGCCCCGCCACGCCCCGCCACGCCCCGGCTCGTGTTGCGGCCGTGTTGCGGCCCGCGGCATTCAATTACTGAGGTGGCTGAGCGGCCGGGCTCCGCCGGGCTGCAGTGCGACACGGAGGGGAGCGATAGAGGATCAGCCCAGAGCCAGTCGGATATTGGTCAGCGAAATAATACGGAATGGGCTGCGGCCCCCCCGCGGCCACCGGGGGAAATAAGAAAAAAAAATTGAAAACAATGTAGAAACAGAAACACTCTGGGAGTGCTTCTTTTTTTTTCGCCGCCCATTTTGTGCTCTTTTTTTTTCTAGGCAAATAGTCCTGCGAATCGCAAATGATGTCGTTTGAATTTTTTTTTTTTTTAAATAATAATCATGAATTTTTTTCTCAAAATTTAAAGGTGCGGATATAAATGTAATTTGTAATGCATTAGGCCAAATGCAATGCTCCTGACGGGAACTCATTTTTCAATATGTGTGAAGTGTGCAAGCGAATGGGTTTGCCGCTGCTTATGAACTCGCGCTCTATTTTGTCCGTGACTGTTTTAGTCAGACCTCATAGTTTTTATGCTGACTCTGTTTTCACGTATACTACAGTGAGTATAGTGCGCCCACAACAGACGAGCACGCGGTCAGAAGCGTTTATCTCCGTTTGTCTCGCACTCGAACGCGCGTGTTTCGAACTCGCTCCATCCGGCTGGGGATCGGTGCCGTCGCGTGAGAAACCCGTGGTGTGGCGGGGAGCGGCGAGGAGCGGCGGGGCGGGGCGGGGCGGGGTGGGGCGGGGCGGGGCGGGGCGGGGTGGGGCGGGGCGGGGCGGGGCGGGGCGAGGAGGTGCGGTCCACGCTGATAGAGCGGAGCGACAGTTTGTTAATTTGGCCGAGCGGATTGTCGAGGATGAGCCGCATCGGGCGCAGCACCGCCCGCGCCCCCGCCCGCCCGCCTCGGCACACTGCCAACAAAAACGGGGAAATTAAAAACAGGGTAGGAAATATTAAGCTTTTCACTATGATCGGCTACGATCTATTGTAAAGTATATCTGCGTACTAATTTTGTTTGGAATCTCCGGCGTAAACGGCAACACAAAGATGATTTTTTTCCATCTTTGAACTAAAATAACCTTTTCCCAAAACAGCAAACTTTTTTTTCCGACCCCATACTTTTCTGTGTTAAAACTGAATACAGAATTTTCCAGACTGAAACTTAAATTTCATCACTGAGAACACGCATGAGTACAGTCTCAAAGTTTGAGCAATGTTTCAATCCGCGTCTCACGTTGGGTATTTAGAATGGGGGCCGCTCCTTCCTCATGGGTATGTCACCCCCTCCACCCCCTCGTGGTGATGACACCCCATCCCCCCCCCCCCCCCCACCCTGGCGCTGGCGTTGCTTTCAATCGCAGTAATTTGCCGCTCCGTTTGGTTGTCAATTACATTGAGGGGATTATGCACTCCCGAGCGCTTTGAGTCCCTGGCGCTCGCTCGGGCCGGGCGCGCGGGGCGGCGGTCGCCGCCAGTCGCCGCGCTGTAAGGGGGGCGGTGAGCAGTGAGAGCGTGCCCATGGGGCCCACACTATATCTGAATGAAAAGTGGACTAGGTTGTACACATATTCAACGTAGGGTTATAGTTTCAGTTTTTGAAAAAAAGGAAACAACACTTTTGCTGTCAAGAGTACGGATTCAAGACCCAAATACCGGTACCCCAGAAGAGCGTGCTGCTAATAGTGTTTGTTTTAGACTAGTTGGTAAAGGTGAAGCAGGTAACCATGTGAACGTGTATAGCTTTCTGCAGACTTCCAGAACTGCGCAGCTTTTTGCAGGGATGGTATTATTCCTTGGGACGCGCAAACTGCTGGAGGCGCGTCGGTGGTTGGACAAGAGGGGGCCTGGAGAGTGGCTGGGGGCGGTGGGGAGGCAGGGGGGCCGGGCAGGAGCGCGGTCAACTGGAATGTATCTCTTTTGCGCCCTCTCTCCTCTCTCCCGTGTCCCCGCCCTCTCTCCCTACCTCTTCGATACCCCTCTCTTATCGCCCGCTCCCCTCACTCTACGTCTCTCCTCTTTTCACGCTTGCCTGGGCGAGAACTAGCCGGGAATATTAAGATTTTCTTCTCCTTTTAGCAAACAAGCAGCTCAAGCTTGCTGCTTTAATTTTGTATGAAAAGAGGGAATTTTCCAGGCATTGGGCCGGGGGGGCGGTATGCCGGGCAGAGGGCGAGGGGGGCTGGCTCTGATGGCCCTGATGATGCCATTCTGCTTGGAGTCAGCAGCAGGGGCTCGGAGGAAGTTTCACAGGTGGTCTCGGATACGATCTGGATGATGATGAACAGGCGGTGGCCGTCAAAAGTGCCAAGGTGTGGTGTGGTGGAAAAATTGGAGAATCCCATCTGGAAGCTGGAATGTGAAGCGAGGTGGTTAGTCTGATGGTTTGGAAACACGATCGGGGCGTTATGATCAGCGTTAGTACCGCCACAGAGGGACACTGTCAAAAATACCGTAGGGCGTTACGGTATGCCTACGGTCCGTGCCGTAATTTTCGTACACGGTCAGACCGTAACGTATCCTTACGGTGCGGACTGTACTAATTCATTGCGTATGGAATGTTCTCAATTGAACTTCCCCCAAATATTTACAGGCTACGGATCGTACCGTACACTGTAAAAAATATCTTTGTAAATTTACGACTTTTTTCGTAATTTGTGATTTACAAACGGTGTTGTGACTTTACGATCGAAATCATAAATTTTCGGAAGCCTGTTTGTGCTTGTTTAAGAATCACAAGTCAATACCAAGTGTCCTTAAAATTTTGTAATTTTACAATTTGATATCGTAACTTTACGACATTTCTCATGGAAAATTTTCCCGTAACTCTTACAAACATTTCTCAAAGTGTAAGATTCAGACCGTAGTCAAAAATTACGGTACAGGACCAGGTAACAAATTAACGGCGCGTACCGCAGGCATTTACCGTGGTATTTTTCAACAGTGGAGTGTAACGCTCCGGGCCTGTGTGCGGGTGAAAATAGTGAGCTGATCGCCCGCTGAGCGACGCCCCCGTAACCTGCTGTACCGGCGCCCCGGGTCAACGCGGCGTCTCGAGTTTCCTTCCTCGACTCGCAGCAGCCCTCAGCAGCCCTCAGCAGCCCTCAGCCCACGCCCGCGCGCGCGCAGCCCCCGGCGTGCTGCCGTCCTGGTCACAGCAGGCCGCCCGCTCTAATATAAAAAAAAGGCGGTGTGCGTACACGAAATCTATCTCCTGCGGAAAGTCTAAGAAATCTTTCTCTGTCCACCCGCCATCTCTCTCTCTCTCTCTCTCTCTCTCTCTCTCTCTCTCTCTCTCTCTCTCTCTCTCTCTCAGCGGTGCCGGTGTGTCATTACAGGGCCCATTAGCCCCGGGGCGGCTGCTGCACCGATCCGCCGCAGAAACAAATGAACGGGCTGGAGGAGCTGGAGAGCGCTGCTCTGGAGCGGCTGGAGAGATAGAGAGAGAGAGAGAAAGTGAGAGAGAGAGAGAGAGAGAGAGAGCTCGTTGACTTCAATCCTACCCAAAGCAGCAGCAGCGAATCAGGAGAGAAGGGGATGAAGTCGCGGCCGGGACGATCTAAAAAGGGCGCCGGGGATTGTGTTTGAGTTTTTCCTACGCGCGACTCGATATATCCCGCGCCACGCCCCGCCACGCCCCGCCACGCAGGCGATATGAGTGACACGTCGCATATCGCCGCGGAGCCGCATATCTGATCGGCGAGAGCGCCCCCTGCGCTGCCCGTCCCGCCGTTATGGCTGCTTTGCTGATGCCATGTCGAGGCGCGCCGAGGCACATCCTCGCCTCTCTTCTTCTTCTTCGTCTTCTTCTTCTCTCTCCTCCGCTGTATTTCTCCGTCCCTCTTCCTCTCCACCACCGTCCCCTTTCTGCCTATCCTCTATCTCCATCGCCCTCTTCCCCCTCCCTGCCCCGCGCCGTGGACTCGCTCCCCCGCCACCAGAGTCACCGGTGGGCAGAGGAATTGGGTGTCAAGCTCGAAGTGTATGTATTATTGATTCGCGAGCAATCCTATTACGGCGGATGTAGTGAGAGGTGGGGAGTGGGTGGGAGTGGGGTGAGTGTGTGAGAATAAGAAAGTGTGCAGGTGGCGGTGACAGGCGGACCCGGGCGTGGCGTAGCGTGGCGTAGTGCGGTGGGGTAGGATTAAAGGAGCAGCCTTTTGGGCATTAATGACTTGCTCTCTCTCTCTCTCTCTCTCTCTCTCTCTCTCTCTCTCTCTCTCTCTCGTGTGTGTGTGTGTGTGTGTGTGCATGTGTATGCGTGGGGCCACCTAATGGTTCGAATAAGAACAGCAGGAACAGTAAAAGCGGGCCCGGAGTAAAGTGGCGGGGTCGCGTGGACTTGGAGGTCCTGTGTGTGTGTGTGTGTGTGTGCGCGTGGAGGTTCTGCGCACTGTTGAATTTTAAGTCGTCACTCTACGACAAAGTCAGTGCTAAATTTTACTTTTGAAAGGTTCGTCACATGACAAATGGTTCATCACAGTGTGGCGAAAGATTCATGTCATGTGACGAATGATTCATGTCATGGGACGAAAAATTCATGTCAAGTGACGAAATGCATGTCATAAGAAGACTGTTTCATCACAGCTCTTGTGACGAAATATTCGTAGCAATATTTATCGTCAATACATGACAATTCGGTTTAACAGTGCGTGTGTGCTCGTATAGGTACCTTGGGTGTGTATGTGTCTACGAGGCTGAGCCCGTGAGCCCTCCCGGGGCCCCTGGCCGCACGCTGGGAGGGCGGGGACCCATCGGGTCCTGGTAGAGAAAAGACTCGGCAAATGCGGCGTGTGGCCGAGTTGGCAAACTCCTAATGGAAAGCGATCTGGCGGGAGGAGGCGGGCGGGGCGGGGCGGGGCGGGGGCAGAAAGAGAGCTCGGAGCGGCCGGCAGTGGCCGCAAGTGTTAAACAGGACCAACTCCTGGGGCGTGCAAGATTTAGACGCGAGGAGAGAGAGAGAGAGAGAGAGAGAGAGAGAGAGAGAGAGAGAGAGAGAGAGCGATGAAGGGAGAGGGAAAGAGAGGGGGTGGTGTAGAGGGGAAAGGATGTGGACGGCGTCGGGTGTTTGTGTAGGTGGGTGGAACATCTGAGTCGTTCTCAAAAGCCCATTCTACTTACTCGCCCTCTTTCGTCGGATTGCTGCCATCTGAATTTTTCAGGCCGTCTTTAATTCCCTCACTCGACTCGGGGCCGAGCGCCCCGCCCCTCCGCTGGGCCCCGCCAACCCTCAGCCCTACCCCGCTGTCGCGCAGCTCCCACCAAGTTAAAGAAAGAATTGATCGTAAACCAAAGTGCGCGCAAAGGTACAAGAAAGGGTGATAATAACTGTCCAGCGGCCTACCAGTTATTATAGATCAGCTGAGGGCCCATTACTCCACGCAGAAAGACTTGAGCTGCCTGTAGTGAACGCTAGCCTCCAGAAGCCTCAAAAGCTTGCCAACCAGTGACTGCTCTCCAGCTCCAGGGGTTAGTCTGCGCTAGCCTTTAGCCGCCTTCCAAAGCATCTATCCAGTGATTCTCCAACTGCAGTGGTAGCCTGCACCAGCCTCCAGTAGCCTCCAGCCAGCGCGTCCCTCCTCCAGCTCCAGCGGTAGCCAGCGCCGGCTTCCACAGTGGCCTCTAGCTATCGTCAGCGGCGATAAGTCTATGGGGTCGAGCATGGCTAAGCGCGTCGGGCCCGGGGGTGGGGTGGGGTGGGGTCGGGGGCGCCAGGGAGGGGTTGCGGAGTTAACACTGAGGGGGTTGAAGCGTGAAATGGATTTAGCAGAAGAAGGGACGCTCAGGGAGCTGTGTGTCCGCCTGTCTGTCTGACTCCTCTCTCTCTCTCTCTCTCTCTCTCTCTCTCTCTCTCTCTCTCTCTCTCTCTCTCTCCCTCTCTCTCTCTCTCCCTCTCCTTCTCCCTCTTTCCCCTTCTCCCTCTCTCTCTCTCTCTCTCTCTCTCTCTCTCTCTCTCTCTCTCTCTCTCTCTCTCTCTCTCTCCCTCTCTTCCTCCTTCACTTTTTATCTTCCTCCTCCGCACGCCTCTCCTACGCCTCATGACGATGGCCACGCGCTACCGCAGTCCGACCCAGCCGTGTCCGCCTCGCTCGGACAAACGATTTCATCGCCTATATATAGCAGCGAGGCGTGGCGCGGCCCGGTCCGGCCCGGTGGGGCGTACAGCCTCGTTTGGCCGTAGAGATTCGGCCAATAATACTTGAATCGAATGCTCTCCCGGGGATTTGACGAAAAGGGACAAAACAATCGAGCGGCCTTGGCGGGACGAGGCGGGGCGGGCCGGGGGTGGCGGGGCGTGGCCGGCGTACTCGCCTGTGAAATAGCTCGTAATGGGGAGCCCACTGGCCCGCCCCGCCCCGCCCCACCCCACCCCCCACCCCACCCTACCGCGGCGCCTGCCCGGGTTAGCGATCCCTCTTAGCATAGATATTTGATTTTTGTTTTTTGTGCCCGCCTCCCGATTTCCTCTTCCCAGGACGAGGAGTTGTAAAACCAAACGGCAAAGGTCGCTCCTAGGTCCTCAATTTCTCTCCCCCATCTCTCTCTTCTCTCTCTCTGGTACTCTCTCTCTCTCTCTCTCTCTCTCTCTCTCTCTCTCTCTCTCACACACACACACACACGCTTTGTCTCTCTGTGCTTCGTCTCCGCTGCCTCATTCACGTCCTGTCCCGCTTGCTTTATCACCTCGACTTACCTTACTGTGTGGCTGCGGGCTCGTGCCGCTATACTGTAATTGGGAATAAGAGAGAGAGAGAGAGAGAGAGAGAGATAGAGAGGGGAAGGGAGACCGGCGGAGTGACAGAGACAGAGAGTGGGGGTGAAAGAGGAAATAAATCGGTGTAAAAGAAATAGATCCGGTGGAGGGGTGGGCGGCTGCGGCGGCGGTGGTGGTGGTGGCCAGTGTCGGAAATAATTGGCCGAGCGCGCGGTGGGCGAGTGAGGACACCCGATATG
The DNA here is from genome assembly GCA_033675135.1 of Frankliniella intonsa. Classification (NCBI taxonomy): domain Eukaryota; kingdom Metazoa; phylum Arthropoda; class Insecta; order Thysanoptera; family Thripidae; genus Frankliniella; species Frankliniella intonsa. The sequence goes on from CM066248.1 coordinate 11,026,475, forward strand.
TCAGCACATTACCTGGCCGGTTGTTTTTGTTGCGCTGGGGAGGCGTTGGGGAGGGGTGCTCACAGGGGTGGAGGTGAGAGGGCAGACCCGATATAGCGCTGCGCTGTAGTAACCTAAGAGCGTCGCCGGTGCCGCCGGCGGAACAGTATTCTTCATCACGCCGTCACGTCACCCGCTGGAACACTCTATTTCATATATGCGTGAATACCCATTCGCACGATACCTGTAGAATCAAGTATCAGCAAACCCACACGGTAAAAAAAGTTTCTTGTATTTCAAGACCCGGTCTTGGACACCATTGGCGTTCTCCATAAGATCCAAGACCGGGTCTTGAAATACTGTACACGAAACTTTTTTTTTCGTGCAGTTGGTCCTTTGGGAAATGTCAGCTCGCGGCTGCAAGTTAGTTTGTGGTCCAGGACTTGGCTGTTTGGTGTTCGAAAGTTCCAAGGAGCATTCACGCATTTACTAGTGAGCGAATAGAAATTCATACTCTAGCTTGCGTGTGACGGTTTGGGAGTGATTTTTAATTACTGCGGGTGATATTTTGCCCGCTGTGGACAGCATCTCTGGGCGCACATTACTATTAGTAATAACCTATAAACCGTCTGAACCGAGGGGGAATTAACATCGGAAAATCTTGTACAGACTACTCGGTATTACACGGTATTTCACCTGTATTACACCTGTATTACACACAAGATTTTATCACTTTAAAGCACATTCTCGTGTTTTTCGGTATTACATTTCGTGTATTGCGGCGTAATACATGGATCAGGTGTACAGTGTATTACGGAAGTGAATTCCCCCTCAGTCTGAACCCTGATAACAAAACTTTTTTGTTTCATTTTTCTCGTCTGAACGCCACCATGTGAACAGCCTCCGCTGTGCCGCGCGCCTCGCGGGAGCGGAGGAATACATTAGAGACAGTGGTCGACCCCTTTCCGGATCCGGGACCATTACTGGCGCAATGCGTGTCAAACCGGCGCGCTCCCACCCTCCCCCTCCCCTCCCCTCACCCCCTGCGACCCTGCACCCCATTTGCACCCGGTAATTAGATGATCAGCATTTGTTTGCGACACTCCACCCCCCGCCTCTTCTCCCCTTTCCCTACCGCTCCAACCAATTATACCGAATTTATAAATTTGAGAAGCGCATCGCGCCAGCGCATCTGGAAATGTTTGGCGCCGCGGTCGGCCGGCCCCGACGCGTCCCGTCCCGACGCCGCGCCGGCCACGCGCGCTGATGCGCTGCCCGCTCGGGCGGCATAAGCCTCTCGGATGCGCTGGCGAGGGTCTCGCAGCGTGCGGGTGGGAACCGTGACCGTGACGCGGCAAGGCTTTGGTTGAGACTCCGTACTGTCAAAATTTGTTGTCACTTTATGACAAAATCGTGAATGATATAGTGTCATCACTTTAAAATGATTTTTATTAAAGGTCCTATCCTTATGGTATGGGAGTGATGACATTGTCATAAAACAGGTTGACGACATCCCTGTACGAAACATTAGCCATGGTATTATCATCAAGTGATGACTTACATTTTGACAGTGCGGGTGAAGCTATAAGGTGAGACTCTGTGCACGATTCTGGTTGAAGGTCCCTGGCGAGACTCAGACTCCGGTTGCAGCTGAGAAAGACTCCGTGTAAGCCTCTGGTTGAAGTTTTGGGTAAGACGTAAGACTTTGGGTGAAGCCCGGATGAAGCTCGGAGTAAGACTCCGAATCTCTGGAAGCTCTGGGTGAGACACTGTCGTGTACGTGCCCGTGTATAAGACACTGTTTGAAGCTCCTGATGAGACTCTGGTTGAGCTTCTGAGTGAGAGGCGAGACAACGAGGCGACCCCCGGGCCCGGCCGCTGCCAGCCGCAAAGAGGGCGGCGACGATAGCTGGCGATTACCGAATGAGGAATTAGTGGAATGCGCTTTGCGTCGAGCTCACTGGGGCGGCTCTGACGCAGAAGAGGATTTCAATCCCTCTTGATCTCTTTTTGCTAAAGGGGTCGTATCGCAGTGTGTGGTATTGAAACAACAGTGCGAAAACTTCATTCACAGCTTTCTTTTTAATTCACCTTGTTGATAAATTGTCTGCCTTTTTTTTTTACATCAAAAACAAAACTGAAGGTTTTATATTTTCCGTACAGTCTTAGCGACAATTTCACAACTCCTTCAGACAGGAATGTCATAAACTAAAACAAGATCCCGTCAAATAAAATTGTAAAGTATCAATTAAATAATAACATTTTGGTAACAATCGAGAATTTGCCGCAATCGCAAACTTTCACAGACATATCTTACAGCGAAATACATCAGTGCGTTATGAAAACAAGTAGTATTTACAAACTAACATCTGTACAGAAATAAACATCTGTTTATTTCACCGCTCGAAATGATAGATCAGCAGAAAGCAACATCTACAGCTGCCACACGACTGTGAGTTCACTTCATTTACCGTGTCGAGGCGCACACGTCAAATGAAAAATATCACAAGAACTCATCACGTCAAACACCTCTCACACCTCTGTCAACCGAACATAGTCCCAGGGAAAATAACCTTTGAGTTATGCGAGCAGCGCCCGCCTAGTCCCGCGCGGTGGCGGCAGCGGGGGCGGCACCGCCTCCCATCCCCCGCCCCCGCCGCTGCCCGCCTACCGACCTCACGAGCTGTGGCCCAGCGGGTGGTGGAAGTAGGGGTGCCCCGAGTAGCCCTGCGAGCCGTACGGGTACGAGTAGAGCAGGCCGGCGTGCGGGTGGAAGGCCCCGGAGAAGGGCCCCTGGTGGTGGGGGCCCGGCGGCGGCTGCCGCTCCGTGGGGCTGTTCACGTCCATGCCGGGGTTCTGCTTCTTCCACTTGGTCCGCCGGTTCTGGAACCAGATCTTCACCTGCGGGGGAAGCAGAAGGGGGTTGATGAGGTCGCTAGTAGTCACGGGGAGTCACGGGTAGTCATGAGTAGTCACGAGTCATCGAGGTTAGAGACTCAAACGCAAGGGCGCCGTGAGGGGCAGTAGGACAACCTGCAAGGATTAGACACGTACTTTTGGGTCTCTCGTGAAGAATCACGTAGTTCGGAGCGTCTAGTTAAAACTCACGTCCCTCGGTCACACACGTAGTTCCCTATCCCATAACCAAGAACTACGTGTCTTTTGAAATGGAGACCAAGAACTGCGTTAGTATTTAGTCAGAGGGTTTGTACTGTGCCAGTCCCGAGAGGCTCTGAAGTACGGGTCTAATCCTTGCAGGTATCGAGCAGCGAATCCTACTACGACTTAGGACGTTAAAAATTTACAGTGCGCGAATATTGTAGGTGTGTGAAATCCCATTCTTACACATGTCCCTGCAAGCGATTGAAATTTCCAGGAAAATTCACACTTATTTACTCGTTCAAGTGTGTGAATGGATATACTCACACCTAAAAGTTTGCGACATTCACACATCTTTGAGTTACAGTGTACAGCTCTCGTTAGCCAGCTTATGATTCCTGACAGTGTACTCTGCTCACCTGGGTCTCAGTGAGGGAGAGGGAGAGCGCGAGGTTGAGCCTCTCGCAGACCGAGAGGTACCTCGTCGTCTTGAACTTGTTCTCCAGGGCCACGAGCTGCTCGTAGGTGAAGGCCGTCCTCGCCCGGCGCGCCTTGCCGCCCCCGGAGGACTTGGACGACGAGCCGCCCCCGGAGCCGCCGCCGGAGCCGTTGGCGCCGCCCCCGGAGGACGACTTCTTCTTGGACGACGACCCGTCGCCGTCCTTGGTGTCCTCGCCGACGTCGCTCGACTCGAGGTCCACGTCGCTGCAGCCGTCGTCGTCCCCCGTCACCTCGCCGTCGTCGCCATCGCGGCCTGCGCGAAGAAGAGAATGCTTGCATTGAGGGAACAAGTATTTACTCATTTATTCACTGAGCCAGGGCCGAAGATGTCACCAGTTTTACCCACGGAACCTCGAACTCTTAGTTCGGGAACTTTCACATAAATATCTACGTAGCTTAACTATAAAACTGTGATTTTGACGGTCGTTGTGGTAAAAATTCTCAGAAGACACAATTAACCATATTATTGCTTTATCAGTGATGCCGGTTGCCTGTGAGCTAATCATGTGGTTCTATTTATTCAAGTTCTAAAGAACTCCGTTCACCTCCTCCTTCCCCTCCTCTTCTCCCTCCACGTTAAAACTGGCGACTTGGTTTTCAAGACAACTTTCTTGATTTTCAAGACGTTTTGGAAAACTCAAGGCCTTTCGCTAACGTCCTGAAAACCAGGACGATTTCCAAAACATTGCTCTTGGTTGTCAAGACATTGTCTTGAAATTATTCCACTTTTTCAAAACGACGCCTTGAAAACCTAGAGCAATGTCTTGGAAATCGACCTGGTCTTGATATTTCCAAAACGTCTGGAAAACCAAAGACGACAGTTTTACCGTGTCTAAGTGAATCCCACGGCTGCTCCTCGCCCTCTGGCGCCGTGGGGGAGCGCGCTCGGCCCCCCGCCGCGAAACAAGATTGTCAACTATTTCGCTCCGAGGCCGGGCCATAAACAAAGTCTAAATGATTCACGCTGCTAATCCATTAATAACCAACCAGCCGCAGCCGGTGCTCCTTTAGGCCCTACGCGGCACGCTGCCGCTGCTGGCCCAACTTGAGAGCGGCTGACAAGTGTAATGAAGTCTAAGTCTCGACCGCAAACAATCTCATTACCCCCCCTCTCCTTCCCTCATTTCCTCTCAGGCCGCCCCCGGCTGCTCCGCCACGCCACGCCTTGACTAACGACGCAATCTTTGCCAACTCCGGGGGAAGGCTTAACAGATTCAACAACATCTTAACGCAAGCGCCCCGGTGGGGGCGGGCCTGGAGGCGGGCAGTGCGCAGCGGCTAGGGCCGCCCGCCCCAACCCCCACCGGGTCTGGCCCAGGCGAACGGACTATCCTGTTTTCACCTTGTTCCCGGCAGGCTCGCCAGTAAGTGGTGTCTAAGTCCAGGGGGTGGGAGCGCCCGCGCGGTGCCCGGGCCTACCGGGCCGCTGGGGAGGTAAAGGGTTAAGGGGTTAATTTGCGGATAAGAAGTTGAAGAGCGTTGTTAATTTTTATAATAACGCGCGTTTCTTTCAAACAATTATATTTATCTCAAAATAATGTTGATATTAGATTCCCGATTTTCCTCTCAAAATATACATATAGGTATATAGTATTATTGTCCCTTGACGAAAATTTTGTATTGTTACAGGTTTGGTTTGCTACAAAATGTGTGGCTATAAAAATTAACAACATTTTGTTCATCAATTTAAATAATTTACTATGTGACATAATATGGAAATAAAATGCTGCAGTTTTCCAATGATTTTTAATGACTGTCATCCCAGGAAATGTCATCACGTCCAACTATTTTCAACAGTGTTTCTTGTCTTATGTCTCTATTCCGTCCTCCCACCCTCTGCGAATAGACTGGAAATTCCCTCTTTCTTCTTTCTTAACTTGGGCGATGTACCTCTATCTCTCTCACTCCAACCCTCAACAGCAACATCAATGTTGCACGGCTCTTCTCTCTCTCTCTCTCTCTCTCTCTCTCTCTCTCTCTCTCTCTCTCTCTCTCTCTCTCTTTCTCTCTCTCTCCTCTGCCCTCAACTCTTTCTCTCTCGACATTCACTTCGTTTGCCGGTTCATTCACTTTGCATGACTGCCAGCAGCGGGGTGTTACTTGAGGCGGTAAGAGAGTACACACACACACACACACACACACACACACACACACACACACATGTGTTTAGTGCGGTGCTCGGCGCCTACCGCCAACACACACACACACACACACTTGCTCACACATAGTATGAAAGGGTTGGCGGAAAACGGAGGAAAACAGTTAGCTCTTTCCCGGGCGAGAGCTCTAACGCGAAGCTGGCCTTTTTAATTATCGCGTCTCATTAAAAAGATTATTAGCGGTGTGGTGGGCCCGCTCCCACCCAAGCAGCCGCCACCAGGACCCTGCGCGGCCTGCACTTCCCTCGCGACTTTCCTTTCCTTTTTCTCTTTCTTTCTCTCTCCCACCCTCTCTCCTCTGCTTAATTCTTCGGCTCCCTCTCTTTCTTGTAAGGGTCGCACCACTCTGGCCTCGGGCCAAACCAAGCACATAATCCACTAAGAGAGAGCGAGAGGGAGAGAGAGAGAGAGAGAGAGAGAGCAAAAAGATCGACTTTTTTCCTTATTCCTTTCCCATCGCGACTAATTCCCCGCGCCGCCACGCCACCCCAGGGCGCCACTGAGCAAAGCGATCGCGAAACGCCGAGCCAAACGCCCCGTGTGGGTTTGTGTCCCCAGCACCGTGACTAATTGTAATCGACCGGGAGAGGGAGGCCCTCCGGCGCGCCGCCCCCGCCCCCGCCCCCGCCCCCACCCCGCCCCCGCCCCGCCCCCGCCCCGCCCCTCCTGTCTGCTACCCCCGCCACTCCGCCCCCCACCACGCGGCGCCTCCCCCTCCTACCCCTTCAGACCTGCCCCCACCGCCGCCCCCGAGAACAGTTATACGAGCGGAGAGGTTCCAGCAGTTAAGGAACCAATCGAGTACAGCCCTCCGGTACTTGGCAGGGGCCCTTGAAGGAAGGAAATTGGCCTGACACAGGGAGCGGGGGGAGGTCGGGGAGGAGGGGTGGGGGGGTGAGCAAACAGCTCCGTCGGAGCACCGCCAGGCCGGGCTCGGCCAGATGGGGTAGGTGGGGTTTGTGTGCTCAAATAAATAGCTGGTTTACGGTCCGGGGGAGCTGGAGTAGGAAGGGGGTTCCCGACGGACTAGAGTAGAGAGGTAAGAGAGGCAGGCAAGCCGGAGAGGGAGGTAAAGGGGGGGGGGGAGTGAAGGGCTCTCTTTCAGAGGACTCCGCCCGAGCAAACATTTTAGCGTTTTTAATGCGTGTGAATGGGCAGGTAACTAGCGGGCACAAACAGCGCTCCGGTAAAGAGGGGAAAGAAAAGGAGAAGGGCTTATTCGTATTTTGCGTCCGGGTTTCCTGAAACTTTGCCGGGTAACCTCTTTGAAATCAGGCTCTGCAGGATGATCATGGATTCTGCACTAGAATTTTGCGCACAATGTACACAGTCGAATAGATAGCGATTCATTTTTAGGATTTAGAAACTCCATGACTGGGACTGGCCCACTGTTGGATTTTCAGACCTCAAAGCAGATTCTGCTTTGTCCAAGTGGGCTCATCGAGTTGCAACTACATGCTGGCCACCAGAATGTATACGACTAAAGTTTTCGACACTTTTCTTCCCTGAGAATTGCATATTGGCTTTCCAACTTGGTGTCAAAAAGTGTTCAACACCTGTTGACGTGTTTCAGTTGACGCATTACATTGCAGTTGTTCACCACATGATTTCAAGGTAGCCTCCGAGCTGACCTGACTATACCTCCGCTTGGTGAAGCTTTCTCGTCTTTCAATGTGAGGGTGGACTGCTTCTGTATGAATCAAGTTTGCCTCATTCAGCGCGATCGGGCGGTGAGGCAGTGCCAGCCAGGCCAATCGCTAGTGAAATTGTTTGAGCAAGCGCCCTTCTGGCTCCCGCCGGGCGGGGCGGGGCGGGGCGGGGCGGGGGCGCCTTCAGGCGCAGCGGCACGGGCTGGCGCAGGGCAGGGGAGAGGTGCCGAAGTCCGAGTTAAATCAGGCTGTCCCTTCTCCCCTCCCCCCTCTCCCCTTCCCGCCCCGCTCAGCGGCCGGCCGCCAGTCAGCCAGGGGGCCTAACGACCCCATCAGTAAAACGATCCAAATTGATTTGATTGGCCAAGGGGCCGCTGGGGAGCGGCGGAGACCGGAACTGGGGAACGGAGGGGGCGGAATGAGCCAAAGCCGCAGAGTCCATCCATCCATCTCTCTCTCTCTCTCTCTCTCTCTCTCTCTCTCTCTCTCTCTCTCTCTCTCTCTGTCTCTCTCACACTCACTCTCTCCCTCTCTCCCTCGCTCCCTCTCCTGTTTCTCCTTAATTTGCGGGCTCTTACCGCCCCTCCTCGGCCGGGGTGGGCCGGGTGGGCCGCTCTCTGAGGAGCGGGGCGCGGCGGTGGCGGGGCCGCGGGGCGGGGGGCGGGGGGCGGCGAGGGGCGTGGTTTGTGCGGGCGCGGAGGGGCGCGGCGGGGCGGTTGCCATGGGGACGGCATCGCCGCCAGCAGCGGGCCGTGTGGTGTGCGGTTGCGGATGCGGCTGTCTGCTGGCCCGCAGGCCTGCACGCCGCTCCTGCAGGGCCCTGCAGGGCCTCCTGCTGCTGCAGGGCCCGCAGGCCTGCACGCCGCCCCGCAAGGCCCTGCAGGGCCTCCTGCTGCTGCAGGGCCCGCAGGCCTGCACGCCGCCCCCACAGGGCCCTGCAGGGCCCGCTCTGATTGAATATCGTCAACATGTCGACACGCTGATCGGGCGCTAAATCAGCGGGAGGAAGCTTGTTGCGGTAGAGGTGTGCACTTGAACATTTTATTTCTAGGAATCTCTTGAAGGGACAAGTGTGGAATTGGAAATGCACTCACCTACACGTGTGCTACACTATTAAGAAATACTTTTTTCCAAAGCCAAAATAAAACACGAAGTCGGTAAAAAGAATAAAAGTCGAAACACAGGCTAAGTGGTTGTGCACGCTGTTGTGCATAAATTATCGAATTGATTTTGCAAATTTTGGTGGAAAATAAAAGGAGTTGATCTGCCCCACAGAGTTCCACCGCAGCGCCAGGGGTGCGGAGGAGAAAGTTATTCAAACTCTGGCGGGCCGTAGCGCTCCTGTAGCCCAGAGGGGGAAGTGCCAGATGGGAGGGGATGCACGCGACTCAGTCGGCGAGGGCCGGGCAGTGTGGGCGTGAGCTCTCGAAAAGGCGGCGTGCGAGAATGCTGACCACGAAGGGTCACCAGCATGCCTGCCCTGCCCGGCCACTGTGAAAAATGTCTTCGTAAATTTACAACATATTTTGTAATCACGATTTACAAAATATGTTGTAAATTTACGACCGCGCATTCTTGCTCGTCAATGAAATCTAAGTCGATACAAAGTACTTGTAATTTTACAATTTTAAGTTGTAATTTTACAACATTTATCATGGAAAATTTTCCTGTAACCTTTACATGTATTTTTCACAGTGGCGGGCGGCCACGAACTACTCCAGTATTTCTAGAGGCGGGACGGGACCATAACATCGACAGGCTATCATTCATTTCTCTCTTGCACTATTTTCTTATCTGAGTGCGTGATAGGGGGGCAAAAACGACTAGGGCTGTTGATGATCGCATATGTTCCCCATCTGTAAGTATTTCGCTGGAGGGTTATAACACAGTTTACAAACAGCAGTTTGGACTTCCAGTTCAAATCCCCAAGTTGTGTTTCTTTTCTAAAACAGGGTATGTATGAACGTAAAAAAATCTGTCGGCTATGCCCGAGATTTGAACCCGAGCTCCGAAAAGGCAGCTGGCCGGATCGGGGCGGTCTCTGCTCCCTACCGGGGCGGCGCGTGCACCCGCAAGCTGTGCCATGCTGCGCCGCCGGTACGGGTGTAGAAGGGTTGCCTACCCGCCAGGCGCCATCGTACAACAACCCGAAACTCAGAGAAAAAAAAGCGTGGTCGTTTATTCGCTTTTTGTTTTAAGTTACTGCTGCTGATGACGCCATACTGCCAGCCAGCCGGCCAGCCGAGCCTGGCGCGTAAAATAGCGCTGCTGTCACGCTTTTTACAAGAAGGTTACAGCTGCCCCCCCCCCCCTCCCCCTGCGCTGCGGCCGCGCCGTGGGCGGTTTGCCGAGCGCTGAGCGGGGCCGCTGTGCTGCTCCAGCCACGCGGAGGCGCGCCGGCGGCTCCCGACGCCCCTTATCACCGCCCTAAACCCTTTTTCGCGCGTCTGGAGGGCGGCGCGGCGTCCAGCCCGGCGAGCGTCCCGCGCCGCGGGCCGGGTCGGGCCGGGTCGGGCCGGGTCGGGTTGGGTCGGGCCGGGTCGAGTCCCCCGCGGTATGACCGCGCACGTCCGTCTGACCCTTACGTCCGTCCGCCCCCCCCCCTCCCCTGCTGCCCAGCCGTCCCGGTTACTTCCAGGGCATTTGCTCGGTATCGCGGGGCCGATCTGTTGAACAAGGCTCATGATAAAGGTAAGCTCCTATTTCCTCCGTTTATCCCCCACTTGAGCCTCCTCGGAGACGGCCTGGTGGTGGTGGTGGAGCTAGGAGGAAGGGGGGAGGCAGGGGGTAGAAAGTCCCGCGGTGAGGGGGGGGGGCTGCTTCTGCGCCACCGCACGCCACGCCACGCCACGCCTGGCGAGCCCTCGGGACCGATTTATATCCGGGTAGAAACTTGGCCAGACCAGACCAGGCGACTCCGCAGTCCGAGAGAGGCCCGTGGCAATGGCATTGTGGGGGTGGCGGGGGTGTAGGCCGGCCGCCGACCCGCCTCCAGGCAGCGCCTAATAGTTTACAGCAGCGGCTGACTGGCCAACTCGCATAATGTTGCCAGAAAAGTAGGCAATAAGTAGCCCAAACACAGTGGAGTAAAGCTGGCTGCATCTGCGCCTGCTTACTATGTAGGCAGAACCCTTGCACAGGTGCATAAATGTTGCCTAGTAGGCAGGCGCAGATGCAGCCAGCTTTACTCCACTGTGTTTGGGCTACTTATTGCCTACTTTTCTGGTAACATGGCCAACTCGGAGGCACGAGGGTACAGGGCAGGCGGAGACCTTAACGCCACAGCGGACAGAACGGGAGGGCCTAATTTTCTATTAATGTGGGTTTTGTTGTTTCCGAACCCGTAAGTTACTGGGTCCAGTTATACCAGCCCCAAACAGTTATTGGGTTTTTACCAAACCCCAGCCAGAGATGTCGCGCCCATAGACGTCATAATCGCTCTCTTAATTTCGAAACATAAAAACAAAACACAACAACAAACAAACTATACATTCTCTCCTTCCCTCTCTTATTCACACACACACGCGCGCACACTTCTCTCGGCTCACACTTCTCGACATACCGAAGGATATAGGACCCTGATGCCCCTGAGGTTCTCCGCGTCACCGCGACTAATTGGGTCTCACTCAAAAAGTTGAGCGCCGCGACCACACCACGTGACAGTCTCCTCCTCTCTCTCTCTCTCTCTCTCTCTCTCTCTCTCTCTCTCTCTCTCTCTCTCTCTCTCTCTCTCTCTCTCTCTCTCTGCTTCTCGCTCGCCCCGTCTCTCTCTCTCCCTCTCCCCACCCCCTCTTCGTGGCGTGTCGTTCACCCCTTTACTTCTCACGGCGGTGCGACTTCACAAACGGCCCGTGAGATATTCCGCCATTCCGACCGGCCGCCGCCACGGCCCGTGAGACGTGAGCTGCGTAGAGCGTAATGAGCCCTATCCACCTACGGGCCGATTGTGATCCGTCTTGTGGAAGAGGGGCTCTCTTTGCTCTCTCTCTCTCTCTCTCTCTCAGCTTCTCTTCTTCAGCGCGCCGAGCGGGGGGCTTGTTGTGGGGCATAAATAGCGGGTTCACTCTTACCGCACCCCCGCTTCTGCCCTCTTCTCTCTCTCCCTCCCTCTCTCTCTCTCTCTCTCTCTCTCTCTCTCTCTCTCTCTCTCTCTCTCTCTCTCTCTCCCTCTCTCCGTCTTCTCGGAGGCATGCGATTTCCCTTAATTGAGTCGAACACAAAGCTGTGTCTGAGCGTGGCCTGAGCGGCCTGGCGGGGCACCCTCCATCATGCCTAATGACAAACGCGACGACATAAATTTCCCCGGTCCGCGTAAATATGCAAGTCGGCATTGCCAGCAAAGCCAGCAGAAAACCATCAGCATCGCGCCGCGACACGCCACGCCACGCCACGCCACGCCACGCCACGCCACGCCACGCCGGGAGGCAGGCGGCAGCGCGGGTGTGTGGCGGAGGGGGAGGGGGTGGAGGAGTGGACGGGAGGAGTGGGGAGGGGGGGGTCGCTCTTGCGGCCGCGCAGCCACCCAGAAAATAGAGGAGCAGTTGGCATTGCCAATTCCCCGTGATGGGGGACAGGGCGTGGCGGGGAGTGGCGGCGTGGCGTGGCCCGGCCGTGCTACCCGTCCCGTCTGGACGGCGCAACGACCCTTGCGCCGGCGCTCTTAACAGCAAAAACAAAAACAAAAAAAGAAAAAAACAAAAGAATATGTGCTTCGGTCGTATCGTTTTCTCGCCCTTGTCATTTTTTTAGTTTTTTGTTCGAAAAGTGCTAATCCCGCCTCGGCCCGGCGATTGAATGTGGCCGCGGGGCGCGCAGGGCCGGCAGGATGTTATTCATTTGGCTGTCACGTGACTGATGGCCCCGCCCCATTGGCCCCACGCGGGTGGTGGCTCATTACGTCGCGTTAGGCGGGAGACGCACGGCCAGGCCAGGAGTTGTTATACGTTTGGCTCTGAACATCGGGCCGATCAAGCTTCGTGCCAAGAGATTGCGAATGTGCTGAAAAATAAGAGGTCCTGTCATTTTGAAAATGAAGAAGTATTAGGACGCCGCGGGATGCTTGATTTAAAATGATGGGTAATGATTATAATCGCAACGCTGCGTTTCCAATTTTCATGTCGACCATATTAGGGTCACGTCCTTTGTCACGGTTGTGTTCGGAGTGAGACCTCAATACTAAGTGCCGTCAGTCCATCAGTTCATTTGGTTCGAATACGAATGAGTCTAATCCGAAATGAATCGAGTCGCGTGAATGAAAGTTTGTTCCCAAAACATAAAACGCGCGCACACAGAAAATACACCCAGAAAATCTGATCCTTGAATCAAGGATATTTTCCTTAATAAAATACAAGGAACTTTTTTTCCTTAACATGATGTTAAATACGTTAAAATAAGGAATAATCTTTAAAACTGAGGAATAAAAAATCCTTGACTCAAAGAAAATTCCTAGAAATTGGGTTAAATTTTTCCTTGTAATTTTTTTTCCTTGAATCAACGCGTTTAGCCTTGTTTCAAGGATCACATTTTCTGGGTGTATATTTTTGTAACCAGCCGGTACGTCACACAGAGAAATAATGGAAAGTTGTAGCAGCCAGCGTGGACCATAAGGTCATGTTTGTGCTCACCGAAATTCGCCTGTTACAACCATTATGTAGGTTATATTTGTCTATGAGCTTACCATTTGATGGTTGCAACAACTTCTTATTTTTCTGGATGGCTGCACAGCGTAATCCAAATTTAATCGTAGATTCTGCTCTCATAATGTGCGTGCACTAAGCGCGGAAATCAAAATGAAATACACTACTCCACAACGTAAGGCAACACTGACAAATCAAAGGAAAAGCATCACTTGGACTTCACCCATCACCCACTCCCCTGGGGTTCTAAAAGAAAATTCTGAGTGTAGTGTCATTACACACTCCTTCTTAGGTGAGGCGTTTCCGAGGGGGCCTCAACTCCGCCCTGCAGTGTACCGGGTGTTTCTTTGAATGCGTAACAGTGTTGCGGGATTGCATACTCGCCAGGGCTGCAGGGGCCATGGCGCCTTACGGGCGAATTGGGTAGGCAAACCCGCGACACTGTTACGCATTCAAAGAAACATCCGGTACGCTGGATTGCCCGAGTTGAGGCCGCCGGTCGCGGCGCGGCGCGGGGCGGGGCGGGTCAGCACTCACCTGACGAGCTGTCGTGCGGGCTGGCCGTGTCCAGGTGCGGGCGCCAGCACCCCCCGGCCCCCGCGCCCCCCAGCAGCGGGAAGGCGCCGAGCGGGCCGCCCAGGGCGCCGCCCATGGAGCCGAGCGGCCCGGCCATGCCGAGGTGCGCCAGCGGCCCGCCCAGCGACGCGCGCTCCTTCTGCCCGGTGAACATGTTGGGGTCCAGGATGTTCTTGACGGAGAAGGCGAGGCCGCGCCGGATCTGGTGCGAGGGCGGCGGGCTGGGCTGGCACGTGGAGGGCGGCGACGGCGACCTGGCGCTTTGTGGACTGCGGGGGCTTCGGGGGCTCCTCGGGCTGTGGGGGCTGTTGGACCGCGACCCGGGCGGGCTGCTGAGCCGCGGGCTGAGCTTGCCGGCGCCCCCGTGCAGGTGGTGGTGGTGGTGGTTGTTGTTGAGGTGCAGGTGGTGGTGGTGGAGGTGGTGGTGGTTGTGGTTGTCGTCGTCCGGGGCCGAGGACGAGGCCATGGACGAGGTGGGCGACAGCCGGTCCTCGCAGGGGTGCTGCTGCCGCAGCAGCAGCGGCCTCCGCGTCAGGTCCACGGGCAGCGCGGCCAGCGAGGCCAGCGACGTGGCCTTGACGTCGTCCTTGAGCCGGCGCCGCAGCTCGTCCTCCTCGTCCTCGTGGGCGACGTCCATGTCGCCCGCCTTCTTGTCGTGCACGGGCGCCACGGGCACGGCGATGGGCCGCACGAGCAGGGGGCCGGCGCCCGACACGGGCACGCCGCCGGGCACGGGCACGGGGTACACGGCGTGCCGCAGCAGCCCCGGGACCAGCCCCGCCGGGCCCGGGGGCGACGCCGCGGGCGAGCTCGGGGGCTGCGGCGCCGCCGGGGGCGACGCCTGTTGCTGTTGGTCCAGACGCTGCATCATGATCATCGTCATCATGTCAACATGTCACTGACGCCGGCACACGGGGACACACTCACTGCCGTCTTCACTCACACACACACACGCACGCACAGTAACACACTGTCACACGTTCACTGAACACACACGCACGCACGCACGCAGGACGATCGTGCTCGCGGGCGCGCTGCCCGTGCGCGCGTCGGGTGTCGCGGCTGCGGGGACGCGCTGCAGGGCGTGCGCTGGGCAGGGCGGGCTGGGAGGGACTGGCGGGCGGCAGGGCGGCGGCAGGACCAGCAGCAGCGCGCCCGGCCCGGCGCGCCCCCACCCCGCCGCGGCCACCGGGGCCGCAGGCTCCGCCCACCCGGGTCCTCCCCGCCGGGCCCGCCTCACCAGCCTCCCCTCGCCCTGCCTGCATCCTTGCGGTTTGTCCCTGCTTTCAGCCCTGGTAGTCTCTCTCTCTCTCTCTCTCTCTCTCTCTCTCTCTCTCTCTCTCTCTCTCTCTCTCTCTCTCTCTCTCTCTCTCTCTCTCTCTCTCCCTCTCTCCCTCCCTCCCTCCCTTTCGCTTTCCCTATCTCTCTCTCCCCCCCTCTCTCTTTCTCCCCCAACCTTGCCGTTTCGACGCTCTTTGCTCTTCTCTCATCCTCTCTCTCTCACTCGTTCTCCCCTGCTCTCTCCCACACGCGCAGTCAAGAGGGGCGCTAAGAGAGTTGCGTCTGAGGGACAGGGAGAGAGAGAGAGAGAGAGAGAGAGAGAGAGAGAGAGAGAGAGAGAGAGAGAGAGAGAGAGAGAGAGAGAGAGAGAGAGAGAGTGGAGGAGAGAGAGCAAGGGAGAGAGGACATTCCCGGAGTGAGAGGTAGTGCCGGGCCGGGGTGACGCTTATGTACAAACAGCGACCGCAGAGCGGCGCGCGATTTCCTCAACATGGCGTAAAAGTGGCGAGCGGTTGCGCGCGTCGCTGCTCCGAGCAGCACAGGGTGGCGGCGCCGGGCCGGGCCGGGCCGTCCGGGAGGGGCGTAAGTGATGGAGCGGCAGTCTGTGCGGGGGAGGGGAGGGGGCTCGGCCTGGGCAAGAGAGTCGCTTGCCGTGGTTCGTTTCAGAAGTACTCTATAACGGTATAACGGGAATATTTCGGAATTTTCTACACCCAGAATAACATTGTTTCCTGGTCCAACGGTACAAGGATTTACACTAAGATCAAATTTTCTCTCGAAACAAACCAAAATTGCTACTAGTTTAAAGAAAATTTCTTGACCTGAGTGTAGTATTACCTTGGAATCAAAAGTAAAGCTGAACTCGGGCCTCGGGCCAATGGTCTTGGGCATGTAATTGGATTAAGAAACGATTTTTCTGGGTGTCCTGGAAATTCGAGCTTAAGTCGTGTCACTCACTTACGGAGGAGTGAATTTATTCACAGGGTTGTAGGTGTGACACTAATCACTCATTCACGAGAGTTCCACTTGCAGCACCTTCACACTCACAGTATTTGTATCTTTTATTTATACAAAGTTAAAGAATCAAATTTTGTGCGTATATTTGCACGCTCTAGTGCCTTCATGCCGCGTTCTTTAGTCCCCGCGGTACGGTATTTTTCCCTGTAAAGTTTGCAGAGGTAACCATATTGCGTTTACGGAAAAGGCGTATAATCCAGTAATTTGCCACTCTCTCTGTTCCTCCCGCTCTGTCCCTCTCTTTCCCCCCTCTTTCTCCCATCTCTCTCGCTCTCTGCGCCAGTCTCTCTCTCTCTTTCGCACGCACGCGCGCGCTCTGCAATATCAACAACATAATAAGCGCACTAAACTGTGGGACGGGACCGCACTGTGCGGCGGGCGTGCTGGTAGTCCGGCGGGCGCCGCCGCCGCCGCGGGCCGCGAGGAGGCGCTGCAAAGCAGGTGCTAACAGTCGCTGGTCGCCGCCCTCCGCCGCCCCCGCCTCCCCCGCCTCCGTGCCCTGCCCCTTCCAACCGCCGCCCCCTCCACCGCCCGACCAATAGGAGCCGCCGCCTCCAAAGTGCCGTGCAGGCTCCTCCCCCCCTGCCGCCGCTCGCGCCGGTCCGGTCCGGTCCGCCAGCACAGACTGCCTCGGTAACTCTCTCTCTCTCTCTCTCTCTCTCTCTCTCTCTCTCTCTCTCTCTCTCTCTCTGGAGCGGTGGGGGGCGGCACTTCATCCCCGGCCTGGCCCCGCTAGCCCCCTCTTGGATGTCGTTTAGTGAGCGGGGGCGGGGGTGGGGCCGGGGGCGGGGGGTGGCGCCGCCCCCAGCGCCGCGCTACGCTCCGCCACGCCGCCTCTTAAACGCTTCATTTACGCAGGGGTAATTATGACGCGGGGCGGGGGTACTAAATGGCGGCCCGTTAGAGCTCCGCCCCGCCGCGCCACGCCCCGCCACGCCCCGCCACGCCCCGCCACGCCCCGCCACGCCCCGCCACGCCTCCGCAAGAGTATAGTGCGGCAGAGGAAACTTTGTGGCGGAGCTGGGACGTGTTCACACACACACACACACGCTCGTCCATCTGCATACGTTCTCTGTCATTTAGTTTCTTTCATTAACACTGTATCGTTTTTTTTATTATTATTATTATTTTTATTTTTTTTATTTTTTTACCACGGCCATTGTAAACTATTGTCGTACAGGAAAATTTTCCATGGAAAATGTCGTACAACTGCAATTTAAGATTGTAAATTTACAAGCACTGCGTGCCGTCTTGGAATCGAGTAACGAGAGTTGGGAGGCTGTACATGCACGACGCACTTTGTAAATGATAAGTTACAAAATATATCGTACTTTGTTTTCAGTGCACTGAACATGTATAAAGCACGGTGCGCGGGGTACAGTGTCGTACCGTCCACCTCCCACCGCGTCATTCGTCTAGATCATCCACCAGCGCACAGCCCGCCGCGCCGCGCCGCTCCGCCAAGTAACAAGCCTCGTTAGCCTCCGTTTCGCTCCTCTTTTCCTCGTGCCCCGCGGGGCCCGCCGCGCCCCGCCCCGCCCCGCCCCGCCCCGCCCCCGCCCCCGCCTCCGCCGCGTCCCCAGTGGCTTTCCGGGTCTGCTTTTGCTTATTGGCCCCTCCACCGCACCAGTTCTCCTCAGCAGAAATCGTCTGCGGTTTCCAGACCCACCCGGCGGAGTGTTTGGCTGCGGCAACCATATTATGGTCAGCTCAGGGAGGACTGTATAAAATGTGGTTAATGCCGCAATCGCACATAGTGCCACGGGCCCACCACGTCGTATACAACGTTTCAGACTGTTCAAAATTAAAACGGAAATTTTGAGGGTTTTGCCCGGAAAATTTTCAGCCGGTTTTCGCTGTTTTTCAAGTATACATGACGACTGCACCAGTCGATTAAGGACCTTTACGTATACTTTCAAAATACGGACCAGCCCGAACTCAAATGTCCCTTATTGTGCACCATTTTCTATATAGGCCCCTTTCAATAAAAAACTGTTTACGGAACCTCGCGTAATTTCCAACAACGGCTTTCCCCATGTTTTAGAGGAACGGATCAGTCAGTAAAATACAACGGCGCTTTATGCTGGCGAAATTTTAACAGCTTGAGGCGCACCTGACCACTCCAAAAAGCTTACGGTGATTTTTATTTTAAGCTACAGTGAACTCTGCAGCACTGTAGCTTACGGTGAATTTTCACCGTAAGCTACGGCGAATGTCAGTGTCAGCTACGGTGAATAAACGTGCATCACCGTAGCTTAAGCGATATTACCGTAGCTTACGGTGAAAATTCACCGTAAGCTACAGTGCTGCAGGGTTCACCGTAGCTGGCAGTGAAAACCACAGGAAGCTTTTATCAGTGACGCAACTCCTCTGCGGCGGCGCGGCGCCCGACTTCTCCGGGATAGGCAACGCGAGCGCTCCCGCGTTCGGCGGGCTTGCCTACCCCGCGCACCGCAGGGGCGTGACCACGACCGCCCGGCTATCGGGCCCGGGGCCGGGGCCGACCCTCTGTCTGTTTCAATGGGCCGCGGCCGCCCGCACTCGGCCCATAAAAGGAATCAGCGAAAGGCCACTTTAAAACCCTGAACCCTGTGTGTGTGTGTGTGAGGAGGGGGGTGGCCGGGAGTGCGGCCGGGCGGAGGGGAAGCAGGCGTCTCTGAGCCTCTGGTATATTCAATCAACAGGCCGGAGGGGGGAGGGAGGAGGACAGGGAGGGGGAGGGGAGGGGAGGGGCTGTGGAGGCGCCACGCGGCGCCACGCCACAGCCCCGCCATTAATTAGTGAATTGCATTATAATGCCGGCACCTAAGCCCCGGGATTCGCTTGCGGCCGGAGGGATTTTGAGACAAGAGCCCCGGAGGAGAGCGGGCGGGGCGACAGCGACGGGGAGGCGACGGTGCTCACCTCCACTTCCTCCTCCTCCTCCTCCTCCTCCTCCTCCTCCTCCTCCACCTCCTCCACCTCCTCCAACTCCTCCTCCTCTTCCTCATCCTCCTCCTCTACCTGCTTCCTCCTCCTCCTCCTCCTCCTCCTCCTCCTCCACCTCCTCCACCTCCTCCTCCTCTTCCTCATCCTCCTCCTCTACCTCCTCTTCCTCATCCTCCTCCTCCTCCTCCTCCTCCTCCTTATGAATCTACCTCCCCCTCCCCGCTACCCCACTCCACCATTACCCCCGCTACTCGGTGTGAAAGAAATCACTTCAAAAACTAAGTGCACCAATGTAGCACGATTGTATATATAATTAAATTCATTGCATTTGGCGTGTGACACATTTGAACACACATTCAAAAAGCGAGTGCCCATTCGCACTATTGCAAGCCAAAATAGATATATTATATTAGGCTATAGCCTTTTCTTTAACCTTTAAAGGCGACCACCTCCTATGCGCGCTGCAGTCCTGGTCATTTCACACAGGATACACAGGTTGTGTCGGGACCAGACATACACACAGCAATACGAGGTTGTGTCGGGACCAGATACACACAGCAATCCGAGGTGGTGTCGGGACACGACTTGGTGGTCACCTTTACCGTCAAGAGACCACCTCCTATGCGCGCTGCAGTCCTGGTCATTTCACACAGGATACACAGGTTGTGTCGGGACCAGACATACACACAGCAATACGAGGTTGTGTCGGGACCAGATACACACAGCAATCCGAGGTGGTGTCGGGACACGACTTGGTGGTCACCTTTACCGTCAAGAGACCACCTCCTATGCGCGCTGCAGTCCTGGTCATTTCACACAGGATACACAGGTTGTGTCGGGACCAGACATACACACAGCAATACGAGGTTGTGTCGGGACCAGATACACACAGCAATCCGAGGTGGTGTCGGGACACGACTTGGTGGTCACCTTTACCGTCAAGAGACCACCTCCTATGCGCGCTGCAGTCCTGGTCATTTCACACAGGATACACAGGTTGTGTCGGGACCAGACATACACACAGCAATACGAGATGGTTATGCAACACGACGCTGAAGAATCATTCGTGTTTAGTGTATGCGCTTACCTCTCTGGCCGCCTTTTTCTGGATTAATAATGAAGTCAAAAGGAGAATCTGCCGGCGAGGTGATAAAATCAACTGGAGGGGCTAACCTCAGCAGCAGGCTGCCTGATGTGAGTGTGGGGGGTAAGGGCGCCAACAGGGCATTAATTCTAACAAGGCGGGGGGCCCAAATGATAACGCCGGCAAAAGGACAAAGGCGCAAATAACACGACGGGCTCGGAGGGGCGGGGGGCGGTGAGGCGGGGGTGGTCCGTCGGGAGCGTGCGGGGCCGGCCGCGGGGGGCCGCCACCATACCCAGCGCCTCGCGCCACCAGTATGGCACCCCCTTCATCACGCTATTAGTCACACAACCTCATCTAATATGCAATTATAAGGGTGTGGTGCGGGAACGGGGGGTGGCGGGGCGGGGTGCGGCGGGGTGGGGTGCGGCGGGGTGGGGCGGGGCGCTGGCATTACCAGCAGCATCAGCAGCGCGAGGGTCGACCGCAACAAAAGCAGCCGCGGCGACAACAAGCGGAAGGGAGGAGGGTCGCTGCCGCTGGGCTGCGCGCGGGGCGGGGCGGGGCGGGGCGGGGGTGGCGCCGAGTAGAGCGCTCGCAAACTGCGAACAACAACTGAACTTGTTGCATTGTGGAGGGCGTCTCTCTTCTCCACCCTCTCTCTCTCTCTCACTCACTCTCTCTCTCTCCCCTTCTCTCTCTCCGTGCAAGGGAGAGGGACTATTCCCCCCAAAGTTGTGCGCGTTTTAGCAGCACCGACACCGACAACGGGAATAGCGACACCAGCCGCCGCGGCTGCGGTGGCGGCGCGCTGGGCGGCGCTGGGCGTCGCGGCGGCGGCGGTTAGGTTGCGGGGCGCCGGGCCGGGGGCGCCGCGGCGCCAGGCCGGGCCAGGCCGCCGGGGGCTTGTTGTGCTGTCGTTGGCGGCGGTTGCGCATGCCACCTTGTGTCGTGAGCGTCATCCCACTGCCGCAAAGTTGTGATGAGGTGTAGGTAGGTAGGTGGTTGCAGGGTGGAGGGGGGGGGGGGGACGGGGGCCGAAGAGGGAAGGAGCGCTGTGCGCTTAGTCTAGACGCCTGTAGCAGCCAGCGGGAAAGAAGTGCAGGAGCTACCCGGCTACAGCGTCCTGCCCCAGGCTGCAACTACTGTGTTCGTGTGTGTGTGTGTGTGTGTGTGTGTGCACTGGTCAGGGCTCCGTAACTTATTACTTAAGCTCCTTAAAAGTTATGTTAAGCGTTAGAGTTACAACTTGTAACTTTTATTCTGGCTCTTTCAAAATAATATATTGGTGCGGATGGTGCAAATCACAGGTCCATCGTTCCTGAATAATTTGGGACACATTTGAAATTCTATAACTTTAACTTTTATTGGAACATGTCTTTTGTTACGTTAGGTAACTAACATTCGTTCGTGTTATGTTAAGTTACGGAGCCGTGGCACTGGTAAAACTAAGGCGTAGTTGTACGCCTTTGATGAAGCGCACACTCCGTACGCCCTTCTTGAAGCATACAAGAGCTCATGCGCTCTTTTCCTTCCTGTCTAAATGCATGGGGAATTTTCTTAAAGCGTAGTTGTATGCTTCAACAAGGGCGTACAACTACGCCTTAGTTTCACCTCTGTCTGTGTGTGTGTGTGCGTGCGCGCGCGCCGAGGGGTGGCAAGAGGCCTGGCCGGGGCGCAGGCGCGCGAGGCGAGACTCAGACAGTAACCGTTTAGTCCGCTTCATTTGGCCATCAGGACGCGTGTGTAGCGCGCGCCGAACACCGCACCCCGCCCCGCCCCGCCCCGCCCCGCCCCGCCCCCCGCCGCCCCCACCCCCGCGCTGCTCTGGGTACAGAGGCGGGGCGGGGCGGGTCGCATATGGCTCGCCCCGGCGAGCTGGTTTGTGAGCGCTCGTGTGTGTGTGTGTGTGTGTGTGTGTGTGTGTGTGTGTGTGTGTGTGTGTGGCGCTGGACCCGCACCCAGGCACGCCACGCCACCCCGATGGCCGTCGAGCAGAGGCCTCTGGGGAAATTCAGACCCTTGTCATCGGAGATCCAACGCGCCACTGAACCCCCCCAGGAGCTAGCCGGCCTGTATTTATCCCATCTTCACCGCTGCCCGCGGCACCCCTCCCTCCCCACGCGACACCTACCCCTCTGCTAATGGCCTCATTTGAACGCTTAAGATTTTTCTCCAGGACCCTGGGGAGGAAATGTGAGTCGGCATGTCGTTTTGTGTGTGTGAGTGTGTGTGTGTGCCAGGGGTGGGATAGAGTCCGTCCGTCGTATTGCCATATCCCGTTTTGCAGTGCCTAAAACGCGCGGTGGGTATTACACCCTGAAAAACTAAAATGTAAGAAACACGGTGCGGTTACACACTAATCAAACCTTACAGTGATTTTCACTGTAAGCTACGGTGAACCCTGCAGCAGTGTAGCTTACGGTGAATTTCCACCGTAAGCTACGGTGATGCACCCTGAATCACGGTAGCTTACAGTGACATTCACCGTAGCTTACGGTGAAAATTCACCGTAAGCTGCAGTGCTGCAGGGTCCGTAGCTTACAGTGAAAATCACCGTAAGGTTTAAGAGTGCAGGGAATGACCGTAAGTCCTCTCTAATAGATACGTAGGTCAGGTCCGATAGGTGAGGTAGCCGCAGACGGATGCGGTTTTGTCAGATCATCCAGTGAAATGTGCTTGCATATATTTTATGCAAATATAGTGCGAGTCGGTCTTCCTCTCCTCTCCTCTCCTCTCCTCGTGATTGCTGGCCAGTCGACTGTGCCGCCCGCAATAGCTACCCCCTATCATCTCCTCCGCGCGCCGCCCCGCCCCGCCCCGCCCCGCCCCGCCCCGCCCCGACCGTCCCAAATCAGTGCTGGTGGTCATCGTGACCCCCACCCCACACCTCGACCCCGTGCCGGCCGTGGCCAACTACCCGGCAACACGCGGTAATGGCCATCATCACGGAATGATTTGGAACGACGCGAATCGGCACTGGGTGTCCCCTCGCCTCGCGGGTGTCCCCCGGGTGTCCCCCTGGTGTCCGCCACCCACCCCGGCAGGCGCGGCCGTCCCCGGGGACGACTTGCTCCCGGCCGGGCCGGCCTCCCCCCGCCCCCTCCCTCCCTGGTCCTTCTGCAGCTCGTAATAGCCACATATGTCGCGCAGCGTTTTCTCCATAAACATGAGGCTATTCTCGAGATTTGTTACACACCATGCCGGCGCAGACACTGGCGACGACACGCGGCCGACGACGAGGTTATTTCCGTCGCCTTTTGGAGTAGGCGTGCATAACTTATCGGAAATGGTTGTGTCGACAGGACGCTTGTTATTATATTATGCATTATATGTTTTGCTTTTCGAGCGATTTGGATTTTATGTATTCGTGTGCGTGTGTGTGTGTGTGTGTATCAGGGCGGCTAGCTTGTCTAGAGGCGGATGGGCACAAGGTTCTACTAATCACCAAAAAACTTTTCGCTGTAAAACGCGTTTTTTTTTTTTGTTTTTTTTTTAAATATTTTTTATTTTTAAATATGGGTTTTGATGTAATGGCTTGCCTTTGGTGAATGCGAGTGAATGTGTATCTGAGAAATCAGCATGCCTCCTCCTAAAAATGTGTCTAGTTATTGTCTGAGAACTAACTTTTATTCATTTATTATCTTTAAGTAGAATGTCTAAAAAGTTTCAATACATTCATTAGATCCCCCCCTCTCTCTCTCTCTCTCTCTCTCTCTCTCTCTCTCTCTCTCTCTCTCTCTCTCTCTCTCTCTCTAAAATGTACCAAAAAAACTCATCCCCAAACCCCAAAATTGTACATAAAATCCCTCCAATAAAACCACTTTTAAAAACTATAAAAAAAACTCTCTCTCTCAACAGAGAGAGAGAGAGGGGGCTAGGGAGGAACTGAGGAGGAACGGGAGAGGAGGGAGTCCGCGAAGGACAGTCAGTCGACACGACGACACGAATACTCGATGTGAGCGCAGGGCGGGGCGGGGCGGGGCGGGGCGGGGCGGGGCGCGGGGGGTGGAACCTCGACTTGGGGGTGTCATGTGCGGCGCGGCGCGGCGCCTCCGGTCTGGTCCCCGGGGCCGCGCGTAATGAGGCTATAAAATAACACATCCAGCAGCAGCTTCCCCCTCCCCCCCGCCACCTCCAGCGACCGCAATCATCACGATCCGGGTGCCATACCGCGAGACAATGTCTCGGTGACGGGGACAGTTGTTGTCCTCTGTATACAGTGTGTGTGTGTGTGTGTGTGTGTGTGTTTCCTTTTGTTTTCGCCGGTGGGTGCCCCGCCCCGCTCTGCCGCCGCTCTCCACTCTTTTCTCTTTGCTCAACGAGCCGCATGGTCCGTGTAATGGCGTTGTTATACCGCGGACATGCCAGGCCGGGCCGAGCCGAGCCGAGCCGAGCCGAGCCGAGCCGAGCCGAGCCGAGCCGAGCCGAGCCGCACCTGCTAATAAAGCTGCCCCCATGACGGTCCGAAAGAGAACACCCTCCGTGACTTATCCACACTTTTCTCATGCTGTCGACGGCGTCGTCGTCGTCCTCGGCATCATCAGCGAGCGAGCATCATCGTACACCTTTGAGAGCTCACGCTCCCTTGACAGGCCCGCCCCGCCCCGCCCCGCCCCGCCACACCCCACCCCCGCCCCGCCCCGCCCCACCACACCCCACCCCCGCCCCGCCCCGCCCCGCCCCGCCACACCCCCGCCCCCGCGCCTGCCCTCGCGGTCAGCCTACACCCTCCCGCCGTCACTCGCGCGCCGCGCGCGAAAGCCATCCGACGCGGCAATTTTTCATACTAGTGTTTCGGGAGGCCCGGCCGGGCCGGGTGGGCGAGGCCGCTATGGTGCCGGCCGGCGCACGACGCCACCGGAGGCAGTGGTACTTGCTGAGAAAGCTGACTTGACTCTTCCCCAGGGACGCACCCCTCCCCCCTGCTCCACCCCCTCCCCCCGCCCGCCCTCCCTTCTCCCCCGGTCCCTCCGCGGCGGCCCGAGCGGCGGGCGCGGCCCTCCTCCCCCCCCTCCCCCCAACCCACCCCCGTAGACGCTTTGCGCCGCGATTCGCGTGTAATGCTGCGCCGCGCCACGCCACGCCACGCCACGCCACGCCAGCCCGTAAAACACTGTGCGGCGGCGCCAGGCCGGGCGGGCCGGGCCGGGCCGGGCCACACCCCGCAATTATGTTTTCGAATTAACTCGGTAATGTAGGGAGGGGTTTTGTCATTTACCCGACCTCTCTCCCTTCTTGTCGCGCGCGTTGCGCTGCTTTTCGCCTTTCCTACCCCCATACCAATTTCTATCTCTGTCGTACCCACAGAGAGAGAGAGAGAGAGAGAGAGAGAGAGAGAGAGAGAGGTGGGGGAAGAGGGGATGTGGGGCTGGCTGCCGGTTCTAAAATTCCAGGCACATTATTTAACAAGGTTCGGTTTTCTGACGCCTTTTTCCCTTGGCATTCTTCTTACACCTGCCCACGGGAACTTCTTCAAGTTCAACTTTGCGTTACAATGGCAAGAGTTCGTAACACACTTACTAAAGTGTTTTTTTCGCACACTGATAAGTGTACACTAATTAAAGAAAAAAGAGTTTTCCTAGAATAAGTGTACACTTATTAAAGAAAAAAGAATTTTCCTAGAATAAGTGTACACTTATTAAAGAAAAAAGAATTTTCCTAGAATAAGTGTACACTTATTAAAGAAAAAAGAATTTTCCTAGAATAAGTGTACACTTATTAAAGAAAAAAGGATTTTCCTAGGAATTAATTCTACCCACAGACAAGTATGCGAGTATAGCATTCTACAAAGCTGCGAGTGTGCCTGTGACACTCTGACACTGTTTGCAGTGTACACTCCGGCCGCTGCCACGGCCGCGTCCACAGGTTGTCCCCGCACGTGTCCGGTCACGGCGCGGGGCCCGCGTCACGTCACGTTGTCACGTGTCCCGTCCGTCACGGGAAATTGGCCATTAGTCTCGTCCGCGAGGAGCGCGCGCGCGTGGCGTGGCACCGCGTCGCATAGTGCCAGCCATGCCAGCAAAGCACAAACTTTTTTTGTTTCATTTTTTTTTCCCTTTATATTTTGTTCGTCGTCTGTTCTAAGTGTGCAACATTCTACGAGTACTGTAACGTGTTTTAAAAAGCAGGAACGAAAACTTACTGGGGTTTTTCTGGAAAAAGAAAAGAAAGAAAAAAACAGAGGAACCTGTTTTTTCTCCAAAGAGACACCAACGTGTGTGCGTGTGTGATAAAATGATCCCTCTCCCTCTCCTGTACCTCTCTCTCTACACTTCCGCTCTACTCGGACGCGCTAAAAATGGCGCGCGCGAACCGCAGCCATAAAAATAATCGTAGCCATTGGCGGGAGCGCGTTCCCCCGGCGCGGCGCGGGGCGGGGCCCCTACCCGCCCGCAGAAGCACGGCGGCGAGTGGGGCCTGCGGGCCGCCCCGCCCCGCCCCGCCCCGCCCCGCCCCGCCCCGCCCCGCCCCGCCGAGATTCACCCGATAGGATTGTCGATATTTGGCGGAAAAGGGTCGAGAGCAAGTCTATCGGGCGCGGAATGCTGGGGGGATGGGGTAGTGGCGGCGCGGGGGTGAGCCGTCATAGCACAGCTGCGCCCCTGCCGGCCGGCCGGCCGGGCCCCGGGGGCCGCGTGCGAGGTGAGCTGGGCCCGGCCCGGCCCAGCACGGGGCTCTGCTGAGCACTCTCGGACGCCCCCGGGCGCCGCACGCGTGCTGGCGGTGCTGAGCGTCCGCACGAATAATATATAAGGTGCTTTGCGCTCTGATACTGATGCTGGCGAGCAGTGGACTCAGGACCGAGAGCACTCTGCGGGAAATATTCGCTTCAAATTTAAGTCAGCAGCAGTCTGTAAACTGTTGATTAATCAGTGTATAATAATTTTTAATGTTTTCTTGGGATCTGTGGGATGAGTTGGTCTGCACAGGAAAAACAAAGGTGCCAAGCAACGCCTTTTCTGGGGCGCTAAAATCAAGTGCTAAGTTTAGTGCCTTTCCTGGGGCACCAAATCTTAGTGCCTTGCAAAGGCACTAAATTTGTATGGAGTAAACGCAGCTGGTCAGCTACAGGTGCTAAGCTAAGGGGGAACTCCTACCTTTTAAAGGCACTAGCAAAATTTAGTGCCTTTCCAAAGTCACTAAATCTTAGTCCCTTACAAGCGTGACCACATAGTGCTCAGGGCACACCTAATGTGTTAAGTTGGTGCAGAAGACGTAACTGACTGCGGTGACGCATCCTCTTTTTTCACACCGCAGTGCAGCCTAAGTTTGTGAATTTCTATTTCTATTCTACAGAGGTGGGGAGGAGAAAAAGTAAAGTTAGTATGTACCACTGACTTGACCCTCCAGATTTGTAAAATCCACGGTAAAACTGGCGTTCATAAGGTCTTGAAAACCAAGACGTTTTACAAGCAATCTTTCTTACCGTGTTCCAAGGAAAAATTATCACACTTTCACCTATTTAAGCGTATTCTCGCTCCTGAAAGTGTGCGACATTCACACATTTGTGTTTCCGTAGCCTATACCACCTGCTGCTCGGGCCGGGCGCGCCGCCCTCGGGTGACCCAGCCAGCACTGCTTCTGTCTCAGTCTATGTAATTGGCTGAGGAGGAGGAGGAGGGTTCCGGGGCGGCAGCGACTCATCTCTGCTGCGGTTAGGCGGCCGGCCGGGCCCCGGGCCGGACGGTCGGCGCTTTGAGCGGCGCTCGGGCGCAACGGCTAGGGGCGTAAGGGTAAAGAGAGAGCCGACAGGGCCGGGCCGGGCCACAGGGGGCGGGCGGGAGGGACGGGCACTACTTGACACGCGCTGTCGGTATGCGTGTCTTGTAGTTTCTCTTTTTCTCTTTTTTTGTGTTTTTGGTGTGACAAGTGCGAAGGCTGAAGCCGGCGCGGCCGGCGGCAGGCTTGTGAGGAGGAGGAGGAGGAGGCTGTAGGCGGAGCGGTGTCCTCTCGATCTCACCGCAAGGCTAATGAGGCCACGCCTGCCCTGCCGCGCCGCGTGCTGCACACTGCGAACCCAAGTGCGTGAATGTCTTACACTTCTTGTGAGTTTTTTTTAGTGATTTGCATCGACCCCTTTCTATTATTTTATTTTTACATCAAAATAAGTACATATCAAGAGGTACACTTCTCTGCACAAAATACGAGTTTAGCCACTGGAACTCCTAAAAGTCGTAATTTAATATTTTTGCTCTCAACGAATTTGGCTAACGCTTTAGCTGTTTCGGTGCTAAAATATTATTTTTTTTTTTTTGCGTGCTGTCCGTGTTCACAGCGAGGAGGCAACCACTTGCGAAATCCTCTGTCCTCTTACACGCCCGAAATCTCTTGAAATCCGCCAAATTTTTCGCGCAAAAAGACAAATAACAAGCAAAATATGGGCGTAAAATCCGTTGAAATCTTATTGCGAAAAATCCGCTGAAATCTCTCCGAAGAAATCTGGTGGTGCCCTAAAATCAAAAGTGCCGTCGGTTCACAGTTTGACGGTCGTACGATGCGATGACGGTGCAGGGGCCTTAATGACTGCACGCCCCCCGTGCCGCCCCCGCCCCCGCCCCCGCCCCCCTCCTGGTGCCGCCCCCGGTGCGCATCCCGGCAGTGCAGAGGGCCTGACACTCCATTAACGCCTCGGGGTCCCACATAAAACAGCCGCTTGTTCTCCTGCTCGGCACCAGCCGGATGCACGGCTGCGCGCCAGCCGCACCGTGCCGCGGGATGGCGGGGGGAGTTCAAGCGCGGCGGGGCGGAACCGAAAAGAAGGTGATTGGGGGAAGAACCACCAGGCCGGCCCTGAAGCGGGGGGCAAAGTATTTCTTTTTGCCTATACTTACAGGCTGGAAGTAACCTATACGGCGTTTTATTTAGGGCTTTAGGCACTGTTTTTCAATTGTGACGTCACAATTTTGTTTTAAATGTGAAAACTGTCACATTGGTCAGAATTTGATGTCACAGCCGCTTCAACTTGAATTGGCCAGAATATGTGGGCTGAATTTTACAATCACATTCAAAAGAATGTGTCAATAAGATTCAAAATAATGTGACAGTTTTCACACGAAATGCTGACGTCGCAGGAATTGAATAACAGTCGGGGCAAATCTCCTTGAACCCCTCCGCTGAATCCGGCCCTGACTCGACCGCGATGGGGTACTCCACACACATAATAGTCGGTTCTTTTAATAGGTTTTATGCAATGAAAATTCTAGAAAACACACTTTTTGATATGGAGCTTAATAGCCTGCTTTTACTATTGCCAAACACAATTTTAAACAAGAACCGACTTCTAGGCCTAGTAAAACGTGTCCTTAGAAGAAGCCTGATATTTTTTTTTTCTGGACACGTCAAGCGTAATTCTTGGTTTGGGATGTATATTACGCAAGATGTTTTCACCTCGACAGTGACTCTCTTTCTCTCTCCCTCTCTTAACGCGAATTCACACCATCGACCTATATAGTAGTTCAAGTAATAGACGGAACGGGGGAGAAATATCGTCTCACCAAAGGCGGGAAAAACAAAAATCAAAAGAAGAAAAAGAAGAAAAAGACCGCAACGTGTATGTCACTTCACTTCACTTCTTCCTTCCCCCATCCCCACATCCTTTACCTCCCCAAGCGGAAAGCCTCTCCTAATTGGCCGCATGCCCCGCGTGCCTGTGTCGCAGCGGCAGGTCCACGCCGCACCCCACCGCGCCCCGCCCCGCCCCGCCCCGCCCCGCCCCGCCCCGCCCCACCCCGCCCCGCCACCAAAAAGAGCACCGCGCCCCGCCTCGCCCCGCCCCGCCCCGCCCTGTCTTGTTTGCGGGGCCCCTCCCGCTCTCTCGTCCCGGGCGCAAGCAAGCTCGGGGAAGAGGCTGCAGCGTCGTTCAAGGACGCTAAAAACCATCCGTGAGGCAATACAAAAGCGCGGTCTCGGTCCCACCCAGGAAAAAATACGAATTTATAGCTCAGGGAGAACCTTACAACCATGGTTGTGGCGACCAAAATTTCATGTTAAGCTGGGATGTATCGTTTTTTCTTCGCGTATGACTGTCTATTGCAATAATGAAAGTATTTTTCTGCCAAGTAGGCAACACACTCAGCAACCTCGTAGCACAGGTCCGTGCAGTTGTTGCCTACAGTAGGCAGGTGCGGATCCAGCCCGCTCATTTATAACTCTGATTATAGACAACCTTTTGCCTAACTTTTCCGGCACAGCTACACTGAACACTGATCAGGGCTCATCTTCATCCAATCATAACAACGCGAACTCCACTCGGATTCGCACGTAGCCAATTCATTTTCCCTTGCCCCAGGCGAAACCATCAACCATCTGCCATTCTAAACTCGCCAATAACATTTTGACGCCAACCGTGGCGTAATCCTGATTAGTTACTGGCGGCGCTGATGGGCTGCCGGGCCGGCCGGAGCCGCACTTTCTATTTACACGGCCCGCTCAGGCCGCCCCGCCCCGCCCCGCCCCACCCCGCCCCGCCCCGCCCCGCCCCGCCCCGATCTGCCGCGCTAATTATCAAAGTGATAACGCGCCCTGCTGCTTGTGGCGAGTTGGCTCGGCCGAGCGTGGCGTGGCAGGGCAGGGCGGGGCGGGGCGGGGCGGGGCGGGGCGGGGCGTGGCGGGTAAGGGCGTGCCGGCACCCCCTGCTCCGCACCGCGGTCCAACGAGCCCCAATCACCAACTCGGATGTAACTCTCTCTCTGCAGCTCACTCAGCGCTCACGCCGCTCACGCCGCGCCGCGCCCGACTCCCATTGGCGTACACCTCTCTGTCCTTGTCGCACTCGTGCCCGACGTAGGGCGCCGCCGCGAGTGCGACAAGGACAGAGAGGTACGAGGGTGATCCTAGGAATCAGTTCGCTGCCGCCGCTGACTCTGTGAGGCCCGTCCCGTCCCGGCCCGGCCCCCGGCCCGTCGGTAACGGGCAAACTTGACTCCTCGCCTCGCCCCGCTCTCCACCAACTCGTGAATGGAGCCCAACACGCCACGCCACGCCACGCCACGGCCCTGTTTAGCCCAGCCCAGGCTCCAGCGTGGCGTGCTGGAGTTGGTGGACTGGCGCTGCGTGACGGGTCGCGGACGGACCAGGTGAGCACACTGAGCTGGCCGGGGCCCGGCCGCAAGCTGTGCATATTCATACCGATCCTTGATTTTGGTTCTCACAACAGAAAAGTTTGCTCATACATGCAACAATTCTTCTTGTTGTTTAGTTGTTGCAACGTTGTTAACTAAATTCACTATGTGAGAAATGGGTGTAAGGGTTATGAAGAAATGTCGTAAAGTTACGATATGAATTTGAAAAATTACAAAATTGGAAAGACACTTGGTATTGTTCTTAAACGAGCACAAATAGGCTTTTCTAAATTTACGAAACCGATCGTAAATCTACAACTTCATTTGTAAATCAAAAGTTATAAAAAATGTAGCTTTACGAAGATATTTTTTTGTTTTACAGTGAAAATTTTGTTGGTGGGAGCAAAACTTCTGTTACTACAAAAATTTAGTTGGGGGAACAATCTGTTGGGCGACTTAGTTTGCCTCCGAGCGCGGCGCACACGTGCCGGCCCGCCCGCAGCGGAAGCAGCCTCAGCCTCAGGTTTGTTTGTGGCGCGCGTTTCAAAAATACAAATTGGACGATGATGGAGATATGTACAACATGGTCGCGCCAGGCGGTGCTATAAATTTGTCCCCGGGCCGCTCGGCGCGGTGGCGCGGTGGCGCGGTGGCGCGGTGGCTCCTCGCGGCGGGGAACCGCTGTGCGGCGCTCTATTAGTCAGCCCCCCCCCCCCCCCCCCCCCCCCCTCCCCCCACCCCCCTCCCCTCGTTCCCCGGGCCCTTGACGCGATGCCGGGGCGTAATTCAGCGGCCGATCACGTTGAGCGAGCCGCGCAATCTCCTGCAGCGGCCACTCAATTAGGGCCAGCCGGGGGGGGGGGGGGGGGGGGCGCTTCACGCTCTCAAACACCACACTCCCTCTACCCATACCCCTTACCCCTGTGGGGGGGGGGGGGGATTTATTTCCTCCCTACCCCCCAATCATGACTAATAGAACCCGTAAGACGAAGTACCTGCATCGTTTGGGGAAAGATATGAAAGACAGCAAATGTTTTGTGCACACGAAACCCTTATACATTTGATTGTGCATAAACATGCAGAATTTTAAGCAGCCATAACTATGCACAATTTTTGTGCATAATTATGTACAAATTGTGCATAACTATGCACAAATTGTACATAGTTATGCATGAAATTGTGCATACTCTTATGGTTGCTTAAAATCCTGCATGTTTATGCACAATAAAATGCATAAGGATTTAGTGTGTGGGTAGAAAAGAAGAGATGGAAAAGACTGTTATACAGACATCGCGAGGCCGACAGGCCACCTTTGGGTACACTGTTTACTTCAGTGTGAGACTGCGGTGCTTCACATCTAACGAAGAGCATTCCTGTCTCACATTACCATTGGACAACCAAGTGTGTGCAAGTATTCATTATTCACTGCTTACATCAAGTATTGAGCAAATACACTGGTAAAACTAAAGCGTAGTTGTACGCCTTTTTCAAGCGTTCCGAAAGTGTTTTCTTTTTTTTTATATTTTTTTTTTTTTGAATGCGTAACTGTGTTGCGGGTTTGCCTACCCCATTCGTCCGTACGGCGCTATGGCCCCTGCAGCGCTGGCGACTATGCAATCCCGCAACACTGTTACGCATTCCAAGAAACACTCGGTACATGCACAAGTACACACTATTCGCAAAATACATTGTCATGTAAAAGTTAAGATCACACGAAAACACCTGGATTTACTCGAGTATGACAGAGCAATAATATTATGGTTGTAAAGACCAAATTGACCACAACAAACATAATATTGTTGAAGCAATATATTTCTGGGCGCCGCTCCGTTCGCCACGCCTGCCGGGGCTACTGGTCCCGCTGTTGTGCATATTGCTGTCAGCGTCCACTTTGTCCCGATTGAGAGTCGTCCTGAGGAGGGGCGGGCTGGCGGGGCGGGGCGGGGCGGGGCGGGGCGGGGCGGGGCGGGGCGGGCTGAGGTTTGGGGCCCGCGATGACGCCGGCGGCCACGCGTGTCGACGGCTGGCCCGGGGGAGCAGCAGCCCAGCTGTCTTGTCGACGGGACGGGTAGTTACAGCTCAGTCGCGCCCAGGACGGCGACGACCCGGCGATGGAGTGACAACTCGTTTACTGTAACGGGCTCGGCTGGGGCGGGGCACACTGTTAAAATACCGTCGGCATTCACGGTTTGCTTGCGGTGCGGACGCATATTTTTCATTGATTTGATGAGAAACTTTGTCCTTATTTTAACAAATGCCAAAGAAAACGACCCAATTTTACATTCATTAGAATGTGACGCCACATTTCTTGAATAACACTGATTAACCGGGAAACCGAGCATGTGTAAAATGTGTACGATTTCGTACGTAACTACAGAGAATTAGTGGGCTTAGTGAATAATAAAAAAAAGTCGCAAAAAGTACATGAGTGCTTTGCATTAAAAACAACGCAAAGCTCGCGCACAATACAAATTCTATACAGTTTGGCACGTTTAAAGTGTGTGTGCGCTTGCGCATCTGGTGGCACGTGGGTCAGAGGCGCACACGGCCCGCGCGGCCCCGGCCCGGTTGCGTATCAACTTGCCTAATGAAGGTGAGACCACTGCAGGGCCGGGCCGCGCGGGGCGGGGCGGGGCGGGGCGGGGCGGGGCGGGGCGGGGCCGTCTCCTGATTGGCTGTTTCGTGTATTTGCCAGCCTCCTTCGCAGCGGCCGCAGCCCATCCTCGTACCGCCCACAAAGGTTCGTTATTACTTCGTTACTTTTTTTTTTTGGCCATCTGGAGGAACGTTTCGCGCTCGCTTTTATTCCCATCAGACGGTATTTCCCATTTTTTTTCCTCTTAGGTAACGCGGCTCCGCATTTGTTTGTGATAATGTGATGCTATGTTTTTTTTTTCGTTCCATTTTTGCTCTCTCTCTCTCTCTCTCTCTCTCTCTCTCTCTCTCTCTCTCTCTCTCTCTCTCTCTCTCTCTCTCTCTCTCTCTCTCTCTCTCCCGTTCTATCCCAGCCACTTTTCCTCGTGACACCACCACACTGTGTGATGTCACTAATGAAGATGATTTGGGCATTCTCTTTCGTCACTCTCTTTTTACCTTAAAAACGAAAAAATATCCCTCTCTCGATTTTTATTCCTTTTTACCTTTCGTTGTTGGCAATTAATTTTAATTAAAAACCGAACCAAGTCCGGCAACAGGCAAGGGCTTGGTCTGCCCGGAGTGGAGCAGTACGCCGTGGTGGGGGCGGGTGTGACGGTGGCCGTGGCGTTGGGGGCGGAGCGGGGGTGGGGGTGGGGCGGGGGGCTGGGGCGGGGGGCGGGGGTGGGGCGCGGGGCGGGGGTGGGGCTGGGGCGAGGGCACTCGGCTGCACGCACCGAGAGCGCGGTGTCTCTTCTTTTGTTCTTTCGTTCCTAATTAAGAGAAGTTTACGCGGAGAACGATATCGCGCCAATTAAAGGATATGCCCCGCCCCGCCCTGCCCTGCCCTGCCCCGCCCCGCCCCGCCCCGCAGGGAAGCCCCTGATAAGGCGCACGCACAGCGCTCTTATCTAACGCACCGAAACTTCCTCCCACCTGCCAGCGTGTCGGCACGCGGGAAGTTCACAGAATAAAACGCCTAGGATGTTATTTTTACACGTCTTGTGGCTGAACCCTTTATTTTTATCATGTTTGTACACTGTAAGAAAATACACACTAAACCCTTATGCACTTTGTTGTGCATAAGCCTTGCAGGATTTTAAGCAACCATAACTATGCACAATTTTTTCTGCATAACTATGCTTAACTCGGTCCCTTATGCACAAATTTGTGCATAATTATGTACAATGTGTGCATAGTTATGCATAAAATTTTGTGCATAACTATGGTTCAATATAATCGTGCATAACGATGCAAAAATCATGCATAAGGGTTTAGTGTGTAGTTACGGTAAAATTTCGTAAGCTTAAGCCCTAAGAATTGTCAACACACATATAAAGGTGTTAAGTCACGCCCTTGTTTTTCCAGTATGATTTTTAGAATATCCTTAACACCTCTGGGTGTTACTTTTTGTGCACTATAGTGTGCTGTAGGCAAGCCGCTCTTGTGTACGAGATTTTTTTTTTCAACAGTGATATATGAAAAACAGATAATACCAATTATTTCACGGTGCCTGTTTTTGTTTTGTTTTTGTTTTATTTTATTTTTTTGGCTCTTGCCCGCCTCCCCCACTCCTCTAAGTTTCTTTTTTCTCTCTCTTTAGCCCCGCCTGTGAAATAATGAGTGCGCTGCCATTACCGCCATCACCGTTATTGACACCTGCAGGCCTCGGTCTGATAGCCGCCGCCCCGCCCCGCCCCGGCAGCTCATTCATTAAAAATATCGCGTGTTTTTTTTTTTTTTGTTTTGTTTTTTTTTTCTGCGCAAAAACAGGAGAGATAAAAAAAGAGAAAAATAAAAGAGTGAGAGGGGAAAAAAAGGGCATCGGACAATAATGAGCACATCAACGACAAGCGAGGCTGGCCGGGCTTATTTGATCACGATACTGTTGCTGTTAATTGCGCAGCCGACTGTCCTTTTTAATTAATTGAGGTACGGGGCGGTGCGGGGATGGGCAGTGGAAAAAGAAGGGATCGCGTGGGGGGTGGGAAATTGGCGACTGCCGTGACTTATGGGTTTTTGATTATTTGAGTGGCCGCGACTCTCAGCAAACTTAACTGTACAGGCTGAGCTGCAGCTGGCGGGAGGCTTAAGTCTTATTGTAAGTTAGGCTCACCCGTTTAGCTTTAGGGGTGCTTTCGTGACTCCTCGCCCCTGTAGGTAGATATGCAACTTCACTGGAAACGCAGTGGCCATTTTTAATGCCAACATATTGGCATTCTCCGAAAAGAACGCCAATTTTTGACGTCCAAAGAGGAAGAGTGCCAAATGTTTGCGTTAAAAATGGCTAAGAATTGGCGTTTTTTTGGAGGAGGCCACTGGTTTAACAGTGTTGAGCTACAAAACACATTCCTGGGACCCAAACCTCCCTCCCTCCTATATAGGACGGTGTGCATTTTGCACAACGTAACCATATGATGGGTGCCGCTGGTCGCAAATTCAGCTGATTTAGGATTATACGTTACGAGTGCATGGTACACATTACGCAAGGTGCTTCGCCCTCGGTATTTATGCGTGCAATCGTCCCTGGGACTTGTCGCGCGCTTAGATAGTTTTTGACATCAATGACGATGATCAGGTAGGTTCGCGTACAATATTTATGTTTGCCGATGACTTACTTCCACCTGCGGGACCTCGCCTGGCGAGTATACCTCTTCCTCTCTCCAAAGCGCTCTCGGGCAGCATTACGAGGGAAACACTCCGTGGAATGGAAGAGCAGGCAGTATAGCGATGTTCCTGTTGATGCTTATGGTGCCCCGCCCCGCCCGGCCCCGCCCCG
Organism: Frankliniella intonsa; assembly: GCA_033675135.1. Classification (NCBI taxonomy): domain Eukaryota; kingdom Metazoa; phylum Arthropoda; class Insecta; order Thysanoptera; family Thripidae; genus Frankliniella; species Frankliniella intonsa. The sequence continues at coordinate 11,062,860 of CM066248.1, forward strand.
CCCCCCCGCGCCGCCCCCTGCCGCCCCCGCCGCGCACGTGTTCCTCGGCCGCCACCGCGCGGTCCGCAGCAGCGGAAACTGCAGGGCATTCCCTCGCCAGCCCAAGCGCTGCACTGGCGGACCTCCGCTCACCGCTCACATGGGTCATCATATTGTCTGCGGCCGGCGCGGGCCGGCGCGGGCCGACTGACTGCAGGCCATCGGACTGACGGCCGGCATCAAATATTCAGCGCCCACCGCGCCCACCGCGCCGTGCAGCTGGGGAGTTGCACGGGCGCCACGCCCCACTACGCCCCGCCACGCCCCGCCGCCCCGCCCCGCCGCCACGCCCCGCCGCCACGCCCCGCCGCCACGCCTCGCCGCCCCGCCCCACCCCGCCCCGCCCCTCGCGTTCCGAATCCCGGCGGCACCCGTACAGCGGTAAGGCGCAGGGCTTCATCTTCAATTCATGAAGCTATCCGGCAGCGCCTTACGATCGCTGAGTGTGGCGGGGTGGCGCGGTGAGGTGGGGCGGGGCGGGGTGGGGCGGGGTGGGGCGGGGTGGGGCGAGCGGACCCCCCGTGGGGCGCGATCCGCGCGCGAGAAAGAGGGAGAGAGGGGCGCGGGCGAGAGGGGGCAGACGAGAGACCGGAGAGGATTGGGTGAGTGACTGGTTCAAAGTGAAACAACCAAGGCAGCCTCCACAACATGAACTCCACGTCACAATAGTTTCTTTCTCGTGTGTGTGACGCCTTGCGGAGCCCCGCCCGGGGCGCCGCAGAGCGCCTGCGAGGTAGGCCGCACGCGCGCAGCTCTGCGACGGATCGTTCCTGGCCTGCCTACCTCTCAGGCGCACACTCAACCCAGCTCCACGCTGCCTACAGTACAGGCAAAATTTCCCTCGAATACACACACAGGTGTAAGCCAGGTGTGCCTTCCTACTGCCTACTAGGCACATATGTGTGATGACTGTGAGTGTGCCCAGTGCCCAGAGGTTACCCGTGCGCCTCACCGGTGTATTCCAGGGAAATTTTGCATACTTTTCTGGCAAAACTGGCTGCGTTGTGCATTACGGTCTACGGAGCCGCTCGGATTGGATGGTGAAGCCAATTTGTTTTATTTGGTTTACACTCAGCCCTGGTCCACTACTGTCTCACCGCGTTTGAAGTTAAAATGTGTTCCACTGTTCCCAAGAAAATCTTGTCCTGGATTTAACTCTAATTCCGTCAACTTGAAGCGAAACTCCTTTGCTGTTATTTGCGTTAATTATGTTCAAAATCTTTTTTCTGAATAGAATACTTTGAAACGTCATTTCCGTGAAGTTGAATGTACACTTTTTTTCAGTGTGGTTCGGATAAGAACCGTAGTGTATGCGGGGGAAACGGGGTGTACAATATGGCGTTCTCCCGGACCTCACTCACGCCTTCCCCTCCCCAGCCTTTCCACCCACATCGCCCCCTTCACCTCTATTTCCTGCAACGCCCAGGCCTCCTCTCTCTCTCTCTCTCTCTCTCTCTCTCTCTCTCTCTCTCTCTCTCTCTCTCTCTCTCTCTCTCTCTCTCTCTCTCTCACGCCCTGCTGCTTTAGCGACGCCTCCATTTCGACTGTCACAAGCTTAATTTAAGTCTGAAATGTGTTAAAATATTTTTAGTTGTGTGTTTTGCTGTCCTGGGTGGGTGCCAGTGGCAATAAGGCGGCTAATTGGACGTTGTGCCCTCTCCCCTCCCTCCCCCTCTCCCTCCCCTCTCTTCCCTCTCTCCCACTTCCCTTTTCCCTCTTTCCCAATGGCCCCACTACTCCCTCCATTTTGCTCTTCCGCGCTCAGTTTGTGGCCGCAGTCCCACGAATGAAATGAGTTACAAGATTGCGGATGAAAGCACTGCGTGGTCTGGTCCCACAGCGAACCAGCATTGAAACAAACTTTTCTCTTTTTACAGACTTTTATTATAAGTGGTGCTTTGCTTTACATAGACACAGGTATGCCTGTCTTCATATTTCGATTCATTTAAAGAACATTGACGAAGTTTTTCATTAGAAGCATTTCACACATGGAAGGGAAAAAACACAGGCATGGACAACATAACAAACATCTCGTTAGATATGTTAATAAGAATAACAGTTCGATCTCACATTACTTATAGTAGGTCGAATTTGATTTCTATTAAGGGAATGCGTAATAATAATCTCATTAGATTTTGTGGGAAGAGCGGCACTGTAACAGTACAGGCATTGTCATAACATAAAAACACTATAAAACGCAGGGTCGTGTGGAGCGTATCATGTCTACGCTATTACTCCCCGCCAATGCAGAAGACGCCCATGGCTCTCCCCTACTCCTCCTCCTCTTCCTCCTCGAAGTCTCCCTCGTCCTCTGCGGTGGCCTCCTGGTACTGCTGGTACTCGGAGATGAGGTCGTTCATGTTGGACTCGGCCTCGGTGAACTCCATCTCGTCCATGCCCTCCCCGGTGTACCAGTGCAAGAACGCTTTTCTCCTAAACAAAAACAGAGAAGGGACACTGTTAATGTAACAGTCACATTTCTCGCCCAGATTGAGCGGAAAATGTGTCAATCGCCCAATTAGAGCGTTGCTGCTTAAACGACTCAAAACTAGTCGTATCTGTTAGTTTGAAATCGCTGAGCATTTTTTAAAATAATTATTAATTAACGCCTTATTTTTTCGGTGAGAAATTTGTGAAGATTTCTGTCCGGGCTATGTACCACTGTGAGAAATATCTTTGTAGATTTACGATACATTTTGTAAATTACGATTTACGAAATATTTTATAAATTTACGACGGACCTTTTTTGCTCGTGAATGAATTTCAAGCCGATATGTAGTGCTTGTAATTTTACGATTTGCAATTATTCTAATTTTACAAGTGCACTTCATGGAAAATTTTCCCGTAAACGACTATTTTTCACTGTGTACTGATGTACCTGAACATGGCGGTGAACTGCTCCGACACCCGTTTGAACAGCTCCTGGATGGCGGTCGTGTTGCCCACGAAGGTGGCCGACATCTTGAGGCCGCGGGGCGGGATGTCGCACACGGCCACCTTCATGTTGTTGGGGATCCACTCGACGAAGTAGCTGCTGTTCTTGGTCTGCACGTTGAGCATCTGCTCGTCCACCTCCTTCATGGACATGCGGCCCCGGAACATGGCCGCGACGGTGAGGTAGCGGCCGTGGCGCGGGTCCACCGCCGTCATCATGTTCTTGGCGTCGAACATCTGCTGGGTGAGCTCGGGCACGGTGAGCGCGCGGTACTGCTGGCTGCCCCGGGAGGTGAGCGGCACGAAGCCGGGCATGAAGAAGTGCAGCCTGAACAAGAGACGACCGTCAAGGCTACGCTCGGGGAAGAATCAAGTGTGTGAATGTTGCACACTTGTAGGCGTGTGAATTCCCATTCGCGCTCTTGAAGTAGGAAAAGGCGCGAATTTTCTACACTTGGAGTGTACAAATGGAAATTCTCACGCCTGAAAGTGTGCAGCGTTAGAACACTTGGATTTCCAGTGTATGCAGCAGGGTGCATCATCTTAGCTTACAGTGATATTCACCGTAGCTTACAGTGAAAATCGCCGTAGATTACAGTGAAAATCGCCGTAAGCTTTTATTAGTGCAGGTGTGGGCGAGAAGTTAACAGTTCTGATTTGTTTGTACACCACGCAATTCAGAAAAAAAATCAACAAATATTTTTAAAAAATTGAAACAAAATCCATTTAAGACTTTTTTAAGATTTAAGATTTAAGTTTTTTTTTTTTTTTTGAAAAGTTCGCGATAGTTGTACATTAACATTCAGAGTTGTTTCCCATTCAATCGCGGATAGGGCGATGCGACGTGGTGGGGCTGGCACCGACCTGGGGAAGGGGATCATGTTGACGGCCAGCTTGCGCAGGTCCGAGTTGAGCTGGCCGGGGAAGCGCAGGCAGGTGGTGACGCCCGACATGGTGGCGGACACGAGGTGGTTCAGGTCGCCGAAGGTGGGCGTGGTGAGCTTGAGCGTGCGGAAGCAGATGTCGTACAGGGCCTCGTTGTCGATGCAGTACGTCTCGTCCGTGTTCTCGACCAGCTGGTGCACCGACAGCGTGCAGTTGTACGGCTCCACGACCACGTCGGACACCTGCGGGGGGGTGGGGTGTCACACGGGGTGTCACACACGGGGTGTCACGCGGGGTGTCACACGCGGGGTGTCACACGGGGTGTCACACGGGGTGTCACACGGGGTGTCACACGGGGTGTCACACGGGGTGTCACACGGGGTGTCACGGGGCGTGGCGGGGCGTGGCGGACGCAGCGGAGGTGACCGCGCCGCTAGCGGCACGACTCACCTTGGGTGACGGCACCACGCTGAACGTCATCATGATCCTGTCCGGGTACTCCTCGCGTATCTTGGAGATGATGAGCGTGCCCATGCCCGAGCCTGTGCCGCCGCCCAGCGAGTGCGTCATCTGGAAGCCCTGCGAGACCAAGCACACCCAAGACCATGAGCTCGGAGAGGGGGAGGGGGGGGGGGGGGGAATTATCACGACAGAGAAAACTCGGAGTTCGCATTTTAGGCGAACGCTTATTCGCATGGATTTTCGCAACCTTTTTCTCTTGAGGCGGTCAATTTGTTTGCAGTGCAGTTTAAACTGACGCCGGTCGCTGCGATAGGGAACGGAATGCGTGGGCGCCCTTCCCACATCGGCGCTCGGGGCCGCTCGACTCCCTCCGTTTCCGGCTCCGTTTCCGGCTCCGTTTCCGGTGTTCCGGCTCACCTGCAGGCAGTCGCAGCCCTCGGCCTCCTTCCGCAGCACGTCCAGCACCGAGTCCACCAGCTCGGCGCCCTCCGTGTAGTGGCCCTTGGCCCAGTTGTTGCTCGCGCCGCTCTGGCCGAACACGAAGTTGTCCGGCCGGAAGATCTGGCCGAAGGGCCCCGAGCGCACCGAGTCCATGGTGCCCGGCTCCAGGTCCACCAGCACGGCCCGGGGCACGTACTTGCCGCCTGGGGTGGAGGGGGCCGGGGGCGGCAGCAGGTTAGGCAACTCACGCAGATGATCGCTCTCGTAGGCAGTGTTGTCGGAAAAGTAGGCAAAAACCGCCCAACACATACGGCTGTGGGTTGGGCGGTATTTGCCTACTTTTCTGGCAGCACTAGCACTGCTCGTAGCTCTGTCCTTGTCGCACTCATGCAGAGCCACGCCCCGCATAGGGCGCCGCCATGAGTGCGACGAGGACGGCGCGACGAGAGCGATCCTCTGAAGCAGCCGGTGGGCAGGACACCCTGCTTGTTCACCCTCGTGAACTTATCGGCTGCTCGGCGCGGAGCGTGGTCCGGGCCAGGCGCGCTGCGCTGCGCTCCGCCACTCACCTGTCGCCTCATTGTAGTACACGTTGATCCTCTCGAGCTGCAGGTCCGAGTCGCCGTGGTACGTCCCCGTGGGGTCGATGCCGTGCTCGTCCGAGATGACCTCCCAGAACTGCGCACACGACAGGGACAGGGGCGATTGTGAAATCTCCACGGGCGGATCCACCGAGGGAGGATTACCCCCGGATTACCCTAGGATTACGTTGTTTTCTCCTCTAGGATTACCTCGAATTATCCCTGGATTACCTCGGATTATCCCTGGATTATGCCTGGATTATGCCTGGATTATGCCTGGATTATCCCTGGATCATCTCGGATTACCTCACATTTCCTCGGATTACTCCTCCCCGATTACTCCTCCCCGATTACTCCTCCCCGATTACCTTGAAAGGCTATCAGCCGGATTACCCTAGTCGTCCCCCCCTCGCTGGCCACCCTTTGGACGCTCGCTCACGCTCACCTTGCCCCCGATCTGGTTGCCGCACTGGCCGGCCTGGAGGTGGCAGATCTCCCGCATGACGCTGGCTGCTGGTGCTGGTGGTGTGCGCGAGGGCGCGGCAGAGGTAGAGGCTGGTGCTGGGGACGGGACGGGGGCGGCCGGCTCCGGTCCGGTTGAGCTTATCCGCTGCAGCCGTTCAGCTGTTGGACTGTTGCTCGGATACTGCGGGCGGGTCCGTCGGACCTGCTGCTGCTGCCGCCTCCGTCTCTGTCCCTCCCCATTGTAGCAGCAACAAGCAGCGGCCCCGCCCCGCCGGCCCCGCCACGCCGGCCCCGCGGGCCCCGCGCCGACCTGCGCCGCGAGCGCCGCGAGCGTCCAGGGGCGCCGCGGCGGCGCCGCATGACCGTCGGGGCGGGGGCGAGGGGGAAACAACTCTGAATTATGGTGTACAAATGTCGTGAATTTTTGTGAATTTTTGTGAATTTTTGTGAATTTTTAATGAATTTTTGTGAATTTTTGCTCGAATTTTCCGTAAATTTTTGTGAATTTTTGCGAATTTTTCTGAATTTCTCTGAATTTTTTTTGAATTTTTTTGAATTTTTCTGAATTCTTTTGAATTTCTCTGAATTTTTCTAAATTTTTTCTGAATTCTTTTGAATTTTTCTGAATTTTTCTGAATTACTAGGTGTACAAAAATTTCAGAGTTGTTTCCCCCTCGGGCGGGGGCGTCGTGGCGCCTGCCGGCCGGTCCTGCCGGTGTCCGCCAGGGCCCTCTCTCAGTTCGAGATTGGAGGTGTCTATCTCCATCTCTCTTTTTCCGTTCGAGCACTGTGGAAAATATCTTTGCAGATTTACGATAAATTTTGTAAAATACGATTTACGAAATATGTTGTAAGTTTACGACGGCCCTTTTTTGCTCGTGAATGAATTTCAAGCCGATATATAGTGCTTGTAATTTTACGATATGCAATTGTAACTTTACAACTGCCATTTTTTCGCGATTTGGTTGCCTGGGGGCGGGGGGAGAGGGGGGGGGGCTGCCTATGCTAGAGTCTGCAGCGACACACTCCCCGCCTCCTGCGGAAGTAGTGGCTTGACGAGGAGTTTTCGACCTCCGCTGGGCCGTGGAGTTGACCGCGAGCCGCGGGGCACTTTGTCGTTTGGGCTACTTATTGCCTATTTTTCTGGCAACTCCCGCTCAGCAGGAAGCTTGAAGCTACGCTGCGGTAGGTGACAGCCGCAGTACGTACCGGCCAGGGGTGCCCCTGCAAAGCGACCACCTCCGTTGTAACACCGCGGGGCTAGGCGCGGGGGCGGAGGTGTAGGGCGGGGGCAGGGGCGTGGGGGTGGGGCGTGATGGCCGGGGAGCGCTCTGGCTGTTAACAGCGTATTAGCGCAGCATGCCGTACCGCTTTGGCCGCCTCCGCCCCCGCGCCTCCCTGCCCGCCCGGGATGCGCTAACTTGCCAGTTTGTATGCATGTGACCCTTGCATAATACATGCCCTTGCCCCCGCCCCCGCCCCGCTCCTCCTACCCCCTCCACCACCGCCGGTTGGATCTGCTCCGCGGAGCAGGCGGCGGCCCTGCTTCACGGACACGGACACCAGGATTGCGAGCAGCTGTCTCTTGGTGGTAGAGCGCGCCACGTTTCCTGGCTGTCGCATTGTAGGCACACACCCTCGTACCTCGTACTCAATGAATGGAATGCATTTGCAGATACGGATCAATTAATAAGGGTAGCCATTCATTCACGGGGACATTCTAACGTACCCCTACACCAACCCCCAAGGGTCAGTTCGTCCGAAAACCCGGTTTGTCTGCGAGGAAATGCAGTATTCCTGATAGCGCGCAATGTGTTCGGGCGAGGTGACTCAGGACCCTATTTTCTCACTAACGAAGTCCGGTATAGGACTCCTAGGACTTGCTATGTGTTTTTGGTCCCAGAAGAAGGTACCCTGTGAGTTTGGTCGAAATCGGAGACAATTTTTTTTCGGCCGAAAATCGCAAAAACGCAAAGGCTATAGCCTTTGCATTTTTACGATTTTCGGCCGAAAACTGATTTTCTCCAAAATGACGAGGGTTGTGCAGGGGGACTCTAACGTACCCCCAGACCAACCCCCGAGGGTTTTGACGAAATCGGAGACAATTTTTTTTCGCCGGAAAATCGCAAAAACGCAAAGGCTATTGCCTTTGCATTTTTACGATTTTCGGCCGAAAAATAATGTTGCTCCAAAGTGACGGGGGTTATTCCGAGGGGACTCTTACGCACCCTTAGACCAACCCCCGAGGGTAGCCTGTGAGTTTGGTCGAAATCGGAAACAATATTTTTTCGGCTGGAAATCGCAAAAACGCAAAGGCTATAGCCTTTGCATTTTTACGATTTTCGCCCGGAAATAATGTTGCTCGAAAGTGACGGGGGTTGTTCCAAGGGACTCTTTCGCAGCTTTAGACCAACCCCCGAGGGTAGCCTGTGAGTTTGGTCGAAATCGGGAACCATTTGTTTTCGGACGAAAATCGCAAAAACGCAAAGGCTTTAGCCTTTGCATTTTTACGATTTTCGGCCGAAAAATAATGTTGCGCCAAAGTGACGGGTTTTGTTTCGGTGGACTCTTACGCACCCTTAGACCAACCCCCAAGGGAAGCCTGGGAGTTTGGTCGAAATCGGCGACAATTTTTTTTCGGCCAAAAATCGCAAAAACGCCAAGGCTCTAGCCTTGGCAGTTTTACGATTCTCGGCCGAAAAATAATGTTGCTCCAAAGTGACAGGGGTTGTTCCGGGGGACTCTTACGCACCCTTAGACCAACACCCGAGAGTAGCCTGTGAACTTTGTCGAAATCGGAGACAATATTTTTTTGCCCGAAATTTGCAAAAACGCAAAGGCTATAGCCTTTGCATTTTTACGATATTCGGCCGAAAACTAATGTTGCTCTAAAGTGAGGGGGGTTGTTCCGGGGGACCCTAACGCACCCTTAGACCAACCCCCAAAGGTAGCCTGTGAGTTTGGTCGAAATCGGAGACAATTTTTTTTTCGGCTGAAAATCGCAAAAACGCAAAGGCTATAGCCTTTGCATTTTTACGATTTTCGGCCGAGAAATTCTGTTGCTCCAAAGTGACGGGGGTTGTTCCGGGGGACTCTTACGCACCCTTAGACCAGCCCCTGAGGGTAGCCTGTGAGTTTGTTCAAAATCGGAGACCATTTGTTTTCGGCCGAAAATCGCAAAAACGCAAAGGCTATAGCCTTGGCATTTTTACGATTTTCGGCCGAGAAATAATGTTGCTCCAAAGTGACAAGGGTTTTTCCGGGGGACTCTTACGCACCCTTAGACCAACCCCCGAGGTTAGCCTGTAAGTTTGGTCGAAATCGGAGACAATTTTTTTTCGCCCGAAATTTGCAAAAACGCAAAGGCTATAGCCTTTGCATTTTTACGAGTTTCGGCCGAAAAATAATGTTGCTCCAAAGTGACAGGGGTTATTTCGGGGGACCCTTACGCACCCTTAGACCAATTCTCGAGGGTAGCCTGTGAGTTTGGTCGAAATCGGAGACAATTTTTTTCCGGCCGAAAATCGCAAAAACGCAAAGGCTATAGCCTTTGCATTTTTAGCGATTTTCGGCCCCAAACGAATTTGCTCCAAAATCATGGGGGCTGCGCAGGGGGACGCTTACGTACCCCTAGACCAACCCCCATGGGTTAGTTCGTCCGAAAAGCCGGTTTGTCTGCGAGGCAATGTAGTATTCCAGATAGCGCGCAATGTGTGATGGCGGGGTGGTTTAGGGGCCTATGTTCTCAGTAACGAAGTCCGGTATAGGACTCCTAGGACTTGCTTTGTGTTTTTTGGTCCCAGAAGAAGGTAACCTGTGAGTTTGGTCGAAATCGGAGACATTCTTTTTCCGCCCGAAAATCGCAAAAACGCAAAGGCTATAGCCTTTGCATCTTTAGCGATTTTCGGCCCCAAACGAATTTGCTCCAAAATCATGGAGGTTGTGCAGGGGGACTCTAACGTACCCCTAGACCAACCCCCATGGGTCAGTTCGTCCGAAAACCCGGTTTGTCTGCGAAGCAATGCAGTATTCCTGACAGCGCGCAATGTGTGCGCACTGTTAAAATTTTTTGGAGAGATTTTACGGAAAAAGTCTTGGCATAGTTAGTGCCAATACTTTTACTTGTAAAATTACCATAGTCTGTAAAATTACAGAACTATTGTAAAATTAATTCCTGTTATTATATGGAATATTTTTCCGTATTTTTTTTCGGAAATAATATTTACAGGCCTTTTTCTGTAAAATTTTTACAGTATGAAGTATGGTAAAATTACATGTTCCTGCTCTGAGAAGTACACAAGTCTGTAAAATATTTACCCGGCAAGATCTTGTACTTGTTCGCTGTGAGTGCGGTTTCGCTTTGCGTTTTAGTCGCAAAAGGTTTACAAACTGTACATTAAAGAAATGTTTTTGTTCGCATTAAAAGGCGTGTGGAAGTGAGGTGTAGGAGTGTGCAGGGGGTGCGTTTGCTTGTGGACCAATGCAATCTTGGGTTGGCGCGCAGAAAAATGTAATAAAAATTCAAAGCCTCATGAACCATTTCCTCCCTTTTCTCTTGATTCGAGAACGGGGTTCAGTAGCGGGCAGGAGGGGCGCACTTTTGGGGACGGCGAGGCCGGGCGAGGTACCGCACCACGCACCTCTACTCCGACAAAAACGATAGTATGCCGCGGAAGCCTTCTCGGCAGCGAACTGCGGCAGTCCGTCGCGGCGCCCCGACCTGCTGCCACCTGACCTGAACTGCGCTAACTGGACCTGCACAAGATCACAAAACTTGTACGCAAAAGCTGCAGAAAATAAGCGTGATCCTGTTGTATCCTGCTGTGCACATGTACGTCCTCGCACCACGGCTGTCACCAGCAAACTGGCAGGCGAGTGAGCGGGAGCGGAGGGCAGTCAGAGCGAGGGGCGAGGCGAGCGAGCAGTGCTCGCCGTGGCCGAGTACACACTCCCGGGTTATGTACTTTTTTGTACGTAGCTATGTAAGTCTATGTGCATGCGTAGCTTACGTAAAAAAATCGTACATAGTTACGCATAAATAAGCTTAAATTGTGCATAACTACGTACGATTTTTTGCATAATTGTGTAAGAAATTTTACGTAAGCTACGCATGCACATAGACTTACGTAGCTACGTACAAAAAAGTACATAAACCGGGAGTGTGTACAAGTGAGTGGCCAGGTAGCCGAGCCGGTGACTCCTGCGAGCGGACACCCGGGACCCAGGCTACCCCCAGGCTCCCCTCCGCTCCCTCCCGCCGTCCAGCGCGCCGGCTGGTCCAGTTCCGGGAAGGGAAATACCCCGCCGACCCCTGGCCGGGCCCCGGCCGCCGGAGCCCGGCGACGACATGGAAACAAACCTAGTCCTCCCCATAGCGCACCTGACCCAATACACTACATGAGCTACTCACCCTACACTTCTCTTTCACGCTTAGAATATGATAGATAGACCAATCACAGTATGATCTGCGCTCTTGGGAAAGATGCAATAGGATTCCGTCTCGTAGTATGGTGGATTATTAGAAAAAACTTAACAAAATCATTGGAAAAGTAACAAAATCCGTGGTAATTATTTTACGGAACAATCCTGTATTTTTTACATGAAATTCTTGGGACTATAATTTACAACAATATGGTTATTTTACATGTTCTCCGGAATATTCCAGAAAAGATGTCGTAAAATAACAGTGACCAGTAAAATTACTTCGCTTTGACAGGAAAATTACGGGTTTCCCGAATTTTTACGTGTACTTTTCTGTAAAATTACGGGTTTTACGAATTTTTACCTGTCCTTTTTGTAAAATTACAAGATCTGTAATTTTACAGAACTAGTTTGGTAAACTTAACATAGTCTGTAAAATTACCATAACATTTCTGTACCAAATTACAGGTCTTCTCTTGTAAAGTTACAATTTTTTTTAACAGTGCGGGCGAGGTGGCTTTGCGGCCTCTTTACTTACTAACAAGGTCCGGTATAGGACTCCTAGGACTTGCTTTGTGTGTTTTGGTCCCAGAAGAAGGTAACCTGTGAGTTTGGTCGAAATCGGAGACAATTTTTTTTTTCGGCCGAAAAACGCAAAGGCTATAGCCTTTGCATTTTTACGATTTGCGGCTGAAAAATAACGTTGCTCCAAAGTGACGGGTTTTGTTCCGGGGGACTCGTACGCACCCTTAGACCAACCCCCAAGGGTAGCCTGGGAGTTTGGTCGAAATCTGAGACAATTTGTTTTCGGCCGAACATCGCAAAAACGCAAAGGCTATAGCCTTTGCATTTTTACGATGTTCGGCCGAGAAATAATGTTGCTCCAAAGTGACGAGGGTTGTTCCGGGGGACTCTTACGCACCCTTAGACCAACCCCCGAGGGTAGCCTGTGAGTTTGGTCGAAATCGGAGACAATTTTTTTCCGGCCGAAAATCGCAAAAACGCAAAGGCTATAGCCTTTGCATTTTTAGCGATTTTCGGCCCCAAACGAATTTGCTCCAAAATCATGGGGGTTGTGCAGGGGGGCGCTTACGTACCCCTAGACCAACCCCCATGGGTCAGTTCGTCCGAAAACCCGGTTTGTCTGCGAGGCAATGCAGTATTCCTGATAGCGCGCAATGTGTGATGGCGGGGTGGTTTAGGGGCCTATGTTCTCACTAACGAAGCTCGTTATAGGACTCCTAGGACTTGATATGTGTTTTTTGGTCCCAGAAGAAGGAAACCTGTGTGTTTGGTCGAAATCGGAGACAATTTGTTCTCGCCCGAAATTCGCAAAAACGCAAAGGCTATAGCCTTTGCATTTTTGACGATTTTCGGCCCCAAACGAATTTGCTCCAAAATCATGGGGGTTGTGCAGGGGGACTCTAACGTACCCCTAGACCAACCCCCATGGGTCAGTTTGTCCGAAAACCCGGTTTGTCTGCGAAGCATTGCAGTATTCCTGATAGCGCGCAATGTGTGCTGGCGGGGTGGTTTAGGGGCCTATGTTCTCAGTAACGAAGTCCGGTATAGGACTCCTAGGACTTGCTTTGTGTTTTTTGGTCCCAGAAGTAGGTAACCTGTGAGTTTGGTCGAAATCGGAGACATTCTTTTTCCGCCCGAAAATCGCAAAAACGCAAAGGCTATAGCCTTTGCATTTTTAGCGATTTTCGGCCCCAAACGAATTTGCTCCAAAATCATAGGGGTTGTGCAGGGCGACTCTAACGTACCCCTAGACCAACCCCCATGGGTCAGTTCGGCCGAAAACCCGGTTTGTCTGCGAGGCACTGCAGTATTCCTGATAGCGCGCAATGTGTGCGGGCGAGGTGGCTTTGGGGCCTCTTTACTTACTAACAAGGTCCGGTATAGGACTCCTAGGACTTGCTATGTGTGTTTTGGTCCCAGAAGAAGGTAACCTGTGAGTTTGGTCGAAATCGGAGACAATTTTTTTTTCGGCCGAAAAACGCAAAGGCTATAGCCTTTGCATTTTTACGATTTTCGGCCGAAAAAAAATGTTGCTCCAAAGTGACGGGGGTTGAGCAGGGGAACTCTAACGTACCCCCAGACCAACCCCCGAGGGTTTGGTCGAAATCCGAGACAATTTGTTTTCGGCCGGAAATCGCGAAAACGCAAAGGCTATAGCCTTTGCATTTTTACGATTTTCGGCCGACAAAAAACGTTGCTCCAAAGTGACGGGGGTTGTGCAGGGGGACTCTAACGTACCCCTAGACCAACCCCTGAGGGTTGGGTTGGCGAGAAACCGGGATCTACTGCGAAAAATTGCGACGAATCGACGCAGACCGAAGGGCCCATGCGCTTCTCTGGTTCAAAATTTCGCGCGGGGGCAGTGCCTTGCTGCACGCACTGGAGCCGCTTTTCGCCACACGATAGCGCCACTTTTCCCCTGTCTTCTCCTCCCCTCCCCACCCCTGCCGGCCTCTGGCCAGCCAGCCCAGCCTCCCAGCTGTAGCGATCGTCTGCTCTCCGCTACCATTTGAATTTTCCCGCCTCCGCACGCTCCGGTTCTCATATCCTTCTCATACCTCAAGTTCCCGCCGCTGCAGTACGTCACGGAACTACTTCCTTGTCTTGTCACCTGGGGACTACTTTTGTGAGCTTCCGCTCCCCGAGCTCCGGCCTGATCAGTCATGTCTCGCTTCTGCTGCCGCTAGGTTTTTGGAGATATCCAATTTTATCTGAGTAATCCTTCAGTTTAAGAAGATATTTTATATGAGAAGATTTTATTGGTATTTCATGAGGATTCTTTTGCACTATGAATTTTGGTGAGTTATCGGAAGTTTTAATTCTGATTGAGAAATAACCTCTTGAGCACATGGCCTAACCTCCTCATTTCGCTACCCGGCTCATGGTTGACTTTGACGGACCTTGACTGGTGTGTTTCGTTGCGTGCCCACGTGCACGTGGTGATGTTCGGATAAGCCTTTATTCCTTTGGTTCCCATGTGTAAAGAAATTTCTTTATTGTAATCGTTCTTACCCTGATTGTCTGGCTTGTCTAAATGAAAACATTTTCGTTAGCCAACGAATTTGCAGCCCGTTTATTGGGCTCCCATTTAACTCCAAGGCCTGCAGGCCAACTTGGACTTGCCTGTGCCTGCATTCCAATAGGGCTATCCCAAATGAAACAATATGTGTTTCAGTATTTCAGTATAGGACTGTTTATAGGAAAAGATAGCAACAATGCATTTTCATTTTGTATCATCTTGCCTAGTTTGAAACATTCTGCATTTTGATTGATGCTATCTTTATTTGTTTCCCAGGATGCTGATTCCTCAGACGGGCCCTCACTACTGAAGACTTTGCTGATACATGCTGGAATATTTTGGCCTGCTTGTAATCCCTTGTCTGAAGTTGGAGACTTCATTGCAACATGACGAACAGAGCTCAAGGTGTGTAATTCATTTATTGGTTTATCCTGCACTCTATTATCCATCACATTTCTGGCTGGCTGCTAGTCACTCTCCTGACCTTTGTCATGCTAATAAGTATTGTTTGTTCCTTCCAGGTTGTCCAGTCGCATTCGTTCAATTAAACCCTACCCTTGATGCTCCCTATTCACCTCCAAAGAGTTGCTGAGATCTCTTCTCTGGTGTCTGTCGTGACAGTGCTGATGAGCTGTTCTCATCTGTCTCTGCTGAGCACATGGTAGGTATTTTATGTTTCAGCCCTGCTCTACAATCAATCAGATTTGTTGCAATCTGCTCGTCCCTCTTATCTTTCCTGTCGTGCTAATAGTTTATTTCATATTGTTTTCAGGTATTCAGCTTTACTCCAGTCATCAGAGTACACCAGTACACCTTGACGCACATGATATATTGAAGCTGTTATTTAACGTCTTAAAATGTTACGGAGCTGCTTGGATCTCCCCTGCGCTGTTTACAGTCTGCTATGATTGTGCTGTTGATTTCAAGGTAAGAAATGTTGAGTGTTTTGGTATTGAATTTTGAAAGATTTTCTAGAAGTAAGACAACACAAATCTTTTGATTGCTCACTTAAAAGAATTTTTTGATGCATCTATACATATAATTGTCAATTCCCTAAGCTAAATCTGAAATTATGTTAATTGGAGCAAAGTTAAAAAGTGGGACAGTAATGGTTTACATTTCATTAAGAGTGGTGCCTTTATACTTCAATTTACATTCTGATTTTGGCTGTGGTGTTGGCTGAACTACTCCGAAAACTAGAACCTGGATAGTAGGACCAGATCAGACAGAACTGTTTCCGCTTTGCAGAATGGTATAAAAGCAATGAGAGATTTGTAATTTTATTATCTGTTGAGGAAAGCTTTGACATAAATTACAAAAGTCAACTGATTCCTTTCATTCAAAAAGTTCACTTGGTACCGCACCACTGTTCTGAAGCCAAATTGGAAATTGATTTCTTTTCTACTCCCCTATGAAGTAGATTGCAATTGGCGTTCGAAACAAAACTAATGGCCACATTTGCTGGTTGTTATATCAATAGAAAGTTGCGATTTTCCTGCTAGTACTTTTGTCTCCATTGAAATACCCCAGGTCATGGGGTTCAAATTGATGCTACAATCCTGGTATGCTTTTTAGTTGCTGCCATAGTAACAGATGCTTGGCATGTTATATAAGTGTACTGCTTAATGAATATCATCACACATGTGCTTTATAGCTTGTCAGTTGATTTTATTACTGTTGATAAAAAATAACTTGATGCTCAGTTAAGGAACATTATTGGCCATTTGTTTGATAGTTTCATTACAGTTGATTAAAAATAACTGTTAGTCTGCTCAGAACTATCTATAACTAGAAGCTTTCTTTATAATAGGAGTGAATTTTACCTGTTTGCCACGGTGGCTGTGGTAAATTTTGTTCCTACATTTGAAATTTGAGCATATGTAACTTTGACTTCATTATAGATTGTTTAAATGGTAGTACTCCTTAAGGTTAAAGTAAACTTGGGTGTCAATAAATAATTAAAATCAACTGAATTGTGGTGAAATGATTCTCTTTTCTTGAACTGCTTCTGATGCATATTTGTTTTTGCAGGTGACAAGACGACGTTACGGGGAAAGAAGCACCATGAAGTTTCTTCAAATGAAGCAACCAACTCAAGAAAGGACTGTGAAGATTCTTCAAAACTCAAGACGAGAATGTCAGCATGAAGAAATGAACTTACTTGCTTCTGGTAATTTTTTTAAACTAATATTTATAGTTGAAATAGATGCAACTGACTTCATTTTAGCTTCACCTTCCAATTGCTGAATATATATTGATTGCTAATTGAAATACCATAGCAAGATGGAAAATTTTGGCATGTTCTCTGTATTAAAGACGGATTGGATAATTTTTTTCACATCATGTCTTCCTAAATAAAGTCAACCAAATCGTGAAATAATGATACTCTTTTACTGAACTGCTTCTGATACATATTTGTTTTTGCAGGTTACAAGACGAAGGTACGGGGAAAGCAGAACCAAATGTGCAGCCGTTAATGATTCTTCAAATCAAGCAACCAACTCAAGAAAGGAGGACTTCGAAGATTCTTCAAAACCCAAGACGAGGATGTCAGCATGAAGAAATGAACTTACTTTTGCTAATGTGAGCAACGATTGCTTCATGTGGAGGAGAGATCAGTCACAGTGGAACATGCTCCGGCCCGAGGTCCTGGCACACTATTCTCGGGCACACTTCACCAGAGTCACTGCTTGCTCTCAGGTCTTGTATTTCATCTCGTCGGCTGTGATCGAGTTCATATGAAGTGATTGTTGCGTAGAGTCAGTTTATGAGGGGTTTTAATTAACCTCCTCTTGACAGTTAATTTGACTAGTTTTTTCCAGATGGAACTTTGTTTGACCCCCCCAGAAATTTTACTTGGGCCGCATCAGATAGGGATCTCGAGAAAACCACCGTTGGTTCCTGCCTTAACTATGGGACTTGGTTTGTGGAGTGGATGAGGAACAAGGACCCGTTATTGAGGTGGCAATTTGCCTTCAAAATGCTTTCAAACCAGGTGTGTAGTAATGTGGTGAATGCAATGCACCATGATCAGTCTTGTTTGATCCCAATGTTTCCTCTTGTGCTAATATTGCTGTTCTTTTTTTAGGCTTCACCCTTCACTTCAGTTGACACCTCACGCTTTTGAAGCTGCCCCCTGTTGGTGCCCGTCTTTACTATGGGACTTCGTCTGTGGAGTGGATCAGGAGCAAGGAAAATAGAGACCTGACGATCAGTACAAATGGTGACTATGCATCAAGTCTGTTCTGATCTCCATAGTCATCGCTGGGATGTAATGCTGCATGGAGGTCTTGGCTACACATAATAGGTATGATGTTGGCTATGCCGATATCCATCTCATTAACTAATTGATTGGATCTGATCTTTCCTGTCACGCTAATAGTTTTTCTTTTCCAGGTGTACTTCCAGGTTTAATATTTGACTTTTCATACCTTATTTGAACCTTATTTGTACAATAAATGAATCTGAATCACTAGCACTTCCATTATCATCAATATCTTTCACCATGCTGCCTAACTGCATTCGCCTTCAATGTGTGTTAAGGCCAGGTGTGTAGTGTTCGATGATCCATCTTGTTTTTGACCACTTGATCCTGATGTTTACTTTTGTGCTAATATTACTGTTCTTGTTTTAGGCATCAACCTTCAGTTCAAACCTCACGCTTTCGAAGTTGCCCACTGTGGGTTTTAAATGCTGCTCGGAGTTCATTCATTCATTCATTTTTATTGGTCCCAAAAAGCTTACATATGAAAACAGTTTGAGAGAAGTCAATGAGGAAGTTCTTGGCCTTGGCTGCACACGTTACACCTGGTATGTATGATGTTGGTTGCTGATATCCATCTCATTAACTATTGGATCTGATGTTTCCTGTCACGCTAATAGTTTTTCTTTTCCAGGTGTACTTCCAGGTTTAATATTTGACTTTTCATACCTTATTTGAACCTTATTTGTACAATAAATGAATCTGAATCACTAGCACTTCCATTATCATCAATATCTTTCACCATGCTGCTAAATACCTAACTGCATTCGCCTTCAATGTGTGTTAAGGCCAGGTGTGTAGTGTTCGATGATCCATCTTGTTTTTGACCACTTGATCCTGATGTTTACTTTTGTGCTAATATTACTGTTCTTGTTTTAGGCATCAAGCTTCACTTCAGTTCAAACCTCACGCTTTTGAAGCTGCCCACTGTGGGTTTTAAATGCTGCTCGGAGTTCATTCATTCAACTATTTTTATTGGTCCCAAAAAGCTTACATATGAAAACAGTTTGAGAGAAGTCAATGAGGAAGTTCTTGGCCTTGGCTGCACACGTTACACCTGGTATGTATGATGTTGGTTGCTGATATCCATCTCATTAACTATTGGATCTGATGTTTCCTGTCACGCTAATAGTGTTTATTTTCTTTTCCAGGTGGAATTCCAGGATTAATATATGACTTTTCATACTTTATTTATTTTGATTGATCAATAAATGAATCTGAATCACTAGCACTTCCATTACCATCAATATCTTTCACCATGCTGCTAAATACCTAACTGCATTTGCCTTCAATGTGTGTTAAGGCCAGGTGTGTAGTGTTCGATGATCCATCTTGTTTTTGACCACTTGATCCTGATGTTTACTTTTGTGCTAATATTACTGTTCTTGTTTCAGGCATCAACCTTCAGTTCAAACCTCACGCTTTCGAAGTTGCCCACTGTGGGTTCCCGCCTTCACTATGGGAGTTGGTCTATGGAGTGGATCAGGATCAAGGAGAACGGAGACCTGACGATTAAAACATATGGTGACTACGCATCAAGTCAGTTCTGATCTGCTGGCTGGGATGAAATGCTGTTCGGAGTTCTGGGCCTTGGCTGCACATGTTACACATGGTACTTATATGGTGTTAGCTGTGCTGTTATCTATCTGATTGATGAAAATTTGGCCCTGATCTTTCCTATCACACTAATTGTGTTCTTCTTTTTCAGGTCTACTTTTGTACTTCAGTCATATTATCTTCCCCCTGCTGCCAAAGACTACTGAGTTTCTTGGAACACCATTCTGGTGTGTGGTTGTAATGCCAAGCTATTTTCATCTCTAATCTGATTTCTGCTGTGCTTTATCATCAATGTTCTAAACTATTCTGAATTGAGGTATAAAAAATAAGCTGTTTCTCTCTTGCTGTCCACTTGTATCAACTTAAAATTCTTGAATTTTGCGTACATTTTGTCACCTTGCTGGAAATTGTGATCTAAAACCCGTTTAAAGATTGATCCATCGTTATTTGGCTGTAATACTATGTGAAGTTTTGAATGGAACTGTACGGGATGAAGTGACTCTTGATAAATACGCACCTCCATAAACTAAAATTGCTGTTTTGTGACAATGTTGCGATAACATTTTGCTATATGGATCATTGTCATGCGTGATGGATTTGTATTTTCGTATATATTTTTTTGTAGTCCTAAGCATTATTGTTAACATTGAATTTATACTGTGTATTGTTTCTGAACTGTTTTTATTTCAATGGTGTCAATAAACATACATGAAATTTAACCTTTTTGTTGCAATATTTCCTGAATTCCTGTAAATAATACTAAACAAGGAGAAAGGAAGGGGAAAGCCAGACCGGAACCAGGTTCCCGGCTGTAGGGGTAGGGTAAGGGTAGGGAAGGAGGAGGTGCTGCAACCGCGGCAGGGGCGGAATCTGCGGGGGTGCGGGGCGCGGGCCGCGGGGGCGGCCCGCGGGGCGGGCCCGCGGGGCGGGCCCGCGGGCGGGGCCCGCGCGGGGCGGGCCCGCGGGGCGGGCCCGCGGGGGCGGGGCCCGCGGGAGCGCGGCCCGCGGGCGCGGGGCCCGCGGTGGCGCGCCCGCGGGCGCGGCGGGCGGCGCGGCGAGCGCGGCGGACCGGCCGGGCAGGGGCCCCTGGAGCGACCCGGCGGCTGGCCAGGCGAAAAATCCGCAGAAATCAGCGATTTTTACGAAAAAATGCGAAAAATGGGGAGTTGAACCAAGAACCCCTGATTCCAGAGTCACATTACTTGTTGCGCCTTAGCCGTCTCGGCTAACACGTCTTCGTACAAGTGCTAAGTTGGAACTAACTGATATAGTCAAGGCTGCCGGCGGCGGGAAAAGTCGAAGCAGCCGAGCCGACGCCAGGCTTCCAAGGCTCAGACCAGGGCGATTAGGCGCTGGCGGCTCCCGGCCTCAGAGATGGCCACTCTGCTCTGCTCCCAGAGCCCAACCAATGAGTCAATAGCTGAAGCCAATCTTGGCTTTGTTGTGACTCTGGTTGAGGTGGCTTTGCTCCCATACTACATTCAAGCGGCAAATCATTTCATGCCTCAGATTATTAGTCAAGCTCTCTGACTTTGGTGAATTTTCACAAACAAACTCGTAAATAGCTAACTCATGAATTGGAGCAGCTTGTTTGGGTAAATGACGACAATGGAATACGAAATACAAGAAATATATTGTCATGGTAGAAAAGTACATAAAATTGGCATAAACATGGCGTTTTAACAGAAAAAAAAAGGGTAACGTTTTCACAGAGTTAACAAAGATAAGAACAGAGTTTTCTCAACAAACTGTCGAGCGAGGCCAGTTAGAAGGAAAATTACAAAGCTTACAAGGGTTACTTCTAAAACCATGGAAATCAGAAATACAAGAAATATTTTGTCATGGTAGAAAAGCACATAAAATTGGCATAAACATGGCGTTTTAACAGAAAGAAAAAAAAAAGGGTAACGTTTTCACAGAGTTAACAAAGATAAGAACAGAGTTTTCTCAACAATCTGTCGAGCGAGGCCAGTTAGAAGGAAAATTACAAAGCTTACAAGAGTTACTTCTAAAACCATGGAAATCAGAAATACAAGAAATATTTTGTCATGGTAGAAAAGCACATAAAATTGGCATTAACATGGCATTTTAACAGAAAAAAAAAAAAGGGTAACGTTTTCACAGAGTTAACAAAGATAAGAACAGAGTTTTCGCAACAAACTGTCGAGCGAGGCCAGTTAGAAGGAAAATTACAAAGCTTACAAGGGTTACTTCTAAAACCATGGAAATCAGAAATACAAGAAATATTTTGTCATGGTAGAAAAGCACATAAAATTGGCATTAACATGGCCCTTTTTTGCTGGCCTTTCATTGGCCAGCTGCTTGTGCTTCTTTTTGTTCTTCTTCCATTAAACTTTGTTTTTCTTTATTTAACTGTTTATTTATTTATTATTTATTTTTTTATTTTTTTCCCCCCCTCCTTCGTTGTTGGCTTTGGCCTTCCTTGCTCGAGCAGCTCACTGGTGGAAACCAATGAGCTGCTCCAGCAGGGAAAGCCGAAGCCAACAACGAAGGAGGGGAGGAAAAAAATATACAAGTGCTGAAAAGTAAACAAAGCATGAATGTAAACAACAACAAAGAGCAGAAGACACAGTATGACAAAGTGAGAGGAACACTGCAAAGGCCAAATACTAAGTCCCAAAAAAAAGAGAAGAAGAAATTGGCCAGTGGCAGAGCAGCACAAATGTTCACAAAATTGTAAACAAAGACCAGCAACAATGTCAACAAAGCACTGTGTTCCTCTAAATTTCTCATACATTCAGAGAGAAGGAAGGCAGAACAAGGCGAGGCATAGGACCCGCTGGGATTCGAACCCAGCAGTGAGACAAGTCCCACTCCAGGAGGCCGTATTATACCAAAGCCAGAAGGGAAAACAGCAGAGCACAGAGCAGTAAAAAAAGTATCCATTCAAAAGTTGAAATTCAAAAGCAAAGAGAGAGGAATCCCCTCTCATTCGCCCCCTCTCACACACACAATGACCTTCAGGAGACTGGCCTGGGTCAACATGCCAGCAAGAGGGGGCAACTACAACAAGTTTAAAGCAAGCAAAAATTTACATTTCAAAGGTACAAGAGCAAGACACCCACTCCTCACACCCTGACCATGAGGAGTCTGGCCGAGGTCAAAGTGCGAGGAAGCAAGCAAAAATTTAGATTTGAAAGGTTACCACTAAAATGCCTACTCCTCACACCCTGACCTTTAGGAGTCTGGCCGAGGTCAAAGTGAGAGGAAGCAGGCAGGCCAAATGGCGCAAAACAAAGCATTCAATGGATACGTTTTGCAATAGAGCAAGTAAAGAGCGGCAGCAGACACAAAGGCAACACTCAAATATATCAAGAAGCAAGGCCCATCACTCATATATGTTAAACAAAAACAAGCTTTAGTACTTTAAAAAGCATTTTGCCATATTATTTAATGCATTCAGAAAAACATAAAACTTGACTTGTTGGCTAGATACTAATCATGAGTAAGATATAGAGAAAACTGAATGACTAGCATTTATCTAAATAGCACACCAAATCTGGTAATAAAGGTGAGTGAAGGGCCATGCACTTTCAACAATATTGCATTTAAAACACATAAAACTGATCCACAAGGTTATTTGATAGCTAGACGGCATTCTGAGAATGAACATGCCATACTCTAAATGATTTAAACCTTAACAAAATTTGGAAAAAGAAAAGGCCTCATTTGTCTTATGACTAATGTCACATTTAATTTTCTGGTTAAAAAGATGCAATGAACATGCCATACTCTAAATGATTAAAACCTTCACAAAGTTTGGCAAAAGGAAAGGCCTAATTTACCTCATGAATAATGTCACGTTTAATTTTTCTGGGTAAACAGAAGCAATATTGTTCAAAGAGCAAGAGTCATCAGGCACACAGAACCGCAATTTCCTATGGCTGGGTACCAACTAATGCATCAAGCCGTAATGACTCGGCTGAGTGTCCTAGCTTCCCTATTTTCTCCCAATTCCTATCCCCACTGTTTGGTGCTACAAAAACTTTTAATTTTCAAGCATGCAGGCAAAATTGCCTGTAAAAAATACTACTGCTGCTGTGGACTCATGCATTATCGCATTTCATCGAGTCCAAGATTACCTCACAAAGAGTACTAAGTATACCCTCCTTTTCACATTTAAACGAGAAAGCACAGTATAATAAATTTCTGAATCACACTATTGCCCAATTAAAGAGGTTCATGGATGTACCATAGCCTGACCAAGTGTGTACTTGTCGGCCATGAGGTAACCTAACCTTCCTACCTAACCTCCCTTGGACTATACATAATGAACTAGCATGAAAAAAATTACAGCCTTTCAAGGGAATGACGACACTCCATTAATACGAATATAATTGAAAAGTTATACACCCAATGCTGATGGTTCATTCTAAGCTTACGGTAGGCACTCAACCCGCTCAGCAGCAGCAGAGAGAGGAAACATATGAACGAGGACGTTAAGTTTGTCCTCACCAGCACAATAAAATATGTGATTTCTTTATAAACATATCGTAATCCTCTCAATTAGATAATTAAGGAATATTATTACATTGGAAACAAATAATATCACAATTACACTTACCAAATTCGGGAACACACCGACATCGCCAATCGCCATGTTGTTTAGACTTCGGACGGACTTCCGGCGACTTCCGGCTGCAGAAAGTGACGTCACTCACCCGCCAGAATTTGAGTTATTCAAAAGAGATTCAGAAACCTGAGCAACAGCCCCGCCAAGAAAGGCGCCCCCGCCTTCAACGTGCACGTCGTCAGCCTGCTCGTCACCCTGCTCACCGCGCACTTTAAAGCAAAATTGTTTTTCGACCAAAAATCGTAAAAATGCAAAGGCCTTTTGGCGATTATGACTAGGTGGCATCTCGTTCTTGTTTTCAACCTCAGCGACACGTTTTGTTCTATAAGTAGTAATTACTTGTCTCATTTTTTTCCAAAGAAATGAAATTTTGGGATCAGCCACAAGTCTTGACTTTACCTAGTTTATGAATCAAGTCTAATGACAGCGTACTTATTTTGGGAGGCACTTCCCTCTGTGCTGTGTACAACTGTCGTCGCATTTGTTCGCTGAATACCCCGGTTTTCGTACGAACCTACCCTCGGGGGTCTGTCAGGGGGTACATTAGAGTGTCCCTGCCCAACCCCCGTCACCTTGGAGCAAATTAGTTTTTTTGGTCGAAAATCGCAAAATGTAAAGACTAGGCAGGCCTAAGCCTTCTCGTTTTTGGTCGAAAATCATCAAGTCTCTCCGATCGCGAGCACGTTCACAGGGAACCTTCGTTCTAAACTAGAAAACATAAACGAGGCCCCCGAAGCGCCATACTGAGCTTCGTTTGCGAGAGACTGGCCTTCGCCTTTCGGGGATAACCCGTTCTGACTCGGTTGCCTCTTGACCCTCAAAATGGGCGGTAGATATGACGATTCGCATGGTGAGGCGTTGCTTCACGCAGTCGTTGACGTTAGGCAAACCCGCCAGCACTTGCGTCTAGCACGATGTGGAGTCTAGAACATCTAGAAGCAGACATTGAACACTCAGCACAAAAGTGGATGAAGTGTACGTAACCCAGGAGGGAGATTTTTTTCCCACCAAGTAGATGTGATCTGAGATGAGTAATTCTCAGGTGGAGTCTGAGTGTCAATGAGGTAAATCATTTGGTTCACTAATTGTGCTTCAATAAGTTTAGATAATGATTATTACATTTAATTAACAAAATTCAGCAATTACTAAACATACCTCCTGATATTTAGAACATGTAAATAAATTACAAAAATTGAATTTGTAAAGTACATGCAAATAGTAATAATAATAATTTCAAAAAAAAAAAAAAAAAAAAAAAAAACAATTCACCATAAGAAGTGTCTACTTTTTCTCAAGTAGTAGTTTTCGAAAATCTGCATTGCTTTTTGGTTTTGGTGCTCCATTTGAAGGAACTGTAGACTGTTCATCTGATTTTGAATCTTCGGGTTTTACTTGCAAGGCTCGAGGTAAAAATGCAACTTGTGTTCGTCCACGTCCTCTCCTGTCATAAAATATAATTCTTGTTTTATTTACAGGCCAGCAGCAAAAGGATAATTAGAGAAAAAGAGAAGAGGAATAGCCATTGGGTACTTACGGTCCAACATCTTTTAATCCTCCTCCCAAAGACTGAACACTTGAGGTTGATGGTTCATTCTGTTCAGCTAAAAGGGAAGTCCTGCGATCTGGTGGGTTTGACAATGCTACTGACACTGATCTTCCTCCCATGGTAGTTCCATCAACTTTAATCAAAGCCTGGGCAGCTGATACCTTGAGGAATAATATTTGAAATTACAGTAGTTTTTAGTGATGATTATGAAAGCTATTTCTCAAATATAAAACCTACCTCATCAACATAATCAACATATGCCAATCCTTTGAAATGGCCGTTACGGTAAGTAACAAGTCGGATATCCTTCACCTTCCCATACTGTCCAAATAGTTCTTCAAGTTCTTCCTTAGTACTTGATAAAGGCAACCCTAGACAGAGATTTTAAAGTTAAACATGATAACATATACAGTACCTGAAACTGTAATGGAAATCTAGCTAAAGTCTATTTACCTTTAACAAACAATTTGTTTTTTTCTAGTGCAGTACTGTATTTAAAGCTATGTTGGCGAGTATGTTTATCTGGGTCACACTTTGAAACAAATATTGGCCTGCCATCTATTGGCACCCTATCTTTTTTCAGAGCCTCATTCATTTCATTCTTAAAACAGGAAAAAGAAAAGACTTCTTTTAGATGCCTTTAAATTAAAATAAGTTACAATACATAAGATGTAATAAAAACAGAACTCACAAAAGAACTGAAGACAATGTAGCAAAATCCTTTAGATCTCCCTTTAAAATCCCTAACAAGGCGTAGTTCAGTAATTGTGCCAACTGATGCAAAAACCTCCTTAATTTGTTCATTTGTAGTTGAATAATCTAAATTACTGACAAAAACAGTTCTGTTATCTTTGGATGGATCATGCTCTGTAACCACACCAAGATCTTCAACAGATTCTAGAAACAAAGAAGTTAGTGAGAATTGATTAAACATTTGAACATCATCACCACATAAACTTCAACTTTGAAGTGATATTCATAATACTTACCTATTTTAGGTTTTTTAAATGAACTTTTTTCTTGATCATTTGTTTGTTCCCTTGACTTTGTGTCATGCTGAACAGGTGCAGCCCTTTTCAGAGACTGAGGACGTCTCTCCTCAGACTTATCATCT
The DNA here is from genome assembly GCA_033675135.1 of Frankliniella intonsa. Lineage (NCBI taxonomy): Eukaryota > Metazoa > Arthropoda > Insecta > Thysanoptera > Thripidae > Frankliniella > Frankliniella intonsa. Next base: position 11,089,204 of record CM066248.1, read on the forward strand.
CCTTTCACAGGTTTATTTCTTTCTTTCTTCTTTTCTCCCTTAGAAAAAGTAAGATCAGGTGTAGAGATAGAATTAAATAACAAAAGATAAATTATCAAATGAAAATGAAAGTTTTAAGTATGTTAGCAGTAATATATAAAAATATGTAAATATGTTAGGAGTGCCAGAGTCAGTTCAGGCACTGTTGAATTCATCTAACATTTGCGGAAAATCCGTCTCAAAAGCCCCTCCCATTATTTCTCATATCACTCAGCTAAAAAAAAAAATTATCTCAATCCTCCTAACATAACAGCTGCCAGGTATACCTTTTTAATGTTTGCAGCCTGTTGACTCACTGCTTCCTCAGCTGCAGCTTTCTCTCTTTCTGCAGTTACTTGCTTTATCCTAATGCAGAAAAATATCAGTAGATTACCACAGGATACATCTATAGGTTTCCAATGGTTTGAGTAATTGTTTTTTAATCATACCTAGATCTACATTTGAAAAGTGCCTCTTCATATGAGTCCAGTGTCCCTTCAACCCTTTCAAACTGTAACCATTCCTCCACAATACTTTCTGGCCAATCACGTGTAGCTTGAAGTGCTCTTGGAAATAGTTTTCGAAGATGCTTAGAATCACCATAAGCCCTACAAAAGAGAATACAAGTTTTGACGAAAAGGCAACGTGAATTTAAAATTAATGATAACTGTTGAAAGAATTTTGAGGCCAAAGAAAGAAATAAACTCACGTTTCCAAATGAATATATTGCAGCCAACTTGCAGCCGAATTTTTGTGACCAGAATACAGAATATCATTCCATATTTTCCGAGCCATTTCCATTTTGCGGCTTTGAACAGCTTCTACAGTTGCCATGAAACGCAATAGTTGACATGATGGGTCTCCTTGGTCACCATAGGCTACAGAGGAAATAAAAAAGGAAGACACAATTCATACAATGGTTTTGGGGTGTTTGGAAAAGTATAGATGGACTGCATTAAGTACCTTGTGTAAGATATTCAGTTGCAGCTTGAACTGTTTCCCTTAGTTCTGTAAGTAATGGAACCTCTTCTTTTGAACCCCAGTCAATCCGTCGCCTCAAATAACAACAGTACTCAAGCCAAATATTACGAAAATCTTCTGCAGTTTGCAGCCCTGATTTTAGAGCTTCTTCAAAAACACCTGGTCCAAAAAGCAGGGTGATAGGGTGATAAATTGCAAAGAAAGTATACCCTCTTAATGTACTAAGATAGGAACGAGAAGAGTACCTTTAACTGCTTGTGGTGGTTCAGAAGTTTTTTCCATGCAGCGCAAATATTGTTGCCATAACAAGCCATACCATGGACAGTTACGAACAGCTCTTTTACATAATTTCAAAGTTTGACCATAGTCTCCCAACCCATCAGAAAATTCAATGTACCCAAGCCATAGTGGTGCATCAAGTGGGCAATCTGACAAAGCTCTTTCAAACAGGCACAAAAGTCTAACAGGCTCCCCAAAACTCTGCTCAAATTTCAGGTACTCTTTGTAATGACTAACTTTCATACTTTCTTCACAAGTGTTCTGAAAATAAGAGAAACACCTTTCACTTCTTTTTAAAATCCAAAGCAATAGGATGCAATCAAGTTAAAAAAATATGTTTTACAAAGCACAAACCAAAACATCTTCATATGGTTGAATTTGTTGAAGTCTATCCAAAGCTTTTTTGTAAGCCAAATCAACATTACTTTTCTCTAACAGTGCAGATTCTGGTTTACCACTAACAGTTATCCAGATGGCTTTGTGATTTTCTAACCACTCTTCAAAAGCAGAGTAAGTTTTTTCCATATTTAGGAGGGGAACAGAAAGCTGTCTTTTGAACAGATTTGCGACTCGCTTAAGCTGATCAGCCACAACAGGGTTTTCTCCATCACAATTCTGCATCTGAATAAATAAATCAATCATTTAAATTAATAAATAAGCAATCAACCAAAATTAAGGGGTGATACCATGGATGATATACTTACCACAGAAGTTAGGATGATACCTTCAAACTCTCTGAATGCTTCCCAAATTAAAGCACCTTTGGCCACATGTAACCCAGCAGCAATCAGTCCACGTTCAAAGACAGACCGTACTTTATCAAAACTTCCATCAGGTTCGTCCATATATCCAATAGAAAAGTAAACATATTCTACCCAAATATCAACAGCTGTAAATATAATATGAGTGATTAAAGTAAACACAGGAATGAATAAGAAAATAAAAGAATGAAAAGAATAATATTGATAAGAGAAGCACACATACATAAATAATCAGCTACAGCACGATCAAATAATTGAGCCAATGAAGCCCTTCCTTCAGGATTTGAAGACTTGTCAGTTAAACGTTCATCTTCAAGCCAGCTTAACCAGAGCTCTGGAATAATAGAATGTGTCATAAATATCATATAACAATTGATTCCTTACAGATCTTCATTTACGTACCAGGTGACAAGGGAAAAGTTGTATTCATAGTTTCTCGAGCTTCACGCAGCCGGGCAAAATCTCCTCTTTTGCGTAAACGTTTTATACGCTCAATGTGCCCATTATAATCAAACGGAGCAGGTATGGAATCCATCTAGGAAAGAAAATGAATGATAACGAACGTATCTTGAAACTGGTATTAACAAACCATTACTTCAAACGTGAAAATGAAGTGAAAATCAGAGATGACAGAGGAATGGGCTCTCGAGAGACTAGTCATTTTTATAAAAGCAACTGAGTATTGTCACAGTATATCTACATAGGTTAGATTACCTCTTCTTCATTCTCTGGCATATCTGCATTACTTGAGCTGTCAGAGTCTTCATCGGAATCGTCGCTGTCTGACACATCAGATGGTTTAGGCGGCTTTTCCAACTCAGGTGGTGCTGCGTTTTCATCGGACTTCACCTCTGTGCTTTCGCCTAAATCCATCTCTTCCATTTCAAACGAAACTTCAACGAAAACTTCTAAGGTTGTTTACTGTTTTGAGTGGGCCGCTTCGTCTCTCTTTTTCATTCCGTTCCGTCTGACACTCGGGAGATCGAGGAGTCGGTTCGCGAATGAGAACACAAGCGGTACATATTTCCCGTCAAGATAAATAACCTTCCCTCGATGGTGATAAGGCTGTGTTGTAGGTGAAAATCCAAGATCAAAGACTTTTAACAGTTTGGGGCGAAATTTTACCTGAAAAAAATGGAAACATCAACTCTTAGGGAGAACCCCTTGAAATATAGACGTGGAGGAATGTTCTGTAAGTTTGAGACTAGGTTGTAACCTTAAGATTTCGGTGTAAATATTGATTAAAGTTAGTCTAGGTTAGAAAAGTTTGTGAAACGAAACAATCAAAATTCTGGTACAGTAATTTTTATAAATGTCAATGTAAATTTAATTTTATTGTCTTTTGTGTGTGTTTAGACCAGCTAATGCCAATGCTGCATGGACCTTTTTGGCCGTCTCCGTTGACAGACTTTACTGCAGGCATTCTTTCTGCTCAGGAGGGTTCACTTTTTTGTGCCCAAATGGAACAGATGATGCTAAATTGTCTGGAGCAATATGGGTTTAATCGAGGCACGAAAATGTGTGGTGGCTATATTCAGGATCTACATGAATGCCAAATGAAAAACTTTGAGGTGATAGACTATTTGCATTTGCAAATCCATCTTACCTGTAATGGAATCACGAACATTTGTTTCTTTGGTTTCACAGAAAACACGCATTCAAGTTATGCAAGAAGAAAGGAGACGACAGTTCCGTGATGGCAAGCTGCAGAAGCAGTTTGAGGAGTGCCCACCTCATCATTAAGAAGATTTTATTTGTTCCCTGCCAATTTTACGTGTAGAGAAGAAAGTGGCACCCTTTGCTTCTTTTTTTTGTTACTGTTATCTGAATTCAATTTTGACTCTTGTAGATATATGGAGGTAAAGAATGTATACCAGCTCATGAGTTTTTATTTCCCTCCTTTATTGCAACTGAATCTTAACTTTTGCCAAAGCAAAAGGTACTAGATAAAGATGAAAGATGAAACCAATGAAAATTGTGTCATCGGCTTAGTCTTAAAAATAGGGCATGTTTACAATCTTTGGAATCAATTGGCAAATACTTGTCATAAAAATCTTGAGCAAGTTCCTCAACTTTAAAACCAAACTTTTGGTATAACATAACAGCTGGGTTGGTAACCGACACATGAAGAGTTATATCTTTACCCATACAAGTCTGAAATGTTGAAGCCTTGTTAAATGAAATATTAGTTCAAACAAGGATTTGATGCAATAAGACAACACTTACCTGAATTAAATGATACAGCATGAATGTGGCAATACCTGCTCTCCGCCATTCTGGACGAGTGAACAGGAAGGAAATATAAGACTCATTGTAACTTATGTCTGGTACCATGAATGCAAAACCAACTACCAGCTTGCGATACAATGCAACACAGCTAAAGTCTGGGTACATTAAGCTCTCACTTACTGCAAGTAAACAAAAGAGAAAAAAATTACCAATTTCTTGTTTAATTTCTAGGAAGTCTAAAAGTTTACTAAATGAAATCTTACAGTCAATGCCGGGCCAGAAAAACAGTTCACACAGACTGTTGACAGCTGGAATGTGGTGTGGTTGCACATAGCTGTAATCTATGGGGTAGCGATGATACAGGGTGCCCTGCCTTTGATGTAGGTCAGCCATGAGTTGTGTCCATAAAGGTAAACTGTTGTAATCTCTTCTAATAAATGGCTTTAAAAGTCTAAAATTGGTTGAAGTGAATATTAAAAATGTGGAATTCAATTTTGGGTTCATCGCAATCTGATCTCCAGCTCACCTTTCAGTGTACGGACTGACAAAGCAGGTTGGCTCCACCCTACCAAGCAGTCGCAACATGAAGGACTGCTGATTACTTTTCTTATAACTCTCCTCAGAAAATGTAACAACCTGTTCACACAAAAGTTTGATTTGTAGAAGCAACCTTCTGAATTTGAAAAAAATTAATTGTAAAAGGAGATAATGACAAGAAAAAAGGCTCACCTGATATCTATCAAGAGTTCGAATGTTGCTTGGCTGCAGTGTATCAGTTGCACTAAGGTTGACTTTATTCACAGAGGTTGCAATGTCGGAAAAGTGGCCGAGTCTCCTATGACGTTGTTCTCTTCTTACATTTAATTTTCTGTGAAGCCTCAAAATAGCACTTGGTATTGATTTAGTACTTGAATCAATCTGTTTAGAGAGTAATTGCAGCAAATTCAATTCTTCATATTCTGTCATGGGTACACATCTAAAATGAAGTTATATTTATTACTATGTGAAAGTGCAAAGCTGTATAAGGAGAAGAATACTGATAAATTAAAAATACCCTTGAGGGTTGTTGACCAGGGAAATGCAATTTTTAAGCCATGGTAAATCTCTGTTCTTTCTGCACTGCAACAAACTTTTGGGTGGGGGAATTGAAAGCTCACTTTCATCGCTCTCACTGGAGCTACCAGAATCTTTATCTGATAAGTAATTTCCCAAAGCACTTGGTCCATTCTTTAACATTGTTCGAGTACTGGAGGGTGACACTGAATAAGATCCTTCTGATGTCACATACTGATCAATAAGATCGCTTAGTTCAGATTCTAGCTTTGGGAAACCCATTTTATCTAAGTCAGTGGGAATGTCTATATCAACATCTAAACTTTCCGAGTCAGAATAGCTTAACATTTCTGCATTTAGATCTGGCAACACATCAATAGCACTTGGGGGTCGGCTGTCACTAGAAGTGTAAGAGGTTTGTCGGCTGAAGTCCTCTTCATTGGGTTCATCTTCAAGAGTGCTTCTAACAGAACTTTGCTTGCCTATACCTCCATACTTTAAACGTATTGTGTTGAATGGAGACATATTTTCATATGTAAGCTTCCACCAACCTGATTCTCTTAAAACATGTGTGCCAGTTTGGAAAAAGGCTGGACTGTAATGAGAGAGTGTTCCTGATACCGTACCGTGCCATGCTCTTTACGGCGTACTGCAGAACCAAAAATGTAATTCCATTTCCGATCAATGAAGTCAGCTATATGCAGCTTCCAATGGAAGAAGCCATGTCTACTCAAATGCTGCAATTCTTGTAAATTGTACAAAGCTAAAACTAACACCGTGAGCCATGACAACTTTTCTTTGGTCACAATTTCCAGACCCGTTGGACTGCAGGATTTGCATGTAAACTTGTAAAAAACATCACCAAGCAAAATGCATTCGGCTACCCTGACATTTTCAGTCAAACAAGAAAAATGCACATAACTGTCACAATCATTGCACTTCAGACAGCTCTCGTCCCGGAATCCAGGAGTCCTTTGCCCACAAAACAGACAGTTGACAAGATCGTCATTGGAAACATAACTTGAAACTGTGCTTCCTTGAGAAGATACTGACTCTTCTATTCCGGTAAAAGACATTAGGCTGTTTTTTAAATTCTTATTTAAATTCTTAAAACTTTTATGATTGTTGATTGAGAACTAGAAAATCACAACGACAAGCTGCCGAAAACCACGTTTGTTCGAGGTTTGTTGCTGCGTTTTGTTTTTGTTGATTGTAGTATAGATGGCGCGACATGCGTTTGTTTACGTTTTCGTCATGCAACGAAGCAGGCGGTGCAATGTATAAGGCGAAATGCCATGAAATCGAACGATCAATTAGGACTTTGACTTAAATGTTATTGTGATGGACAATAACGTGACAGGGGGTAAGAATCCTTATATTTTCATCCAACCACCTAAATTTCAGAACTTGAATACGACCTAATGGTTTTTGGTTCAGGTGTAGTCCAGTGGACATACGTCTGCAACTCTCTGTCAGCTTGGCAAATGTCAACATCTAATAACTATCATATAACAACTTTTCACGCTTTATACTGGAAGTTTCTCTCAAAACTTCTATGATTTTAGGAAAATACTATTTTTCCTGTAACTCTGGCGTTTTGTAATTCCTTGTACACTCATTGATGATACAATGTCAGATTTAAAAGGTTAACTATGTACTTAGTGTAAACAACCATTTGTGTCATGTCGCTGAATCTTTTACTTTTATTTTCAGGTGATACCCCGGACGAAACCGATGGAGATGCTACTCACATACCTACCTATTGCTCTGGCTGCTTAAATAATGTGAATGATGAATACATTCGTGCCCTGAACCAGGATTGGCATACTGAATGTTTCAGGTTTGCATTTTACTATATTTCTTTGGGTTTACTGATAATTCTGTCATTATTGTCTATATTATTCAATGCCCTATAATTTCCTGTTAGTTCATATTCCCATGAATATTCATTAGCTTGTACAGAGAATTATTAGAACAGAACTTGAACTTTTAACACTTGAAATTGTTTTCACGTTGTCTTTTAACACATTACCCTATTCAATGTTATTTTACAGGTGCTCGGCATGTGATATAGAATTGTCAACATGGTATTTTGAAAAAGATGGCCTGCTATTCTGCAAAGATGATTATTGGTCCAAATATGGAGAATCTTGTCAAGATTGTTCTCAAGTATGCTCTTTGTTCTTAAAAATTTCAAATATGTGTTAAATATTCAAATAAATTTTATCATTTATATATAATTGAAAAGTCATGGGCCTTATAATTTGATGTACAATATGTTTTATTTCTCTTTTATCTAGGTCATTACTGGTCCTGTCATGGTTGCGGGGGACCACAAATTCCACCCAGAGTGTTTCCGGTGCTCTTCTTGCTCATGTTTTATTGGAGATGGTGAATCATATGCATTGGTGGAGCGCTCAAAGTTATATTGGTGAGATTAGAAACTTTTCCATGTTTTTTAAAATGGCTGTATCTAAAGTCACCAAGACCTCACATCTTTTTCTTCTTTCTCTCAGTGGTGTTTGCTATAAACGTCAAATGCAGCCACTCTCAAAAACCATGGCTACAGCTCCATTTGTTCGGAAGCCTCATTCTATTCGATTGGTTGAGATTCCTGCAGCTGGGGATAGTAGCCAAAGAGGTATTAAGTTAAGCTTAGAGAGTGCCCATGGCAGACCACCCGCAGGTCAAGGTTTACGAATTTCACAGTAAGTTTGCTTCATGATGTATGCATGGAACTTCTACTTCAATGTAAATATGTAACATAATTGTATTTATAATTTACTAGAGGTTTTTTGATATTCCTCGCACTGGTCTCATGTTAATCCTGCTTCTACATAATAGAAGCACCTAACATGTTCCAACTAGGTTCTGTATATTATATACTAAAAGGCTGGAAAGCAATATTAACTTAAGGAGTCGTACAGAAGCAAATCTAGTTTACCCCCTTTTTATTTTCCCATTTAAAGGTTTAGTTTTTTAATTTGTAACATATTCCTAAGAACTTTGCCAAGTGTAACCAGTTTTCTCTTAACAAAGTAACCACTAATGCTTTCCAGGTTCCTGTCTAATCTACGCCACAAGGTATATGAGTATGCAGTTTCCATTTTGGCAGCAGCTTTTAGATTTTGCTGTGAACTTCGTTTGAATCGATCAATTCCATTCAGACGCCAACCTAGAGCTATACGGTATGAGTGCCTTTCATTATTCATCTCACTTTGTATAAAATTTATCAGGGATTGTGTTTTACAAAAATCTCAAACCTTTCTCAATTAATATTTCATCTGTATATATATAATATGTATTGAAATTTGTAGATATTGATGTCATTAGTTGTCTTTATTCTGTGACAAGTTATAATCTTATGTAATTAGTCATTTTAGCTTCCAATACACCCTGAGCTTTTGTATGAGGAGGATAAATACCGTCTCCCTCATAATAATTTAATTTTTACCGGTTGTTTGTTTTGAAATATTGAATTTTTTTAATACTCCAGGCTGGATATGAGTGCTGATCTAATGTCATTACACATCGGTGATAAGATATTAGAAGTGAATGGTTCTCCAATTGGAAATCAGCCAGTACAAGAAATTGAGAACCTGATAAGATGCTCTGATCAATCTCTACAAGTAAGCAAGGATCAAAGTTAATGAATAGAGTTCTTAAAGGTGGGGATATTGTTATAAGTGAAGATTTTTTTTTTTCCAGTTAACAATTGAACATGACCCTGATGCACTCAGTAGAAGACTTTTATTCCCTTCTTCATCTATTGTAAACAGTGCAATTGAAGCTCTGTCAGACATAAGCAAAAAGAGAGACAAGGAAGGGATGGTGCAAATACTGCACTAAACTCCAAAAGTTACACAAGTGAAGAGTCATTTGAAAGTTCTAGCTGTACCAAATCACTTTCTGATCGAGAAAAAATACTCAGAAGAAAAGATGAGGGTTACATGAGCAGCTCACGGTCATCTCGTCAACTGCGCGGAAGCAGAGGAAGTTGTAATAAAGAGCGGTCATCATCTATGTCAAGACTCTTGGAAGGGTACGGTTATCGCTTTGCAAATTATTGTTCCCTGAGTTGTATCAAACAATATTGTATCTTATCCTTTGTATGAATCAGGTCTCCGCCTGCAAACAGAGAAGCATCCTGTGACTTGTCAAGAACCCATTCATTTCGGGTTGAACCAAAGAACCAGCGTATTTTCAGGGCCTCTGATCTTGTTAAAGGCGAGCTACTTGGCAAAGGGTTCTTTGGGCAAGTTTACAAGGTCACTCATCGGGAAACTGGTGAAGTAATGGTTTTGAAAGAGTTATATCGTGTCGATGAGGAGGCCCAGAAAAATTTTCTCAAAGAGGTTTGAATATTACATGGTGACTTATTTGCTTCACTTTATCCCTTATTTTAACTGTTATTATATCCTTTGACTTTCTCCTTAGGTGGCTGTTCTGCGTAGTTTGCACCATGGCAATGTTTTAAGATTTATTGGAGTACTCTACAAAGAAAACGGCTTCATTTAGTAACAGAGTATGTACCTGGTGGCACACTGAAAGATTTGGTTCATGATCTCTCTGAATCTCTACCATGGGAACAAAGAATAAGTTTTGCAAAAGACATTGCATCAGGCATGGCATATCTTCATCAAAAGAATATAATACACAGAGATCTCAACTCAAACAATTGTCTTGTAAGAGAGGACAAGACTGTGATTGTAGCTGATTTTGGCTTGGCAAGAATTATTTCTCAAAGCCAAACCAATGTCAGTGTTGGTGCAGATAAGAGACGCTATGGAAACAAACGAGGCATTGGAAATAGACGCTGTGAGAGAAAAAACGATATACTGTTGTTGGGAACCCATATTGATGGCTCCTAAATGATGAAAGGAAACAAATATGATGAAAAGGTTGATGTTTTCTCTTACGGCATAGTACTTTGTGAAATAATTGGGAGAGTTTTAGCTGATCCCGACTACCTACCGAGATCTTCTGACTTTGGTTTAAACCAGACTATCTTTAGAGATAAGTTTTGTTCCAATTGCCCCGAAGCTTTTTACAAAATTGCTTTCCTCTGCTGTGATCTGAATCCTGATAAAAGGTTTGTTTTTGTTGAATTATTATTCATGTGTGTCCTGTTTTCTTTTTCTCACTATCTCTTTTCATCCCTCAGACCACCTTTTGAAGTAATGGAAGTGTGGTTGGAAGGCCTCAAAATGCATATTTCTGTTGGCGTGACACTTCCAAATGATCTTAAAATGGACATATTCAATTATTCTGGTAAGGGCCCAACCTACCTACTTGTCGTTTATTCAAGTAAAATCAGTTGCCTACAAAACCTTAAAAACCCTTTACTGTCATATCTAATCTCATCTTATTTTTGATAGGCCGAAGTCCAAACTCAAGTGAGTCTACAACACCTGAAGCCAGAACCCCAGAAAGTGTCAGACCAAATCCACCACCTTTACATGCCATCAAAGAAGGGCAATCAACATCATTAGATAGCTCCTGTGGGTTTGTAGAAGCCTCATCATCATCACCTGTTGAGAGCACTGCTTTATAGTTAGATTAATGACTTCACTTATCTTGTCTATGCACTGACTGACCAACCAAATTGTCTGAATCATTGATTTTGAATTAGAAATGAATCTCAGTAGACATTCCGTTTTCCCTTTTTTAATGATCTTATTGGTGTTTTAACATCACAACTGCCTTTCGATTGTAGATAAAGGTTGCAAAGTCTGAAATGTTTTCTATTTGAATAGTATTTCTAAATGCTTCTCATTATTAGGCTTATTACTTGAACTAGGCTGTGGTTTCTTGTATTGTGTAAGCCTTCAACACTTTCATTATACCAGAACTGGACATTAGAGTTGCTATGTCTTAGCAATACTGTTATTTTTATGTTATTATTGCAATTGTTTTAGAGATCTATTCATAATGTAAGATTTTGTTAATGATTTTTGCTATTATACTCAACTATTGTGTGATGTACCTACCATGTATCTACTTACAAAGTGGTTTCTTACATTCCTCTTTCAGTATTTATATTTTTTGTATATGTATTCTTTTTCTTAAAAGAAGAAATTGAAATTATTTTGTTTTATAAATTATAGTTGTATATTTATGTTTTATCCATTTGATTAGCAATGTTCTACAATCATTCTGTTCCAGCACTCACTTTTGTGGTTAATGTCCCTTGAATTTCTAACAATAATTTTCTCAACCTTGTCTAGAAACTAAAAGTCTTGACAATAATATTGATTAGCATCACAGTGTAGTCAACTGACAACATTGAAGACTTCAAATTTACAGCATTTCTGTTGATTCCTTTTATTTACTATCTCCTGCCTTTTGCAAGACAAAGCTTCAAGGTATCACATTTTAGCAATCATTTTGTGGATTTAGGATTTCTAAAAACAATAGCAGCATGCTTAGTGTGCAGATTCTTAATGATATTAATATTATTGTTACTCCTATTTGTATAATACATTTCATGAAAGATCACTCTCAAGAACAACAACCTGATATTGTTGATAGTAGGTTTCTCGCCCTGTGAATACAAGGTTTTTAAGATATTCAATCTAAAAAGTGTGTTTTGGGTTATTTTTCTTAATTAATGTTATTTTTACCTATGTTGTTCTTTTCTGTGCTCATAGGTATATTGCATATAAACTGAGTATGCACTTTGGCATTTGTCCTAGATTAAAGGGCTCAGTATCAATCTGGTTCAATCAAGAAATTGTTGTCCTTGAGAGTTGACTTGTTAAATCTGTTTTTTGTTTTTCATGTTACTTTTCTTCAATTAATTCACAAGAATACTGATGTTCCTATGTCACAGCCTTGTTACGGTGCCTTACTGACAAATTAATTGTTAGGTGGGCAACTAATGACCGTAATTATTGGGTGTGGATTTGCAGGCTGTGCCTGATTATGGTTTTGCAGTAGAAGTGGTTCCATGTTGTATGATCATCTGATAATTTATGGGATATATTTTTCATATAGAGCCTGGCTTGTATATTTAATATGAGACTGACTTTTACAGCTACTTTAGATCTGAAGATCAAACATGTGATGTAGAGATCAACAAATAACTAGTGCCTGTGTATACATTGAAACCATGGCGTTCATGATCATATTGTGAGTTATGGTGAGATAGGTACCCAATATTGTGTAAATACTGCTCTATACTTGTGCCATAGGATTTAATGTGTTATTGGTTACCCTTTTAAATGTAAAGATTGTATTTGGCTGCAAGCTCATCTTCAACTTTATTTGAAGTGTCACGTTCACTCATAAGTTACATCAGTTATGTTGTTTTCTTCCTGTGTAATTTTTCGTACATAAATATTTTTTTTTATGTTTTTGAAACTTCTATTTTTAAATTACTATTTTTTTTTTATTACAATTTTAATGTTAAGTGTTCAACTGGCAAACACTTTCAAGTGTTCACTTATGAGTGTGTAAGCAAGAGGGTATTTTTATTTTTCTTTATCTGTTCAACCTCATGGTAAAAAAAAATCAAAATGCCCTTTCCTAAAGAAAAAAAGAAAAAAGAAACAAGAGAGAGAGGGAGAAAGAGAGGGAGAGAGAGAGAAACTGCCTTTTTTATTTTGGCTATTTTAAATACAGTGTAATGGCATTGTCTGTGATTGTCAGTTGAACACTGATGATGGTTTGACCATGACTAGTACACTGTGAAACTTTCTTTCAGCTTCAAGTTCACAGTTGTAGTTCTGTTTGAGCATACCTTTTCTTCTCACCCAGTTTCATTAATTCTTATATCTGAGAATGAGAATTTAACCCAAAGATAATTTAAGGCTTATTACATACCAACTTCAGTTCATGCTTTCATGCAAGGAGTGCAGTAAGAAAATCTGTATTGAAAGCAATTGTAAAACCTGTTACTAATGACTTTTTCTTTCCTGGACTTCTACTGTATCTTTATTTCTTGTCGCTTTACTTTTTGTTAGTTTTGAGACATTCTCATATTAAACAGCAACCATCCTTTCAAATTGCAGAACAATGGAATGCATTAATAAATATTACTGTGATATCACCTTTCTGTAGTAATGGCTAGTATCTAAATAGTTCTGTAACTGCCAGTAACTTGCCATGATGCAATTTGCTTTTATATTTGTAAAAAAAAAAAGAGAGAAAACTACATGGTTTATACATTTTATTTTAAGGTCTATAATATTTATCTTGTATGTTTAAAATGTGTTAAGTACTTCAGTTACTTGCTCATGCATTATGAAAATTGAAATTGCAAAGGTCTAGTGATGTAAAACATTCCCACTATTAATTTATCTATTTTGTTTTTGTTGATATTTTATACTTACCTAAATAACACAGTACATGTACATTGACAATTGTACATCTACATTGCATGCAGTGCTGTTAAAGCAACCATTCCAATTGCCTACTCTCACAACAATTGAAACCATCCATTTCTTCTCATGCTGATTGTTTTTCTTTAAAGTGTATTACACTTAGTACATTATATCTGTATGTATATGTCCAGCTTAGCTCTTACAATGTTATTTCGGTTTTGAAAAATTAATTTTATCCTGTATGTTTTTACATGTATATGAAATATACATGTGCTGGCCTCAGTTTTAAAAACAAGCATATCATTATTATCTTTTGGTATCACCCAAGGGGAAAAAGGCCCCACAACACGAACCATGCATACACCGAAGGTCGAACGTTGTGGTTGATATTTCCTCCGGAAGTCCAATTGAAGTTCAATAGAGGCTCGATTGAAGTTAGCTTAAATTCGCTATAGTTCATAACGATTCGTCGAAGTTAACTGAAATTCAAACATCAATAAACAACAGTTCAACTTCGGAGAAAACCACCAAAATCTGTTCTCAAAATCGCACGTCACTCAGTTACTTGCCGCCAAACAGGAGACATCGATCCATCTCAGAGATGTGGCATTTAAAACATCCTCCAGGTCACTCCAGCAGGCTGGTGGTGACAGACCAAGACACTCTCCTGCCTCTAGATGACTTTCTAGGGCTCTAACTTTTACCCGGGAACCCAGTCACCCTCCCGTCCCGTCTGGGTATAGGAACCAGGTCTACGGGTAGAAGCGGGTAGCAACGAGTTACGTGGGTTACCCGGGTGTACTCAGCGGAACCGCGCCTTGTAGGTAGGCAATTGCACTTACATACCGGTTCGACCCGGGACCGGGTAACACGGCGGGTACCCGCGGGCAACCCGCTTTTAACCGTCGACCGACGGTTCCTTGCCGTATTACCTGGGTACGTACACTGCGGTTCGGGTTTCTCAAAACCTTATGACTTGCTACAGGAATGTCAAGAGGTGCACGCATGCAACACTCAGTTTTACCTGGGTTGGTGCGATGGTCGTGGTCCGACGCGACAGGGGGGGGGGGGGGGTGAGGGGTGGAGGGGCTGCTATGACACGGCGGGGTAGGGGCTGCCTGCTGCCGGTACTCGCCGCCCCGCCCCGCCCCGCCCCGCCCCGCCCCGCCCCGCCCCGCCTGGGGCCTACTGGTACCGGCCGCCCCACCCTTATTTACAATCCCTTGGCGATTCAGCGCTTTACGGCAAATTCAGCAGTACGCGGCCTCGGCAGCGTCCAGCGGCTTTCAGGACTATGTAGGACTATTTTGATCGGACCCACGCAGCCAACCTAACCTAACCTAGCCTAACCTAACCTAACCTACCCTAACCTATCCTAACGTGTGTCCGCCAAGTAGGGTGGCCGCAGCTGGGGCCGCGTACAGCGGAATTTGCCGCAAAGCGCTGAATCGCCAAGGGATTGTAAATAAGCGGCCTGGCCGGGCCTTCCCGCTGGGACCTTTGTTCCAATCCAATCAGTCGGCGAGCGAGAGGGTACCGTGACAGACGCGCGCCGCACGTGCACGGCGAGGAGCTCCGGGTCGGACAACGACAGGACCGCGGGCGTGAGGCCACAGTGTGGTCACACCACGCCATAGGACGAGCCGCGGAGAGGGGGTGGTCCGGAGCCTTGTCACCCACACCGCCAGCCCCACAGCAGGCCAACCCTAGTCCCTCGCGCGCGCCGCCCCCGCGCCGCCCCCGCGCCGTCCCCATCCCGGATCCCGGGGTCCCCGGCCGCGCTTCGAAAAGCCCGTGCTGCCGCGGGTGCCACCGCCTCGACCGTCACCCCCGGCCCGGTCCCCATGGCTCCGGCTTTCCGAGAAAACCTTAAATGAAGTCTTGCGATGCGAAGCGAGAGCGGCTCTCGGCCGGCGGCAAGCTCAAGGAAAACCTGTGGCCCGTGGCCAGGCCGGGCGGGGCGGCGGTGTGGTCCTGACAGACCGGCGCGGCGCGGCGCGGCGGGGAGCGAGTAAGCGAGCGAGCAAGTGAGTGATCGGAAGTGGCAGCGGGCTGGAGCCGCCGGCTTGACAATTAGCCCGCAGTCACCGTCGCCGCAACACTGCTCTCTTCTCCTCTCCCGGCTCGGAGTAGAGCGAAGCGGAGCACAGCCAAGGTGAGTCGGCTCCGCCCGGGCCTTCTTCTCTCTCCAGCTGTCTCCCGCCCTCTCTCTCGCTCTCCCGCCCTCTCTCTCGCTCTCTCGCTCTCTCTCTCTCTCGCTCTCCCGCCCTCTCTCTCGCTCTCTCGCTCTCGCTCTCCCTCTCCCTGTGCTTCCCCGTGTGTTTTCCTCCTCGCGCGTCGCGACTCAGCCAACTCGTGCGCGGTTATTGACTGTCAAAACACGGCGGCGCTGGTTCGGCTGGAGAAGAGTGTTTTGACCGTGTGCAGCAGCACTGGACACACCACAAGTGTGTGACTGTTGGATGTCGCACACCTGTAGGTGTGTGTGAATTTCCATTGGCGCCACACGGGTGCAACACGCCTTGGAAAATTCACAGCTGAACTTGTTCAGGTGTACGAATTGATACATTCACTAGTGTGCGACATGTTCGCACTTGGGTTTCCAGTGACACCAAGAGAATCGTTTCTTTTAAAATAAAATTATTTAGTAACGTTTATTTTAATTCAAAACACACTCACTTCTTTAATCCAAAACAAACTGATGTTTTTTCTTGCGGATCGAAGAAAAACGTTTGATTCGAAACAAAAATTTCTTTGTAACCTGTATTGATGAAATTATGGCGTCGAATCAGAACAGCCTGTGTTGTTTCAAACAAACGATTCTCTGGGTGGCCGGCATCTGGGAAGCAAAGCAGAGGAACTTTACTGTCCGCGCCGCACCGGCCAGTGCCCGGGCCCGGCGCTCCATACCGACCAGTAGGGCGATTCCGCACAGTGGTTTCGTCTATCTGTCCTTGTCGCACTCGTGCGGCACGGCCACGAGGAGCGAGAGAGAGGACACTACTGAACGCTGTTCGGAATCACCGTGCAAGAGGCACCAGCTGGGATGCCGGACACGTCGCTCTCCGTCATCGGGCGGCGCGCGCGCGCTCAGCCGACTGATCTAGAGGATCGCTCTCGCTCTCGCACCTCCGTCCTTGTCGCTCGCATGGCGTCGCGTCGCGAGTGCGACAGAGACCGGAGGTGCGACAGCGACCCTGTGAATCAGCCGGTCGGTCGGCCAGGCGACTGCGGCGACTCTGGTCTGTTTCCTCATTGCCGTCTCGTAGTCTCATCTCGCGCAGCAAGGATAGCCCCTTGGAGGGTAGGCAACCCGAACCCCTCGAGCGCACGCCGCCGCGGCGGGTTGCCTACCCAACGCGCCGCCGCCTTGCGTCCGCCTGAAAGAGCTCCGTCAAGAAGCCCGCACCGCCCAGTGCCGATCAAAATTTGTACTATGCGCCAAAAATTTGTACTCAATTTGTACTTACATCCTATCATGGTTTTCGAAATTGTGCTAGGATAGCAGCGGATATTGGGCGGTGCGGGCTTATTGACGTTTCCCACCGCCCAATTGCAGTAGCGCTTTGAGAAGCAGTGCATTCTGACCGGAAGAATTTGCACTGTTCGAATATCAGTTCGCCAAACTTTGCCGCCGCAGAGTCCCCGGGCCGGGGCGGAGACCGACGTGGACCCGGAGGCCCGCAGGGGTCTCGTCTACACCGGAGCCGCCCGGAGCAAATGCTGCCACAAGAGTTAGGCAAAAACCTGCGCGTAACGGGCTGTATCGACGCCTCAAAACTAGGCACACTGTTAGAAATAGTTGTTCTCTGGCGAACTTCTCCGTAACATAAATCCTGTTTTCGAGCAGAACCACCGTTTTCAGTTACAACCTTACAAAGTCCAAATTATTTTAACCTGTACTAGTTAAGGACGGGAAAGAAGTGTCTGCCCCTTGACACTTTACAGGAAACGCGTTTTCAATTTTCGTTGAACGATGAACACGGGGGAGTTCCGACGGATTTTGCCTAACTTTCTGCCAACTGCCCGGAGCCGCCCCGAGCGGCTAGCCACGCGGGCGCGGGCGCTGAGTGCGACCGCACCCGACCCGACCAGCCCCGCCCGCACCGGTACAGCACAACACAGCACGGTGCCACCTCCGGCTATTCTCGAGTCTACCTCCGCCTTTCATAGAAATGAGTCGAGAGTACGCCGAAGGCGTGGCCGCCAGTGGCCGCCGCCCGCCCCAGCAGCGCGGCGGGAAGAACAAGAACACGGACAAGTTTGAGACAATAGCCGCGCAGCCGAGCCGCGGGGGAAAGGGTTAGAGAGGATTACGTCAGCGGAACGCAGGGAGGTATAATCCATCATCTCACGCAGTTATTGACGCGGGCTGCATCGGGGCGGGGCACGGCGCAGAGGGGTCAGTGCCGGTCTTAGTCGGGCCGAGTGCAGGTGCATCCATCACTTTGGACACGCGGCGGGGTGGGGCGGAGCGGGGCGTGGCGGGGCGGGGCGGAGCGGGGCTGGGCGGGGTGGGGCGGGGCGGGCTGCGGTGAGGCGGGGCGGGGCGGGGTGGTGGGCAATGCCGGATGGGGAGGGCCGCTCCATCTCTCTCTTTGGAGACTGATTAACAGAGGCTCAGTGGGGTGCAGAGCTAAAGTTTTGTTCTACTAAACCAGAATAAGGCTGGGGCGGGGCGGGGCGGGGCGGGGCGGGGCGGGGTGGGGCGGGGCGGGGCGGGGCGGGGCGGGGCAGTGCGGGTAGAGACACTCTGAGTCTCTCTGAGCCTCTCTAAAGTGCGGGGCGGAGCAGGAGGGCGGCGGCAGGCCGCGCCGGAGAGTCGGGTGGGTAGCGCTCCAGACCCTCCGCTGCGGCCCGGTCGCCTCCCCACCCGCGGCCCCAGAGGGGGCGCCCCGCGGCGGGTGCGTAGCGGGGCGGGGCGGGGCGGGGCGGGGCGGGGCGGGGCGGGGCGGGGCGGGGCGGGGCGGGGCGGGGCGGGGCGTGGGCCCGCTATTTTTGACGGTCCATCATCGCAGCATGCAGTACGAACAGGGGAGGGGGATGGGGGAGGGAGGATGGAGGGGGGGGGGGCGGGCACTCGGACACAACTGCACGTCCACCACATCACCTCGTGGTCGCGCATATCGCGAGTGAACACGCCGCCGAGGGGATAACGACTCTCATTTTTTGCACGTCACGCAATTTATAGGAAAGTACTTACACAAAAAACAACGACAGGAAATTCAGGACAATTCAAGGTGACTTTAAACCAAACATTTAAAAAAAGTAAAACCTTAAAGAGAGAACGGTGTTCGTACACGAAAATTCCGAGTTGTTCCACACTCGGAAAAAACACTCATCTCGTGGTTAAATGTGTTCCCCAGAGATGGCTAGAGCCGCGCTGCTCGTGGTGTGCGCGTGCTGCTGCCTCCTCCTCCGGGCGCAGGCCGCGCGCCCGCCCCCGCCGCCCGGCGCAGAGTCCTTCGCACTGATCCGCGAGCGGGTCCGGGACGCGCTGAGCGCGGGCGCCGGCGAGTGACAAAGAGCGCCCGCAGCATGGACGAGGCCGAGAGCTCGTTCCTGTCCTGGCTGCACAGCGTGCGGTACTCGGCCCAGGACGGCGGCGGCCCCAGCCCGCCCCCCGCCGCCGCCGCGGCCCCCACCCCGGCGTCCAACAGCTCGTAAGTCCAGAGGCCACGGCGAGGGCGAGGGATGCATTGTACTTCGACCATATATTTAGTTGGAAAATCCAGCACGACACTTTTTTCAGGAGCTAAATTTTGTTTCCCACGACACTGATTTGGTTGAATCAACTAACTGGTTCTCTGGCCCGCGCATTGCGGCCCGCAGGTACGACTACGACGAGGTGCTGCGGCTGTCCCTGCTCTTCTACGAGGCGCAGCGCTCGGGCCGCCCCCCGCCCACCAACCGGGTGCCGTGGCGCGGGGACTCGGCGCTCGAGGACCACGGCCAGCGCGGCGAGGACCTCTCCGGCGGCTACTACGACGGTGAGTACTGGCTTGATTGCGGTGAAAATTCGCTACAGATGCTGCGAGTGTTCACAGCAGGTTACAGTGAAAATCGCTGTAAGCTTTATTTATTAGAGCCGGCTCAACGCCGGGAACTTTTTCGGGGAAAAAATGTTAGCTGTGAGCCTTTCACGATGGGGAAACAACTCTGAAACTTTTGTACACCTCGTAATTAAAAACAAAATCAGCAAAATTCACAGAAATTCAGGAAAAATTAGCGCAAAACTTCAACAAAACTTCAATAAAAATTCAATAAAAGTTCAAAGAATTCAGAACAATTCAGAAAAATTCAGGAAAATTTACAAAAATTCACGACATTTGTACACCATAAAATTCAGAGTTGAAATTTCCCCTCGGCCTGCCACGTGATAATTGTCTCGCAGCCGGCGACTAAGTCAAGTTCAGCTTCACGATGGCGTCCACGACGACGCTGCTGGCCTGGGGGCTGGCCTCGTACGGCGAGGCCCTACCGCGCGGCAACCGGCCAGCTGGACGAGGCCGTGGCCGCGGTGGCGCTGGGCGGCCGACTACTTCATGCGCTGCCACGTCTCCCCCGACGAGCTCTACTGGCCAGGTGGGCGACTTCAGCCTGGACCACCGCTACTGGGGCCGGCCCGAGGAGCTCAATACATGACGCGGCCCGCCTACAAGATCGACCGCGAGCACCCGGGTGAGTGAGAGGAGAGAGTCCTTACATGCGAGGCGTCTAGCACTTCCTAAAGGTCCTCTCTGTAGAAGAGAGGCTACAGCCAACCTTGGCTACAGCGCTGCAGGAGTTCACTCGTAGATTACAGTAGAAAATCACCGTAAGCTTTTCGGTGTGCAAAGAAGGTCAAGCAGCGACCGTTGTGTCCACCGACGGCGCCGGCGACGGGCAAATTAGCGCACGCACGACGCTCTCTCTCTCTCTCAATGACTCTCTCACCTCCGTTTTGGATTCCGGTGGAAACTGCCCCCTCCCCATCCCCCTAACATACCGCGGCGGCCGTGACGTCGCAACGTGACGTCACGGAGTGTTTTCCCCGGTGGTCACTCGAGTGCGTTCGACGAGGCAGAGTGATTGGGGCCATGTGTAATGACCGCTTGTTGATCGTTATACGCCGCTGGGAGTTGGGCGGGGATTAAGTGGTGAGTATGAAAGGAAGGGTGGGGCGGCCGCACCTTACACTGTCCAGAAAAAATTTACGGTCTCGCCGTTAATTTCGCTAACGGTGTTGACCATATTGAGGCACCGTCTTGGGTACCGTGCCCGAAATTTTCAGGATCCTAATGCTACGATTAGGCAAGAACAGCGCTACCGTAAACACTGTAAAGAAAATGTCGTTACAGGGTTTGCGGGAAGAATTTTCCATGGAAGATGTCGTACAATGACAATCCTAGATTGTAAATGTACAAGCACTGCGTATCGACTTGGAATCGAATGACGATCAAGAGTGGGAGGTTGGACATGTACGACTCATCTTGTAAATGGTAAATTACAAAAAATATCGTACATGTACGGAAATATTTTTCGCAGTGTACCCCATTTTTTTAAAAGGATTGAATTCCAGCGCTTCCGTACCCTGTTTTAGTTTTACGGTGGCGCTGTGTGTTTGCCAGTCCGTGTTTGGCAACAAATTAGAAATTCTGAGGGCGCTCTCCTACCGTAAACGCCGTTAAAGAAATTTACAGTTATTATCGTTATTTTTTCCCGCTCATTATGCCGTGCTCAGGAGGCACAGCAGCAGGTTGGCCTCGGGTCACGGCGCGTTTAGGTTCCCACTACCCCCTTTTGACATTCTCTGTCCGGACTACCCCTTGTATTTAACCCAGGGTTCACCCTGGTCCACTGTAAAAAATTGTCGCACAGGGTACAGGAAAATTTTCCATGGAAGATGTCGTACAATTACAATTCAAGATTGTAAATATACAAGCACATCGACTTTGAATCGAATGATAAGCACGAACAGGAGGTTGTACATGTACGACACGTTTTGTAAATGATAAATTACAAAATATATCGTTCATGTACGGACAAAAATTTTTACAGTGTCATGTCTAGCAGATAACCCGCAAGACGTTTATCCCCCTTGACGCCTCCCGCCCCGCCGGCGAGGTAGGCAGCTCAACGTGCACGCGCGCATTGCTGTACTTACGCCCCGCCCTGTAATAGTGGGTAATTAGGGTCCGCAGACACCCAACTAGTGCTAGCAGGGCAATACCCGCGGCCGATCAGCCTCGGACCGACACGGCACAGCTGCGAGGTGTCAAATGTCCATCGGGCCCATCGGCCAGGGCTGGCGGTCCTGCCGGGGCGAGCGGGCGCGGTCAGTCGTCAGAGAGGGTCGTAAGAGAGAGTCGTCAGAGAGTTGCTGAAGGGTGTGGAGCGAGGGGGCAACCACTCCCCATCCTAGTGTACACGGGATTTCTACTGATTGCACAAGATTTCTCTCAGATTTTGAGAGATCTCTCTGAGATTTCTCTGAGATTTCACAAGATTTCTCTGAGATTTCTTGAGATTTCATGAGATTTCACAAGATTTCACAAGATTTCAATGAGATTTCATGAGATTTCTCAGTTAAATTTCTAAGGATTTCATCGAGATTTCCGCAGGTTTGTACACAGGATTTCTCAGGTGGTTACTACCCTCGGTGTGGAGCTTCCAATTGTAACCAATCCAACCTGTAATGAGGTGACGGTACACGCCAGCAACACCTATCTTTTGCCTAAATCCTTTGACCCGCCTGAACCACTCCTAAAACAGAACCCTCCTCCCCTTCGCCTGCCCCGCAGTGTCTCGGACCTAATGGCCGGCGAGACGGCCGCAGCGCTGGCCGCCGTGGCGCTGGTCACCAGGACTCGGACGCCAGCTACTCGGCGCGCTGCCTGGAGCACGCCCGCCAGCTCTACCGCTTCGCCACGCAGCACCGCGGCACTGTACCACCGAGGCCATCAAGGAGCGCCACGCAGTACTACGAGTGAGTGCCTACGTGTATGCGTTGCACACTAACAAAGAAAAATGCTCAAGTTGTTCACGCAATAAACTCTTTAGAGGAGGTGATGGCACGAAAATTTTTGGGCACCAGGAATTTAATTTCTGCTTTCCCCTGCGCTTGGGCTCTCCAGTTTAGGCCGCCACCTTCCACACAAGTGCCTTGCGGGCTGGCCTATCCAATCTGTCGCAGGCGCTCTCATTTAGCTCCGCCTCGGTAACGTCCATTGTGGAGTTCGCCATTAATCACCCACGACCCAAAATTTGGCTGTTGTAACTGAAAGGGATTGTTCAGTCAGTTCAGTCTGCCCCTCTCGAGTTGTAACCATAAGACGTTCTGACGTGCTGCCTAAGTGTTTAAGACGCTCCCACCCAAACAAATCGGTTATAA